>OZ007569.1:65954496-66357049 GCA_963931925.1 Onchidella celtica
GCATTATGACTTATTGGTGTCAAGAATGTGTTCATGTTTGTATCAATATGATATCTGATGACAGTGATGAAGAACAGGCTGAAATAAACTGTGGTCTTGACTTGTTTTTAAAAAAAAAGTAGGGGGTATAATCTGGACTGGGGGGGTATAATCTGGCCTAGCCCAAAGTAACCCCGGGGTATAAACTGGCCTAGCCCAGAATATACCCCGGGGTATATCCTAGCCCAGAATATACCCCGGGGTATATTCTGGGCTAGGCCAGTTTAACCCCGGGTATATTCTGGGCGGGGGGTATATTTTGGCCTGTTACACCGGTTCAATAAACAATTTATATTCATTAACTGAGGATGTTTGGCTTGATGCATGTTCTCAGCTGTGTCCAACTGCGCTTATAACCCATGCAAGAATGGCCTGTGTCTGGACTTCGGTACAACATTCACTTGTGACTGATGGCCTGGTTTCACGGGGAGTATGTGTGAGACAGGTTTGTGCTTATCCGTGGTGGTATTGGTAATGATAGTAGCAGATGTGGCATAGAAGTGGTGATGGGGCTGTGGTGGTAGTGTTGTATGGGTGGTAGTGGTGGTGGTGGTGATAGTGGTGTATGTGTGGTGGTGAGGTGAAGATGGAGTGGCGGTGGTGGGTGGTGGTGTGGTGGTGAGGTGGTGATGGAGTGGCAGCATAGATTTACTACACTAAAATCTATGAGTGGCAGTGTTGGTGCGGTAGTGATGGAGTGGCAGTGGTGGTGTATCGTGGCCAGGTGATGATGGAGTGGCACTGGTGGTGAAGTAGTGATGGAGTGGTGGTGGTGGTGACCTGTAGAATGACATGTGACTGCAGTGGCGCTTGCATGGCTTTTTTTGTTCTCTTATCCATGCCCTTTTAATGCTCTTTTCTTTTAGTTAAAGAATGGCGTAGGACTTCCAATATTAATTATCGTTGCCTTTGACATAATAATTTTGTTCACAGATGCAGGCTTGTGTTCGAGCCATCCATGTAACACATACGACAAACAAGCAGCTTGTGAGGAAAGCGCTACAGGATATACTTGTCAATGTAGTGATGATCAACATTTCGGCCTCAATTGTGAAGCTGACGCAAGGGCAAGTTAAACAAACATTTTCCAGCGACAATTTTATGATATTTTTGCCTTAATAATGAGTTGCTATTAATTATTATGGTCACTAAATGGGTGATATTATGAACAAAAACCAAAAAAAAAAAAACAGCAGAAGAAACACAGAAATTTGATCAAATGGCCCATTTTCGCTTTTACACACCAATAGGTCGAAATAAAGTAGTGCGACTGGTGGTCCCTTTGGAAATGAAGGGGTACAAATTATACAGTGTATAATTTCAAGCTTTTTATAAATAGTTTTTAAAGCTGATATATTATCTAAACATCATCCGCTGGATGATTCTATTTGACCGTGCACAATCACAGACAGCTATTTCCACAGGCAGCAAAGCAGTGGCGTGAGACTACAGTTAGACAATCTACTCTTTTGTAAAGTTGGTAAATACTGGCTCACTTTTAAAAACAGCAAAACAATTAACTTGAGCTTTGAATGACCAATTCATACTACACACTGCCATACAAAGCTCCAAGGTAGATCGTATGCAGAATACTTAGATAATAAATTAACATAATATTCCATCCTCCTGCCATATCATACAGCCAAGGACTACTATATAGTAGTCCTTGCATACAGCATAAACTTCGTCTCCCAAGTCATCTTTGCTGTTGTTTGTGTGTTCGCCATTACACTCATTTTTAAGTTTGTTTGGCAAAATACTTTGTACCCCCTCTCCCTCCACCCCACCCCGCGAGTCTGGATCAGCCTAACTTGAATTTTTTTTAAAATTAAAAAAAACAACAACGTAATTTATCATTAGATCTAGATCCTGTCGGTGACCCCAGCTATATCCTCGGTCTCATTTTTCTGAATTCTGTTCACTTCCCCCATAGAGATGTGATCACCAGGAAGAATCATACTGCATCTGTTCCGTGAACAATATGCCTGTGAAGTTCCCTATTCCAACTCCTGTACCACATGATGGTGTCGGCATGCGTTACGTCATAGCTGGAATCGTGGGTATTTTGCTGGGCTGGTTGGTCGGCTCTGCCTGCTTTGCTCTGTACCATTTCTGTTGTGCCGGGGGGCGGGGATGTTGCGCTGGATCGGAGGGCCGTAGTAACAGGAAACCCAAACCGGCAGAGAGACCTACAACAGCAAGCAGGTAAGTGGCCACAATGATCCAGTAAAGATACACATTAACCTCAAACTAATTGCAACATAAACGATTTTTATAGCACAATGAGCAGAGACATTTGCTCAGTGATGCTTCTGAACATGAAGGAGCCGTTTATACTGCCGGTGCTTAATGCAAAGAGGTATGGTTAATTCGTAGAAACTTAATAGTGGGTGTATTGCCTCATATGTTGAAGACAAATGACGTGGACACATCCCTTTTGGACAAAATTCAGACTATGATAGATCTACATGTATTAATTATTCATGATTTTTTTTTTATCGCAAAAAAAAAACAAAACGCATTTCGTCTAGTAAACTCTAAAAAGATGATAGAAATGTCGTTCTTCCTTTCTATTTCTATTTATATACTGCCTACATGTCCACCCTCTAGATCCATTTTAATATGCCCCCCCTCAGCCCACCCCCCCCCCACATCCGGCCCCCTGCGTATAACTAGCTGGGGGTGAAACTGCTGCGGGCTAACAGATGGACAATTGCAGTTGTTGTCAATCCAATGTGTGATACAGGACCTAGGGACTCAGTTTCTACGTGGTTTGCAAGTTCTCGTCCCAAACGGAGTGCATAAATAATTCTGCTTTCACGACTCATTCAGTAAATGATGAATGAGAAGTCAGATTTCTTTTGGTCAATCTTTTTTATTTACACATGTTCACAGGTTTCAGGAGTGCTTGTCCCATTTTTTTTTTTTAACATGAACATGTGAAATGTTACATTAACTCAGTTCCGTTCGTTAGAGGGGCATTTTTTTTCAAATCACAATCACAAAAGTATTCACTTCCACGCGTTTTGTACCCAATTGAAGCTGAAGATATCGTGTTGCCCAGTTTTTATGAGGATCCTTTGTAATTGCTACAGAAACGCCGCCTTGCTCAGGAGAAAAATCAAAAGTGTGAAGTGGACAATACATTCAGTTTTTTTTTTTTTTTGACGATGAAGTTTCTAAAGAGTTGAAGAATCATCTCTTCCTGACAGTGCCTTGACCACATCTACTGGCTACACAAGTGGCAGTCGACCAGGATCTCTCTCACAGGTCCAGCCTCAGCTGTCGGTAGGGTCAGAAGTGCCACGTTCTCCACAAACCACCAACATTTACAGGGCAGGGTTTACTGACGACATGAGTCACATGGTCTCAAACCGGAAATCGCCTTCTACATACATGTCAAGCGCCTGAGACTGGTAGTTCATGAATTCGTGAAGTTAAATTATTTTGTTATATACGTATTTCCTTCTGCGGCTAATTTATATATATGTGCAATGACACAAAGGCAAATTTCCCAAATGGGATTAAAGTAGTATACAAATACAAATACAAATACTGATCTAGCACAGCATTCCCATACATTTATACATAAATTACTAGGTCAATAAAAAAATATTTGTGTAATAAACATACTAAAACTGTCCTATTAAGGACCCAGTGTGTCTTCCTCTGACTTCTCTATGTCTCATCCCGCCTCTTCGTTGCTCTCTCTCTCTCTCTCTCTCTCTCTCACTCACTCACACCTTTCTCTCTCTGACTCATTCACACCTCTCTCTCTCTCTCTTTCACTCTCTCACCCCTTTCTCTTTCTCTCCCTCAGTACTGAGGAGAACATGATGAACTTCCTTGGTTTGCTTATCTTTTCAGTGAAATTGAGGAGCGCAATTATCTCCAAATAATTTTTCCCTTGAACAACAACACCAGCAATCAAAATAATGTACATGTATTTCAGTAATTAAGCAGTGGTACTGCCGGGCGCTTTATTTAGAATATTAAAGCGAGAACATTCTCCTGTATGCTCTTGGAAATCTTGATGAGAATTGTACGGTTTGGAGATTGCCTTTGCCCACCTTAACTTCCAGAGAACATGTAAGCCAAAATACAAAATAAAATATCCATTTGCAAATAAAATCTGCATTTTTAAAACTCATTATTTGTGGCCGTTTTTTGTACCTGTTATTTTCTCAGAGATGGACGCCCTTGTTTGAATACTTGCATTTTTTGTGTTGCTGTTATTCTTAAATTTGTCCCTTCTGATTCATTCTGCGATCGTGGTCCTTCTTTGAATCATTGCATTGTTTGTTGTTGATGGAGGTTGTGATGGTAATTGTTGCCACCCACACATGATCTGAGATAGTGTGTCTTGCACGATGAACATCATGGGGCAAAATAATGCTTATCATTAGCATTCTTAGACTACATAATTTTGGATGCAAAGTAGGCCTTCAGATTAGCCAGAAGAAGACAGAGATTATGACCCTAAATGTAGACACTCCAGCACCAGTGCAAGTAGATGACAAGAACCTCACCACGACGGACAAATTTAAATACCTTGGTAGCATTATCAGACCAGAGGGTGGCACAAAGGAGGACATCCAAAGTAGGCTGGGAAATGCAAGGGCTGTCTTTCAAAGTATGAGCAACATCTGGAAATCGGCACAATACGGCATCAACACCAAGACCAGACTGTACCAAAGCTGTGTCCTATCCACACTCCTGTATGGATCAGAGTGTTGGCGAATGACAGAAGGTGACCTCGCCAAGTTGTCTTCCTTCCACACCACATGTCTTCGTAGGATTCTCCGCATCTTTTGGCCAAACAAGATTTCTAATCAGGAACTACTAAGGCGATGCAAGCACGAAGAAATAGCCAACATCATCACGAAGAGACGATGGAGATGGCTTGGACACGTGCTGCGAAAGGAAGCAAATTCTATAACCAAAACAGCACTTCGGTGGACACCGGAGGGACGGCGCAAGCGAGGCAGACCCACCAGACCCAAGGCAACCTGGCGGAGAACAATCGAGGCAGAGATGAAATCCTTCAATCACTCATGGGGAACACTCGCAAAGATGGCCCAGGACAGACAGGGCTGGAGATCCTTTGTTGCTGCCCTAAGCACCAGTGGGTGCAACAGGAAATAGTAGTAGTAATTAGCATTCTTGTTTCACTTGAAAATTCAAATACACGCATCATTCACTGATAGGTCATATAATATCGACATGCACACATACTCTTGCCTCGTCCCATTTTCTGTAATACTTCTATTTCTAGTTGCGTTCAGAGAAATAATGGTTATATAGTTGCTGTTGGGCTGTTTCGATTATGAGCCAAAGGATGGCGACGTTTTATGAAAAAAATCCCTCCTTCTTTTGTAATATTAGTATTATTGTAACAGTAAACACAATTTTCATGTTGCAACTATTTATTACCAGAAATTACAGGAAGCACACTTTCGCAACAGCATTTGGGAAGTCATGAATTTAATCAGCAAGACAGCTTTCTTTTCACAGACATGATACAGAAAAATAATTCATAAACCTTTGTGATCAGTAGTTTACCAGGTTGGTCAATTTTGAGCACAAATACACACTAAGGGACAAGGTGGTCCAGAGGCAAGGTGCTCGCCTCTCATACCAAGGCTGGTGCAGGCATGTCATATTTTCGTGTCCTTGATCCTATTGGAGGGTAGGATCGAGTACCTAGTCTTCTCGTATAAGGACGAAAAACAAATCGGAGGGCCCGTGCGCACGTTAAAGATACCTTGGCAATTGGAAATCGAAAAGAGCAGGCCGAACAGGCCACTGCCCAGGCAAAATCAAAATAAAATTAATCCCTACCACTCCCTCCCTGTCCCCTCAATTTCTGCCCCTCCCCCCCCCCCCCCAAAAAAAACGACGACCGGCGATGCACTGTGGCGACGACGTGGCTGCTCCAGTTGCAACTGGGTGCAATGTCACAAAGGCACACTTCCCAAATGGGATTAAAGTAGTAGGCCTTATACAAATACGAATACAAATACTGATCCAGCACAGCATTCCCATACAATGCATCATGTGTCCAACATTCCTACTGATAAATCCGTGAATTAAATTTATACACCTGTCAACCGGATTGGCCATCATTAAAAATGACATTTTTAGCAGATTTAATTAATTAATTTCTACATTTGAACAGCATCTACCTGCAGGTCCTGCTATTGCACCCCCTGGCGACCCAGACTCCACCTCTTTGTCATTATTTGCGCTGTGCTAAGATTTCGTGTCCTCTGTGTATGCTTCTTCAATTGTCGGACAAAGCGGACTCTTCATTGTTTGTTTTCACCTTTCCCCTTTCAGCGAGACAATACGTATCACTTTTCAGAAAGAATAAAATACAGATTATGTAATTTTTGGCGCTGCTGAGATATGTTCAACTCAAAGCCCGGGTAATTTCAAAACCAAACAACGACAGCAGAGTTACTTAATTTTTTGTTTGTTTGTAAAGATTAAGAGCATGGCCAGATCAAAGTGTTATCAAAAAGAAAACCAAATTGGACATAAAAACAACACAACAACATTATGTGAAATAGTTGAGTGATTCCACAATCTGCTGCTTATGATTTACATAACCAGCAGAAGTTGATGGATTCATCTGTGCGTCAAAAGAGTAGGCCTAATATATAGAGTCTACCCCCATTCACAACTGATTTTTTTCTTAGTGTGCATGACTTATGTAAATTTAAAAAAAAAGTTTATGCAAAGTTGGCAGAGAGTAGGCCTAGTGTAAAGAGCAATATTCTTCCTTGTACCGAATCCCCAATATATAATAGAATGAACAATAGAAGATGTGAGTGAGAACGAATTGTAAATGATAGACATTCTAATTGACAGGTTGAGACACATGCACAGGCAACTGCGGACAAAGGAAAGACTCAAGTCCCCGAGACTTGAAATGAATTGATGGAAGCCAATCTCGAGCTTTCAAGTGCCGTAGAAATACCGGATACATGTATTACCGGTACATCATAAATATCTATCTCTTACTTATGTGAGAGGATGAACGACTTTCTATTTTTAATGTGCTTTCATGGTAACTCTAGTGCGTGAGTGAGGAACGGCCACTCATAGTAGTTTATAGGCACTTGGCCGAGTACCATTAATTGGATTATTTCCCTTGTAATAGTAGCGCGGGACCCGTCATTCACATCACGGTGAAAAGCACGCATTTTGATTGGTCAATTGGAAATGTTGACCACCGGGCTTCCAACTCTTATATCATGGCTTTAAGTTTCTTTCTACTCGATCATTCGTTGTTATCCACCGACAGAAAGACGGGAACCCGAATTCATTTTTGAGAGTAGACAATACCCTATCGGTACAATATAGGTATTCATGATAACGTTTGTTTTCAACGGAGATACGTCGTATTAATGGACTAAAGTATCCCGCACAAATTTGTCGAATGTTGTTAGTCCTGACACTTTGAAAATTTATATTAAAACTATTACCGGGTTTCTGGTAAAAGTAGTCAGTTAGAATTTTAGCAGCAAGTTTCTACTTTATAATGGTACCAATTTTGTTGTACTTTGATGCACATATCCTATTGAAATAATTAATAAGAGGGTCTCGGATTTAAAGTAAACTATGAGTTAGACGCATGTTATCCCCGAGAAATTCAACCTGGGTCAAATTTATTCAATTATACCTGGAGGGGACCATAGAGTAATTTCTGCAGTTTACTGGGATATCTAATTGACTTTTGTGCGTACCCTTTTAACCGCTCTTTGGATTCGATTGTGTTAGGACCCTAACCAGTTTTATTGTCGGGCTGGACTCCATGCCCAAACATTTCACTTGTCCAAAACTGGACTACGTACTAGCTACCTCCTACGTCCGCGTGAGCTCATAAATAAGATGCCAGTTCGGGTGGTCAGTATACTCCATCAAAGACGCAGAGACAAGAGCCGACCGCACAGTGAACCCAGACCAGCAACCCCGTAGAAGTTCAGAGGCTTGCCGACGCTTGCCATCGCCATTAGACGTGTAAGACGCGCGGTGCAGAGCAGTGTCTTGATATTGTAACTTTATTGTCAAAGTTAAAGTTTGCGGTGCTAGATGTTAACAATGGCTCGCTAGCCAAGATATTACCAGAGACCTTATATAGCGAGACACGTAACTGTGGCTGGATCCGCGTATCTGGGTCAGGCATCCGTGTTGGCATTAACGGCGGTAACAGAAGACAAGTCTTTATTCTCGGCAAGAAACTTACATTGTTATACCGTATAATGGTGTAAGCTCCTCGATTCTCCGTCACCCAGAACTCTGTCTTTGTCCATGAAAAATGTTCACATACAACCGGGTCTATGTCAGAATATTCTGAATATGTTCAAAATTAAAGTAAAGGCCATGGCAGAGAAGGAAAGATTATGTGCCATTATATTTGATGACATGGCCATCAAGTATGGTACTCGTTACGACCCAACTCATGACAAAGTTGAGGGTTTTGAAGACTACGGTATTTGGGGTCGGTCTCAGAAGCAAGCTAACCAGGCGCTCGTTGTGATGGTCAGAGGAATTTACACCAAATGGAAACAGCCTTTCACCTATGTCCTATCACATAATTCAGTAAGATCGAACATACTGGAGCTGATACTGCTGGATGCCGTGGAGCAACTGTTACAGCTGGGACTGATTCCTAAGGTGATGATTTGTGACCAAGGGACCAACAATAAAGCTGTTGTGAAAAAGTTGGGAGTTACAAATGACAAGCCTTTCTTTTGTGTGCAGGAGCACAAGATTTTTGTCATGTACGACCCTCCACACTTGATGAAAAATATTCGAAACAATCTGAAGAAAAGTGGCTTTTCCATGCAAGGACGGAGTGTATGGTGGGAGCACATCGTTAAATTTTTTTTAATGGACTCTTCGATGCCTATCAGGATGGCCCCAAAACTGACGAAGAGACATATAGAAGTACCTGCTTTTGCGCACCTTCGTGTCAGCCTTGCTGTGCAGGTCTTAAGCCATACAGTAGCTGCTGGCATATCAACTATGGTTACCCTCAAGGCCTTACCTTTCGAAGCACTGGCAACAGCAGAGTTCGTGGAACAGTGGGATAGACTGTTCAATTGCTTCAACAGCAGGAGCCTTCACAGCAAAGCCAATATGAATCATGCCGTTACACCCAAGTCTGGCCATTCAAAGTATTTAGAAGATTGTCTAAAATGGCTTGATGGCATCACGTGTAAAGGGTCTACACTTCCCTCCCTGGAGGGATGGAAGTTATCTATCAGCTGTCTCTTGCAGTTGTGGGAAGATCTTAAAACCAACTTCTCTTTCAGTTTCCTCCTTACACATCGCCTCAACCAGGATTGTCTGGAGAATTTATTCTCTGTCATTCGAGGAAAGGGTGGGCATCGATTTAATCCGGATGTCACAGAATTCAGATGATCACTTCGACAGACAATGGTAGATTCACTGCTTGTGACAGGGGAGAGGAAGAACTGTAAAGATGACATTGATGCCTTTTTGTTCAGTCTGGAGAACGTCGAACCAACAGGTGGCACCAAAGCGATTAGGTCAAGACTGCAGCAAGATGTACCCAGAGTGCTCCAGGCTGCCATGAAAAAAGTGCCAGACGTTCCATTACTTTCAGACAAGGAAGAAAACATTCTTGCCTACATTGCAGGCTACATCATTTCAAAAATTGACACTGTCATCTGCGATAACTGTAGGGGTCAGCTATCTGTAGACAAAGACATCACCAATCCAAGCCATCAGTTCATATGGTCCAAGAATTTTGACCAATGCCAGGGGGGTGGCTTGCGATTCCCTTCATCCAATTTCCAGGAATTTTTAAGATGTGCAGAAAAGGTATTCCGAACCGTTGCACCAGTCAGCCTTCACACTTCAGGATTGCGGTGCTCAATCGTTCGAAAGATTACAGAAGCAACATACGGAAACGAAACAGAAGAGGCCCTCCAATGTGACTCTTGTGATAAAACATTCCTGATTATTAATCTTTTTGTCAACATTCGACTGCATCATCTGATCAAATGTAAGAACCTGGAACAAATTCAGCCTAAGGTCAGGACAACGTGTGCAAAGAGGAAGGTAACAATCTTTGATAACAAGACAAGTAACAACTGAAAGAGGACATTCATTTATCGTTAGGATAACACACTTTTACTGAGTAAGTCAATCAATTAATGTCAGTTCTTTTATAGCTGCTACCCTCTCCTTCCCCAGTCCTATCCATAGTCTTTCCTCCTTTTATCACACTCATAAAACTATTTATCATCTTTATCTAAACGTCAGTAAATTGAAAGAAATAGTGCCCATCATCGCCTCTTATTCCACTATTGTCAGCCTCCCAGCTGACTGGGCGACCGCCGTTGTATCTGGGTCACGCTGGGCCTGTCACACTGCACTGCAGTGCAAACGTATGGAGCGGCCCCGGCAGTTACCTGTCTCGCTATTATAAGGTCTCTGATATTACTATTTGCCGGTGTGCATTTGCAACATTGCCTTGTTGTAGTAGGCAGTGAGGATTTCTTGATATAATTATACATGTTAGTGTGGATGATTCATTCTATAGTGAGCGGCACAACGCACTTGATACGGCGTGCTTGTGCACCTTACCGCTATGCTGTAAATTAGCAGTGTTGTTATAATTAGTACATTGTCTAAGTCCAAGTGCTTGAGATGTATTGGTTAGTATAGTCTCACATGGGTGAGACCCAGGATTGTTCTATGTGTGGCGGTGGATTAACAATGTTTCAGTGAGTTTGCACATGTTGCAATGAGTCCCGCCTATAGATCTACCTATGTATGTATTATAGATTATAGATATTACAGACGTGCTGTGTTTCATTGAGTTCGTAGGTTGTGTGAAGGACATAGTTTCATTTTAAGGAATGTACACACTACTTTATATATCTAGTGGTGTGTCATACGCATGTTAGCCTGGCGGCGTAGCTCCGCGGCTAAGGTCAAAGGGCATGACCCTTCAGTATCGATTGGGAAGGGAAGTAACCAATACAATAGCTCTGGGGCGGGTTAATACTAATAATCGGAGTGGGCCTATGAAAATCTATGGCCTATATTGGGATGCAGCGTCTGTGTTATGGACGGTCAGTGGGCCATGTTGGCCACTGCGTTATTAAATGGAATGGCCAGTCTGGATGTGCTGTACACCGGCTCAGTGGAGCGAAACTATTGTGTTCTTGCCCCTTCATTTGTTACGTCCTTCATACTTTGATTAGTACATTAGTTTATGTTGCCAGTGTAGTAGGAAACTCCTTGTGTGTATGAATTATGATATAGCCACTTGTAGTTGTTGTTCATTAACCTTAGCGCTATTTTATTCCATGCATAATATGAAGTTGGTTATTGCTTAAATTCTATATTATGTTGTTGTTTGATTTAATACTCAATACTATTACTATGTATGCCCACCATTGATTGCCTGATTAATGTTGTCATTATATCCTAATCATATTTTTGTCTTTTTCTCTTGTCCCAGCTTATGGCTGGTTGGGCTTTTTTTTGCTTGGTAGGGTTCTCCTATGCCTTTTTGTTTGGTAGTGATACCTTTATGTTGAGGCATTTATCAATAAATAAGATTGCCAGCAGAACCCTGTGTTTGTTAATCCTGTGTATCCTTAAGGGAGTTACTATTGAACCCACGCAGTAACCACATTAGCCACTCGTAGTTCATCCAACACTTATACACTAAAAAACAGCACAAGTTCCCCACTCCCAACCCCACCTCCCCACAGACTACTTGGTGGCGCTATTGTTAGTTCCTAATATTGTACGAAACAAGCACAGAAATGGGACGAGATTAATGCACCATGCATTTGCCCGGACTTGCCATTGTTCCTCAATCCGTCAATCCATTATTTTGCGTGTGGTCGTAACCCGGGCATTAGAAAATGACATTTGAGACATTGGTTTTTCGTCTTCTTCTCCTTCTTTTCAAATACCTAAAGAACGTACAATTATCACGAAACGTGAGCGCCGAACACACTAAAAAAAAAGAAAGAAAAAAAGAAGAAAGATTCTCTGCTCTAGATACAACTTCATGAATGGAAATCGAATTTCTAAACGATGAAATCTGGCAAACCGTATTCGCAGAGAAATTCTTGCTGCTGAAACTGACAATCGATAGGTCGGCCGCGTGGAGGGCTGGGTTTTGACTGGCTTTATGCTACTCCACAGCTGCAGCGGCAATAGGACACGGTGCTCTGCTATTGATTAACGTAGGAACTAGGCAAACACAACAGTGAACTGGGTACAAAATCCACACCTTTAATTCACAATAAATCAACGTGACACTTGCTGCGCACTTAAATACACAAAACATTTCGCTTGTTCACAGCACCCCCTCCCCGCCAAGCGTTTCTCTCCCCCTTCTCCCATCCTTTAACACGTTTTGGTTTTCAGTTTCATTTTCGGCTCCACAAATTCTCCGAAATTCAAATGATGTCGACAGGCCATAATAATAATTGTCTTCAAGACCTCAGTGATCATCAGACCGTCAGGTGTTACAGTGTGGGTCAACAAGACAAGTTATTCTATTCCGTATCTGATCATCTTGTGAAGGTAAGCCTTCCACAAAGATCTCGTGCACAATAATTATTACAGGTATCTTGATTCGTATTATAATATAAGCATACAAACTACATGTATTAGTGTTAGACCAATGAGTCATCTTTCTCGATTCATGGTATCGATCATTGTGAAAATAGAACGTGATTCCAATGGAGAACATAGGGGGCATTAAATTTGGTTTAAAAGAAACACTTCTTCACTGTCCATACTGATTATGACTTAAAACGATCCATGTCTGTATAAAAGGGTGAGATTTCATCGGCTGTGTACTACTGCTAGGGCGCGGTGCTGTGGTGATATATTTTTTTAAATAGTGTAATTGATCCCAAACTAAATTAGCAGCTCAGGGAAATGAGACCAAAGTGCATTCTTTTAATTGGTTTCACCATCATTAAACCTCCGTGCCCACAGAAATAGGCCATATTACTTTTGTTCTCCGCCCTTCCCCCATACGAGCTTTGTCTAGGTCTTCTCACCACCTTTACCAAAATTTAAACTAAGAGCAATTCCAAGAAACTGAATTGACACCGTCTGTTTACCGCACACTTCATCAAGTTCGCTTTAAGCTTTGCACTTTCAGTTTCGGTTCTGACTCAAATTCCAGGAAGCTTTCAAATGTGGCTTGGCCTCCAGGACTATACAATCTTGTTGTGTCTTGACACCACTGCACAGTGTACTCTGAAGTTCTCATTGGAATGTTATAACATCATCCTAGCACCAGGGGGAAGCTACACAAGGCTATTCAACTCGGCGAGCCCTAATCAAAACAGTAGTGTCGGCATAAAAGGAGCAAAGTGTGGAGGTTTGCTGTGAGGAGGCAGCGGAAAAGCAGCTACAGCTAGTACTGTACCATATATCCCAAGCCTAATCAGTGTCCTGCGTTTCCCTGCCCTCCCTGCGGCAGACAATTCGTGGCAAGGATCGACCTTATCGCCTGTCTTCGCACACAATCACAGCCATACATTAGGGATATTGAAGCCGTAGTCATCTTTGCCTGCAGAGGATTCACCATCATAATCAATCACAGCATGGATGAACAACAAAAGTTATTCAGTTCGGTGTCTGATGATCTTTTTTAAAACTGAAGCCTTCCATTCAGAGCTCGGCCAATTTTCATACTGATTCGTATTCTAGCTACGCAAGGTAAGCCTAGACTCTATATATTTATTATGTCAGCTTTCACTATTCATCAAGTTTTGTTTACAGTGCGAAAACGGATTCAGATTCTTCTAGTTGGCCTATCTAGAGAAACAAAATCGTCTTAATTTTAAGTATTTAATTCAGATGATATAGAATTATTAGCCACACTTGGCACATCAGAATTTAATGTGTTATAGTGTTATAGATCTGTAATCAAATAATTGTTGTAGGCATTCTTAACTGTGTTTTGATAATTCATGTCAAATTAAAATTGCCCTCAGGTAATTCAGGAGTTGGAATGAATGAAATGGTAGACACAACACCAAAGGTTTGATGAACTCATTCCCTTTTCTCAGCATTAATGAATAATGAGTATGATATTCAAACTCTTGAAACAGACGCTTGTGGTATAGATCTGGTAGTTTTATTAGCTAACACCCATCACACTGCTCATTTCAGTAAACTGTGACAAGATTTGCCTAACACAGCTCAGTACCTTATACATTAATATGATAAGAGCTGAATTTATTTGTTTTTCGGCAGTTCCAGACGCTAAGATGCAGCATCTTCAAATGTCATCAGAAAACCAGGAAATGGTGAAAGAAACACTATTGTCCCTCCAATCTGAAGACAACTTAAGGTCAGTAGACAGTGCAGCATTTACTACTTGGATCTTCATTATATAAAATATATACTTTTCTGCTTTTAGGTTCCTCCTTGAGTTAGAAAAACAAAATAATGTGAGAGTATAATACTCTATTTATTTTGTAAGGAATAAAACTGAAAAAAGTGATGTTGTGAATTTGGAAAAGGGAGAGAGAGAGAGAGAGAGAGAGAGAGAGAGAGAGAGAGAGAGAGAGAGAGAGAGAGAGAGAGAGAGAGAGAGAGAGATGTCATTCAATGAGAATAGAGGATCAGTGAAATGCCTGAGGAAATCTTTTCTTTGTGTTTGGTTGGAGTCTAAAAGTGTACACTTGTGAACTTAATTCATGTAAAAGCTTGTATTATTTAGTTTCATGCAATGAAGACATTATACTAATTTATATCTTGTCAGGAACAAAAACAAAAATAATGATGATGCACCTGATCAAGGATCTGATGAGCCAAACATCCCTGCAGAAAATCAATACCCCCTGTCAGACTGTGCATCTGGCATCCCAGATGTCCAAGCGTATGAAACTTCAGTTAATAACCAAAAAGGAGCCACTCCAGATATGTCTCAAGAGAATGCGCTTGCAATGAGGAAAATTCAAAGGTAACATATTTATCTGTGTCCCATTCTAACTCCTACATTTTATTATTCAGTTCACCTGTCATCCGCAGTATTGCCACCCAGCCTTATCACCTCGACAGAATTGATTGCTGGAAAATGCATGAAAACTGACTGAAGTAGGAGCAGATATCCTTGCCTTGATCTCACTGACATTGACAATATATTGTATATTGCTTCTTAGACTTCTGGGGTTCCTGAGTCTGCAACTGGCTTATTAAAGACCAAGAATAGACTAATATATTTTAAAACAGGCCAAAAAGACAGAATCAGACTTACAACACAATATCAGTGTACAACAGGGAAATCAGGATGACCATATCTCATTTACCCTTCATAACTCAGATCCCCCATTTTATTTAAGTAAGAGCAAAATGAATGTTACAGAATACCAGTACTTCTGTTTTTGGGGGAGAATTAGTGTCTTTTGGAATATGACCTAAAACTGATTGGTTCCCACACGTATTGGAAAATATGAACCAAATAAAAACAATATATAAAATATTTAAAAAATCCCACTCACACACCACTTCCAAACCATCAGATGCTGTCTGTATTACAATGCATAGACATAATTTGATGTCCAGACCAAAGTTTACGAGAGAATATTGATTACAATTGTATTTGGTTTCCCTGCTTTCCTGCCCCCTGAAGTTATGCTACCTGCTTTACATGTCTCCTGATGGCTGTGCTTTTGAGTCAGGCACAATAGTATTGGTTGTGGCACCATAAATGTGTGATGTAAGTTTTGTGGGAGCCAACTTAAGATTTGAAGTTAACAAATTAAATGCAATAAAACATGCCATTTCTTACAGGTAAAATCATCATCATTGCCTTTCTCACCCTGGATCAGGGTATAGGCCACCAACAAACACTTTCCATCCCTCTCTATCATGGGCCAGCCTCTTTACATTATTCCAAGTCTTTCCGCTTCGTTGCACATCATTTTCTCTGGCTCTTCTCCACGTTCCGCGCGGCCTTCCTCTTGATCTCTTGCCCTGGGGATTCCAATCCAATACCTTCTTCGCGATGCTGTTTCCTGGCCTCCTGAGAGTGTGGCCGATCCATCTCCATCGCCTCCTACCAATTTCCTCTCTGACTGGGCTCTGTCTTGTTCTTTTCCAAACAATTTCATTGCTGACCTTGTCTGTCCATCTGATCTTAAGTAGCTTCCTCAAACATCTGTTGATGAAAACTTGGATTCTCTTTATGCAGGCCTGGGACGCATTCCAAGTCTCACATCCATACAACAGGACTGACTTCACGTTCGAGTTGAATATCCTCAGCTTTGTTTTTAGAGATATATCCTTGGTTCTCCAAATCTTGCTTAAGGACGTGAAAGCTGCCTGTGCCTTTCCAATTCGTGCTTTGACTTCTGCCTCTGTTCCTCCCTTATTGTCAATGATACTACCAAGATAGCAGAAGGACTCTACATCTTCCAGTGGTTGATCTCCTACTTTGACTTGTTCGCTTGGGGGTGCCACAATTTTTAGGACCTTCGACTTCGCAGGATGTATCCTCAATCCAATAGATTCTGAAATTTTGTTTAGAGCTGTAGTCTTTGCTTGCATCTGGTCGTGTGTGTGCGACAATAGTGCCAAGTCATCTGCAAAATCTAGATCGTCCAGCTGTGTCCATGGGGTCCATTGTATGCCATTTCTTCCTCCATTGGTGGTTTCTTTCATAAGCCAATCAATCACCAGAATAAACAGAAATGGGGACAGCAAACAACCCTGCCTAACACCAGTCTTGATATCAAAGCTGTCAGTAAGCTCACCATCGTGTACGACTCTGCAACTTGTCCCCTCATACATGCTCTTGATAAGATTCACCATCTTCTCTGGGATTCCATAATGTCTCAATATTCTCCACAGCGTTTCTCTATCGATGCTATCAAAGGCCTTCTCGTAGTCAAGGAAGTTCACTATCAGTTGGGAGTTCCACTCTAGCGACTGCTCTACTATAATTCTCAGCGTGGCGATCTGGTCGGTGGTTGATCGATTACTCCTGAAACCAGCTTGCTCCTCACGAAGTTTTGGGTCTGTTGCATTCTGTATTCGCTTGAGAATAATCCGATTGAAAACCTTTCCTGGGATGGAGAGAAGTGTGATTCCTCTGTAGTTACTACAATTGCTGAGGTCCCCTTTTTTTGGAAGCTTCACGAGGTGTCCTTCCTTCCAGTCCTTTGGAAACTTGCCTCCGATCCAAATCCTCGAGAATAGTGAGTGCAGATCCTCTGCAGCCCCAGCAGCATCTGCCTTCAGCGCCTCTGGTGGGATCTGGTCTGGTCCAGCTGCCTTGCCTCGATTTAACTGCTTTATGGCATCATTAATCTCTGCTTTAGTCGGAGGGTCGCAACTGATCGGTAAATCATTTCTTGCGGGTAGAATGTCGGGTGGGTTGCTTGGTGGAGGTCTGTTCAAGAGGCTACTAAAATGTTCTATCCATCCACAGGTAAAATGCTGAAGGATAATTTAAGAGGTTTAAGTTTTAATTTGCTATTGTTAATGTAATGTTGTAAATTTAATTTCTGCTTTTTTTGGGCAATATTTAGCAATTTTGGACTATGACTGCCTACTTCAGTTTTGATAATTGTTTTCTTTGTTCTTCTTTTCTTTTTTTACTTTATTATTGAATATTATTAATGACCCAGGTATCAATCATTAATCCATACAATCCAAAAAAAAATTCATACTATCAATTTTATATCCTCTCCTTAGAATGACAAGGTTTTTACCCCCTTCCATCAACTTGTGAGAAATTGATGATTGAAGTTTCATGTGCTCATAGCTTTTAGAGATATACCTTTCTTTCTTTTTAGTAATGCTTACAAATTACACACAGAATCCTCTTGATACTTTGACACACAGTGCAGAAGGCCTGTAGAAGTGGAGTGTTGTGTGTAACTCATTTCAGCCAAAAAGTAGAGTTAGAACCTTGTCATTCTAAGGGGACGGCAAATCTGATTTTTAATTGCTTGAATAATGCTAATTCATTATTTTAGAGAATGAATATCAATTACTTCAACAGATGTGGTTTTGATGCAGAATATTGTGTACTAGCTCTGCAGTTATGCAATGGTAATGAGGAAGCAGCCCTGGAATATCTTCTAAATGACTTGATTAATATCAATCTTAGCGTAAAAGATGAGGAAGAATCAGTACAGACAGGAGGTGTACAAATCCCTGACAGAATCCTTGAAGAAAGAGTGAATGAAAAGTTAGCATTACAGTGTATGTATGCTGATGCTTTTAAGGAAAGAATTCCCAATAAATCCTGGGTAATAAACTTGCAGCTTCCTGAACTGAGAAGTTTATTGAGTGAGAAGTCGGCGTCCGCAGTGAATGACAAAAAGAACTCCCACAGTGAGCAAGACCACACAATGAATGAATTCTATAGCAAAGGATCTTCACTGACAGTTAGTGATGAAGTAGTCTCAGGCAATTCCAGTGTCTTTTCTGAGTCTGTCTGTTCAAAGTTAAACGCTCTTGAAGATGACATAAAGTCACCATTTTGTGTGGAAGTCAGGTTTCCTGAAGGCAACAAGTATCCACAAGAACCTCCGCTTGTGGTTTTCATTTCCATGATAGAGGAATTGCATCCTCATACCTGTCTAAACATTACGCAATTCTTAATGTCTGTATCACGAGATGCAGCAGCTGATCATTTACCTTGTGTGTCCACATTTGTCACTGCTTTACAAAACAAAAATAAGCTGGTGGAACTGTTGAATTTGCCGCCACCAGAGTTGAAGAAACTTGTACCTGTCAAGGAAGCAGATAAGCTGGCAAACACAGTTAGTGCTATCTCCACAAGTCCAAATTCTTTCAGTAGTGAAACAACAGATATTTCAAAACCAAACAAACAAGTTGTAAGTGACACCAGTGCTGTTCTTGATGAGGCAAAACGAGAAAGAGGTGAGAAGACAGATGACAGGGATGACAATAGCACTGTGACTGACGGAAAGAAGGATATTCAGTCATCTCGTTACACTGAGACAAAAATACTAAACAAGGTTCTGCAAGATGAATTTCAAGCAAGAAAAGTGAGTGTTGGGAAGAAGATGTTAGAAATATTATATTTCATTTTGTATTAATTTTAAACATAAATAATGGTACGGTGATGGACACTGAAACAACACTCTTGTGATGTATAAAACAGAATGTGACATGATTCATCATCATTTATTTTTCTAGACTTTGTTCATCTATATAATTATGTTTATAGATCTGCCAATATTCAGAATAGGACACAGTAAATAGAGTAATACACTAGCTGCAGTAAATGCATTTGAGTTCTAACAGATTGTGGTTTTATATAATTATGTTGTTAAGATTAGTATATTGCTTGTTGTAGGAAACAAAACCATCGAGCCATGGTATCAATTAGAGCTTTAATTTTGTTTTATTTGTGTAATACAGAATTCCGTACAGTACCAAAACATGTTGTCAGACAGACAGCGACTTCCAGCCTGGGATATGAAAGAGGATGTGACAAAAGTCATTGCAGAAAACCAAGTAGTTGTCATTAGTGGAATGACAGGGTGAGAAGAAAATGAATTATGTTTTTCTTTAAAATTTAATTCCAGAAATCGCTTAGGTGGAGCTCTGTATTTTAGCCATGTGTTATTGGAAACAATGGAATAATAACAAAAATGGAGCTTTCACAACAAAGCCCAGTAAATAACATGGAAAGCGGGACAGTTCTGTATGCAACATACCTTGATTACTTAGAATTTTCAACATGCTAGAAATTTTCTCATTCATTAGAATTATTTCCATTATTTTCTGTTCACAAAATGTCAGGCATTTTGATTGTCTTTACTACCCTTTGTTTTGTGTTAAAATTCGGTCAAAGATTGTTTTTTTTTTTTTTTAATCTCTGTTCAATCAGCTGTGGAAAAACGACACAGGTGCCCCAGTTTATATTAGATGAAGCTTTGCAGCAACATGATTTCAATGCCAACATCGTCTGTACCCAGCCCAGAAGGATTTCTGCCATGTCTGTGGCTCAGAGAGTTGCGGATGAGAGAGCAGAGGGGCTTGGCAGGTCTGTGGGATATCAGATACGCCTGGAATGTGTTAAGGTAGGGATGAAACATCACAGTAGATTAAAAATTGTGTCTGCTGTAGTGCATTTTTTTTTGTTAGCCTCTGGGACCAATGGAAAGCCTCTTGTAATAAACCAGGTTAGGCATGATAAAGTTTAGACATCACAAGATGTAACTGTAAAGTTACAGTTCAGAGTTTAACCAGGAGGCAGTAAGTGGCTTTCCTCTTCTGAATTTATGTAAAACAGGACAAAATGTATCGACACAAAGTTCAAATCAAACTAATTTCTTATAGGCAGTTGGCTTGAAACAATAATTCACACATCACATGATGTAATCATTAACTCAGAGATTAAAAAATTATTAACCTTTTCTTTCTGATCTGTTTTGTGAGAAAAGAGAAAAATAGATAAACGGGTCCCATTTTGATAATAAATGTACTGGTTTTTAAGGAGTTTTAATGCAGCGATGTAAGTAGAGACAACATATTATTGTACATGAAATTTACAAACTTTCAATTCCTTATACTCAGTCTTCCTTTACAAGACTACAGTACTGCACTACTGGAATAGTTCTGCGTCGATTGGAAAGTGACAGAAATTTGGAGGGGGTCACGCATATAATCATAGATGAAGTCCATGAACGATCAGAGGAAAGGTTAGTATGACGCAAAGATCGGTTTCCAAATCTCAGCTTTCTGTTGTTTTAAAAAAAAATTTAACTCTTAAACAGGAGACTTCACGAGTAATTTCCTGAAAAAATGTTTCACATTATTGATTATTTTTTTCTTTTAGATTTATTTTACTTGAAAAGGAAAATAAACAAACAAACCAAATAAGTGTATTTCTTGCAGGCTGAATACAGTGTTGGGAAAAGTATAGCAGCTGTGTTATCAACAATGCGTGATATAATTTGATTGTTCCTTCCAAAGTGACCTTCTACTGTTGATACTGCGGGACATGCTGAAGGAAAGACCAGATCTCAAAATTATTCTGATGAGTGCAACCTTGAATGCTCAGCTTTTCTCAGACTATTTTGATGGTTGTCCGGTTCTTGAGATACCAGGTGTATTATTACATTATTCATAAAGCTTTTGTATCTACTCTCCATTTACGCAAGAGTATTTGTGAAATTATTCAATATCTACTTCAGATTCCACTCTAGGTATCGATTCTTCTGTGTCAAATCTTGACATTGACTTTAAAGAAATGCACTGTTTTGCTTAGAGCTAATATTATAAGTAGAAAAAATGAAGCAATGAAACACTTATCAGAGCAATTAGCAATAAATCTTTGCCAGTGACAATTTTGTAATAGACTTACAGAGGAGTGAAATGTTTTTCATATCTTTCATCTGCACTAGACTGATGTCAAAGCTCACAGCTGATTTGGAGAAGATACTTATTATTATTATCAGTTAAAATCAATTAAAATCACATGCAGACTCGGAATGACTCATTTCAGTTCTGATAGAAACAATGCAATTGTTTCATTCTCCTGAACCCTCTAAATTTAATTAATCAATTCTTGACTTTAAATTGAATGACTTTTGTTTCATTAATATCAGCTTTCAGGTATTTGTTCACATAGTACTTATACTAACTTTTCTGCTTATACTTCATTTAGGCCGAACCTTCCCTGTTCAACAGTATTTCTTAGAAGTTAGAGGATGTGATTGAAATTTTAAAGTAAGCAAAATATTGGACAAATTCATGCAAATAGATTAATGATTTACCTTCCTGTTAGTGTTTCTTAGAGAATGAGAAAGGAATAAGACAGTATTTCTTCTTGGATGATACATGTGGGTCTCAAAGTGATTTAGTAAGCTGGAGCCCCTATAACTACCTTCATACAGATACAAAGCGAAAATGTGCAAAACATCAGGCAGAATATGATATTAATCTTATAATATATGCCTGTCTCTAATGTAAAGCTGTGAAATTTAAAAACAATATTTTTATAGAAAAAGTTGCTGTTTAGTTTTCTGTGGCTGACGCACAGTGATATCTTTAAATTGCAAAAAAAAAATTGAACAGCTAGAATACTGAAATGGACAAACAGCTAGGTTTATATAGAATAAAGTTTGTTACGATTAAATGACGTGGTCTAAATCCATGCTATTTTATACTAATTTTCCCATACAGTTATTCGCTGGAAACAAGATCACCTTATGCCAGAGCCCACAAACGATTTACTGCAAGACAAAACTATGATACAAAAGGAGCCTGTGACAAAGTGACAGACATGAATTTGAGCCTAGAAGAATTGAAATATCGATATCCAGGTAAAGTGTGACGACACAGGTTGTGACAAGCACCATACTTTATAACAGACATCAAAACTGATCCTGAGTTTGTTATAGTTAGTAATTTTTCGATATGGCATTATCTTTTTCTTCTTCTTCATTTCTGATTGCATCAGACTGTGTATATTTGCAATTGGTGCATTTATTGTTTTTACGTCATCCATTTGTGAAGTACCTTGCATTTTGTTGGGCAAATCCATTAATCAGGCATGATAAATGGGTTGGTCAAGTTTATTTCTGAAAATATTTAAATTTTGTGGTTATTCAGCTGGAGGAGTCTTGCTACAAAAACTGACCAAAAATATTCTTCATCGTTTTCCAGGTTTGACTTGTTAAATTGCACATTGCCGTAATTTTGAAATACTACCCTGTATATTAGTGCTTATGTGTATCTGTATTATAATGCTGAAGATGGCCAAATATTGAATCCTGCCTCTGTCCTCAATATTATGTATCGTCTTACTAAAGGTAGATAATTCAGATGTGTCACAGTGACCAGTGACACATCTGAATTATCTACCTTTCTTTTGTCCATATTATGAGTTATAATTTCAGTGTTTACAACATTACAAAATATAATAATAAGTAAATTCATGAATTTTGGAAGTGTACATCGTTCTTGAATGTGAGTCAGGGCCCTGCCAATTGGTGGTGTAGTATCTGCTATTGCTGAAGAAATCCATGCAACAAATACTCCAAATACAAATATATTGACAACTCTTGAGGACACACACAGTGGTGGTATTTGCTGACATCCTTTTCTTCAAGCATGCTTCATTTTGGGAGTTGGAATAATAGGCTGACCTCTTTTAACCTTTCATTGTAGCCTATTTTCACTGATTCATGTCCTTTCAAATGTTTTCCATCTATCTGTGCTGAGTGTTTACATTTTTTAATTGTCTATGATATCTTTTATTTCTCTGTGCTTTTGTCTATGGAATAGGTCACAGCAATTTTACAATCAAAACACTGTCTGAAATGGACCTGGAAAAAATGAACTATGATTTGATTGTTGAGTTGTTGGAGTGGATTGTGACAGGCAAGCATGAGGTAAAACTGAGATATTTATATTTCTTTAACATGAATATATTTTTACAAAATAAGTATCCACCATCGGCTTTAGACTTGATTCAAGGAAGTGTAAGTTTTTTCCAGGTGAGGAAAACTTCCCATCTAATTCTGTTTTTACTTGAGCAAGTATAATGTATCAAATGCTGATGGAGTATCAAGATTGGTAGTACACACTTGAGTTTATCTATAAAAAGATCCGTCTTCATAAGTGAGACTTTAGGACTGGGATTTTTATGTTATTAAGAATGCAGATTGCTTTTCAATCTGTAATTTGTTCTTTGGAGTTATCCGGACCTATTGCCTCTTGAAACTGCTTTATCATGTGTCCTGTTGAAGCAGACAAGCTGTCACTGCACCTGGCAGAGAAAGTTGAAGTACCCTATTTTGCCAGGTACAAACCACAGGTTTATTATTTTACCAAATGTTCTAATACCAAGAGTTTTTGTTAATACTTTTGTTCCATTGTTTCAGTTTCCTTCAGAAGGTGCCATACTAGTCTTCTTGCCTGGCTATGCAGAAATCCAGTCTCTCTATGACAAGTTATTGTCAACAGCAGAGTTTGGCAGTCGAAACAAACATAGGTTAGAGAATTATTTCTCTATAAAGTTAAATGTGATTGGACTATCTCATCTGTGGGTGTACATGGAAAGTTTTGTTCATAAATAACCTTTCTTTTTAAAAAATGTATTTGTATACAGAGGACTGATACTTCTCTCATAGCATATTTTCTGAAATGCATCCAAGGCAGTTCAACTTGACATATTATGGCATTCATTTCATGTGGCAGGTACAAGATTATTCCTCTGCATTCTTCACTGTCATCTGAGGACCAGAATACAGTCTTCCAGTAAGTTTTACTGCCTTTGTCCATGCATATTTGTATTTTTTTTGTATTTTGTATTTTGTATACTTCTTTACACCCATTTGGAAAATTTACCTTAGTGTTATTGGAGCCCAGTGGCAACTGTAGCAGGCACGTCGTTGGAGCATGTGCAGTTGATTTCTAGAACATTAGTCTAAAATTATCATATCAAGCTTTTAATTTTCATGTTCAGCTCAGCAAATTAAAAGTACATAATTCCATATTCCATACAAGTGGCAGTTGAAAAAGAATGTTTTGTTTAGAGGAGTGGGACAACAAATGAACAAGAGAATGACATATCTGACAAAATCAGAAGTATAGTTATGAGTAGTCGAGTCTGGCATTTACTTTCCGTTATGAGGCTTAAATGTGCAATATATATATATATGTATGTGTTTGACACCTGTTGTCTTTTGTGATCATGCCCAGATATTACATTTGTAATGCTTTTATTAACCAAATCTGGTGTGCATTTTAATGTAGGAAGTCTGTTTTCATAAATTTTCAGGAAGCCTGAGGAAGGTGTTACTAAAATTGTAATAGCAACGAATATTGCTGAAACATCCATCACCATTAATGATATTGTCTTTGTTGTTGATGCTGGGAGAATGAAGGAGAACAGGTTGGATTATTATTTATCTTCTTTTTACTCTGCTTGGAATCAGTGGTTCGATGTTCTATAGACGTTCACTCAATTACTGTAAATAACATTTGTGTTATGATGTAAATAGTTTTATAACTCAATTACAATGACAGTTTAGGATGTACCATTATACATGCATGTATGTAATATTTTACAAATTTTATTCATCCAGTATTGCTTATCCCTAAGATTCAGGTGAGCTCATCACCATATGTTTCCAATCATACTGGCTCATCGCACGATATTTAATGAGGGTAACAGTTTGAGATTCCTCTTCAACACTAAACAGGGAGGTTGCCAGATACTTTAAACCTTGTGATACATGTATGTAATTTACTTTAATGTATGGTAAGACTAAGAGAGGTATCAGGACCAAATTCATCAGAACTGGCCATTTTGCCATCAGTTTGTTGTCTGTAACAGGCCATTTGCAAGTGACTCTGCAGAGATACATTGGAAATGAAGAAATTACTCATGGAGAAGATAAAAGTAAAAATATAATAATCTGTAATAATTCAGTAATAGATGATTAATTGTACATGTATTTTGAGGTGTTCATATTTGATGACTCTAAAATTAGTGTGAATTTGATTGCATTTAATTGTTAATATTTTACCCCTGTCTGATGACATGTCTTTAGAAGTTAGATTTTTCATTAAATGTTGTTTCAGGTATGATCAGACAAAAAGCATGGAGAGTTTGGATACAGTGTGGGTATCTAAAGCTAATGCTCTTCAGCGAAGAGGAAGGGCAGGGCGAGTACAGGAGGGTGTTTGCTTCCATCTGTTCACCTCACATCACTTCAACTTTCACCTCAGAGAGCAACCTACTCCAGGTCAGTAATCTTTACCTACTCAAGACTGAGAAACAGATATGAAAGTGAAACTGTCAACTCAAAATTTGTTGAAAGAGCATTTCAGCAAAGTCTGATTGTAATGCTGTTGAAATCAGTTTTTTTCCTCTTTTGTTTCTATTAATCACTTTGTCAGATTGATATAGATTGTTCATGGAAACCTTTTAGGTACTAAAATTTGAAAAGTCTCTGTTATTTTTGGTAAAACCAGTGAAGATATCTCAGCAAAAGCCAGTAGATGCAAGCTACTTGTTGAATGCTCATTTTTTTTATGTAGGTATTTTCTTTGTCATTCACACATACTTTTCAAGTTTTGATAAAGGAAGGTCCATCGTCGCTTTATAAAATGACATAATTTATTTCATTTCATCTAGACAGACTTTACGGTTTGTAACCAGCCCAAATTCATCACTTTTTTGGGGGGAGAAATTAGAGCAGTATGATGAAATTGCATGATTAAATAGAGCTTTCTAGACAACAAAAGTTCACGCTTTGTATTTTCGTCCACAGAGATTCAGAGAGCCAGTCTAGAGCACGTGGTGTTAAAAGTCAAGATGCTGCCTGCCTTTGATAAGCAGAATTCAGAGGTCTGATTATATATTAATTTTGTAAATCAAGTGTGACATTGTTTGAATTAATGTTTAACAAGAGTAATGTTTATTATTATGTTGTTGTTTTTTTTTGTCAGCGTAATTTTTCAAATTCTGAGAAAGGCACCGGCTTCAGGTATGATGTGATTGCTTTGTTCTTTAAATCAGAAATCATCAATAGATTTTTGGATGTGTCTAACATTCGAAATAATTTTGGAAACTATTTGCTGTTACACTTCTTTATGCATATAATTTGATGAGTATTAGCAAAGCTGAGCAAAAACGATGCAGTGTATCCAGGAGCATCCTGTGGAGAATTACTGGTCTTTGTACAGTACAGAAATTGATGACAGTTGAAGGGAAAACTGGAATGAACAATTTGTTTTGTCTCTGATTATGCACTGAGTCTCCTGCTGTCGTATCAGCAATCACACTGATCCTAAATGTCCATGTAGTTGTGTGAACAATGGGTGAAATGATGTGATAGCATTCGCACAAGTTTTTCTAATTGCATTTTCAAATACATACTTACGGTATTTGTATTTGCTAAATAATGGTATGTGAAACTCACTATTGGCATATTGGTGGTTGAGTCCTTATTTGATTGAAGAAAAGGCATCATGCACAATGTTATACTTGTTCATTGTTTAGTGTCTTTGTTTGATACAGATGGTAATGAAAAGGTTGATAGAGCCCCCATCACTGGAAGCTATTCGTGGAGCTGTGAAATGTTTAATTGATTTGGGAGCTTTGAATGAGTTTGAGGTAAGCCAATGAAAAAATGTCAGGATGTTTCATTCCTATTAACCCTAGTCCTGCGGGAGGCCACTATATTGGCCTCCCTGCGCAACACGCGAGACACGGGAGGCCATTATTTTGTCCGACACGCTTAACCGCGGGTCCTGCGGGAGGCCACATTTTTGTATAGCAACGGTGCACCTCGCGCTTTGTGTATTCGGTTGCCAAGGCTGTCGTTGTTTTTTTGTTTTTTTCCACACTATTTTTGCGTGTTTATCTAGATCCTGTCACCCCTACTATATCTAACAAAATGGTATCGTCCGATTACGTTTATTACGATGCAAGTATTCGCAACTATTCGTCATACTCGTGTAATAGTACTGACTGTCTGAAGTTTGAACTGGGGAAAATCTTGGGGAAACTTTTACTTTGATGCTGGTTGTCGTCTACATGTGAAATGAGAAGAAAGGGGCCATGTGCGTATTTGAGACGCCTTTCTACGTCTGTAATTATGAATTCCGATGTAATATTAGGACATGCTGCATAAGGGCGTCTGTCAGTAGGTTTTTCATCAGGGAAAACTGGGAGAAAATGACCGACTTTGTTGTTGGTCGTTGTCTTTATTTGATGTGGTAATTAGAGAGATCTTGTGTTCCTTTGGTTAAACCGCTTTTCAGTACATGTATGACTGTGCTCTACGACCTGGAACTGGAAATCAAAACTCTCGCTAAAACTAACATCATAGTACGTGGAAACTTTACATAGTAGAGGAGGGAGAAGGCAATGTCACGATACCTGTGGTTAGTAAATGAAGCGAATGGCTTAAAAAATAATTTGTTCCTGAATGACCTGACATAGGGACAGAAAAAGCGCAGAGGTCTTGAGAGAATGATAAAACGTGTGTTAAACGGCATGTAAATGCAGAAAATTCTTGATTTGGGCCTTCCATTTCACAATAAAACCTACTGCATATCATCACAAGTACTTTATCCAAATATCATAGGGGTCCCTTACCATTTATCCACCACTATTGTTGTTATTGCGTCTGAAGTATACGCGATACACGTGTTCACAATGACCCGATTGACCCGACCGCCGAGGTTATCGGCAACATGCGAACGATCGGCTGACTGGCCGCTGGCTATCCCCGCACGGGACGTTACATGGACGAGTTCACTCAACGCGGGATGAGGGTTAAAATGAAGTACGTTAATTGAAAGTGGTGGTACCATTTGAGGTGTTTTGTATATTTTATAATGAATAGGATGACACTTAATGACAGTATAGAAAATATTGATTTTTTTTTCATCACCTTGCCACCTTTTAACTCAATGATTAATGTATATTTAAAAAATTAATTAGTTAAAAAAACCCAGCAAAATACAGTTTAATTTCATAATTTTGGAAACCACGAAACACAAAGTTTCTGTAGTCATAATACTTCATGATTTAACTTTTATTGCAAAACTGTAAATCTTTATAGCCACTAAAGCACCAAATATTAGAAATATTAATTTAGTATGGAGGATGGCATCATTGAGTGTTTTGCAAACTTTGACCATTACAAAATACAAGTTTGGGAAAACCATGGGAACATGGTTAATTATACGAAAATCTTAAACAGACCTGTAGATCCAGACACTCTCCTACTTACAACTAGAATTAAAATTGCTAAATGAGTTTCCCATGTGTTTTCTGTGAGGCAGCATAATATACAGAAATGTGCAGACAAAAGCCTACATATGGAAATGTTTCATCATTTTTTTGAAGAGCAGCTTCCTGCTGCTATGTATCTTTGCTAAACCTTAAAGGAATACTGAAAAGGTAAAAAAAAAAGAAAGCCTAATTATTATATTCCGTGTTATGTTTATACTTTTAGAAGTTAACCTCTCTTGGCTATCATGTGGGATCCTTACAAGTTGATGTCAGGTAATTATCATCTCAAATCAGTTGTTTTTCAATTTATTTTCTATCTAATCAACCTGTGAACTGGTGAATTTCTGTATCTGAATGACTGTCTTGCATAAATGTCCAATAACAAGATTTCAGGAAACAAAGAGATAGGTGTTTGCTATTTTTTAATGTTGGAACAGGCCAATAAACACAGGACTTGTCATGGATCAGAATGGTTTCTGCTGATGTTCAAAGCAAATTAAAAGGGTATTCTGGATACATCAAGTTCTGCATTATATTGGCTATCACCTGTTCGATATAATGATTAAGATGGGATTCCCGAAACACCTTGTGACCCTCATCGCTGCACTATACCACGAACAAAAGGCAACGATTAGATGGAACAATGAGAACTGTCCATATTTCAACATCGAGAAAGGAGTCAGACAGAGTTGCATACTTTCACCTCATCTTTTCAATATTTATACTGAGCAGATCATGAGAAACGCAGACATAGAAGATATGGGAATAAAGATCGGAGGCCGAAACATCACAAACCTTCGCTACGCTGATGACACAGCTCTTATGTCAGATAACATCACCAGCATGAAAAGAGTGTTGCACAGAGTGGATGAAGCGGGCAAGACAGCAGGCCTACACCTAAATGCTAAGAAAACGAAAGTCATGCATACTGGAACAGGGCACCATGAACACCAGGAGATACTAGTAAACAAAACAGCACTAGAAAAAGTGACTGATTTCAAATACCTAGGATCACATAAATCGCAAGATGGAAGCTGCTCAAAGGACATAAAAACAAGGATAGGAATGGCAAAACACAAAATGGTTCAACTAAACAACATTTGGAAGGACAGAGGCACACCAATGGACCTCAAAGTGAACATACTTAAGTGCTTGATCTGGCCAGTCCTACTATATGGTTGTGAAGCCTGGACACTCAAAAAGGCAGACATAACAAGATTGGAGGCAGCTGAAATGTGGCTTTACAGAAGGCTACTCAGAATAAGTTGGACAGAAAGGAGAACAAATACAAGCATCTTAGAACAGCTTGGCACCACCAGAAGAATAACACCTGAAATAAATAAAAGAAGACTTGCATACATCGGCCACGCGGCCCGAAACAAAAGCACGGCCCTTATGATATCAATCCTTCAAGGAAAGACAGAAACAAAGAGAAAACAAGGAAGACCACCCATTACATATCACGATAACATCAAGAAAGTCAGCCAGCTGGAAATAAGTGAACTAACTAGGAAAGCTAAGGACAGGATTGGGTGGAGGAGATTTTGTCGTGACATCCACTGTAGCAGCTAACATCGATGACGATGAAGCCGACAGGTGACAGGTGACAATGTCATAATATAATAAGCCGAGGAACTTGGTATGTTGATGTTGCTGGAAATTTAGCTGAAATGTTTATTTGGAAGTTTTATAGATGTTTACTTTATGATAGCAACAAAATATATTATTTTATGAAAACTGATTACCTGGTATATATTCTTTCCTCAAAGTACTGCAGAGTAATCTCCGTAAATTTTACAGAATTGGCAAACTGATGCTGTTTGGTGCAATTTTCCGCTGTTTGGATTCTGCCCTCACCATTGCTGCAACTTTAAGTTTCAAGTCCCCATTTGTGAGTTACATGCTCACTTATGTAATTTTTACATTAATGAATGAAGGGCAAAATGCAATTTTTTAAGTCTCAGATAGTGAGAAATTTTTATAAATTACAATTCAAATTTAAGTCTCAGATAATGAGAGATTTTATAAATTACAATTCAATATTTTTAATTTTTTTTTTTTTGTACCAAGACAAGTAATTACAAACAAAAATCTTAATTCTGTTTTTCTATCATTTTGCATCATGCAGATAAACTGATAACTATTGTCATTCATAATTGCTACATAGGTGTGTCAGAGATGTTATTAACCTTTATTGATGTTTTGGGAAAGAGACAGAACATGTTAACATCTGAATCTGAGCGATAAATAAATTAAAGGCAAAGTAGTCCTAAGAGATGTTAAGTTTGTGTTTAATTTTTTGCTTAATAGATCTTTGAGGAAAGCTTACATGCCTTTAAGTAGTGTTTGTCAGCATGAAGGTCCGTTAGTATAGACTTCACTTAGTAACAATATTCAGAGGAAGTTTGTCCTTTATCGAGCACAAGGTCAGATATTGCTCATTATTATTTTTTTCCCCAGTTTACACCATTTGATAAGAAGAAGGAAGCAACCGAGAAAAGAAAAGAGTTTGCAATGGAAAATTCAGATTATCTTACCATGCTGAATGCATACAAGGTAATCAGTCAGAACTCGCTGTGTATTAAATGGCAGGGGTAGTAAGGATGGTTTCTATAATATTCTGTGCAATGTGCTTCTTTCTAGTACGTTTTCATCTGGTGCCATTTGTACTTGTATAAACACAATTCAATCACTACTTTTATTTATTGTTGCCGTTTTCATTTCCAGCCACAATGTAGTTTGCAATGTACACAGAAACTGTAGATGATGATTTCTGTGTGTGTTTTAGGTCACAGAAAGTCTGGGGAGAGGATGGAGAATATAATACTCTGTGGAAGGTCGAATATAGGTAACGACTATTTGTACTCTTAAATGAAGACAGGTTAGAGGATGGGAGACAGATGTATGGTGAGATATTGATCATGACCAAACCTGCAGGAACTATGCAACAAACAGCCATAGATGGAGAGGGATAGTGTCCACCACAGGGAGTGTCACTGGGTGTCTTTCAATTTCATTATAATGTGTGTTTTTGCAGGGTTGGTGTGAAGCCAAGAAGAGAGGGCCCCACCAAGCTTACCTGTACTGTAGAGAGAATTTTCTTGACAATAAATGCCTGCAGGTATGATGCTCTTAAGAAGTAGCATGTTCTAATATCATCTTGATACAGGCTCAAAAATATAACCCCATAGGACCAGATCTAATCAGTACTGTATTTATTTTTTCTATGTGGATAACTCAGGAACTTTTGGGCATCAGAATGATAATCCTGTATGCAGAAAAAAATAGGAGATCTGTACTCATTTTTTTTACTATTTAAACTTTAGTTTTCTTTACCTGTTTAAAATGTGATGCTCGATTGAAAATAAACAATTCAAAAAAACAACAACAACAACAAATTACAAACAAAAAACAGCAACTTCATCATAGAAAGCAGGTTTAAACATTTTTGAATTGGTTCCCTGAATAATGTTTGTTTGAAGTTGATACAATCAACAGAAATGAGTACTTTCCCATTTCATTTCCCTCCAGATGCTTGCTCGCCAGAAACAGCAGTTTGTTGAGCTGCTGTCTGATGCTGGCTTTGTCAGTCCTGGCATCCGACGGTGGGTTGTGGAGAGAGCAGCCAGGGGCGGTTCAGATGGAGTGAAAGAAGTAACAGGCATGGAGGTAAAATTGCTGGACTTTCCAGTCTTTACTGAAACCTTACAGTATTGAATAGTTCATTGTAGGTCTTGAACTGAGGAGACTGAAGCTTCAGGCCCAGGGAATATTGACCTCAAGTTGCCAGTCACTGAAAGTGTATACTATAGTGTTTGCTTTAATATGTTTTGGTGTGAAAGATCATCTTTGTGGTATTGTAAGAATAACATACTCACATTTACAATGTTAAAAAAATTGGTAATGGTGCATTCTATTTAAAATTTTCCATGAAACGTTCTTAATTACTTATGGTATTTCCACCTATTAGATATTATTAAATCAAAACATCATTTTAACAATAGTTGACCATCATTATCTGTTTGTTATTTTGACAGGCCAATATTAACTCAGGCAATTGGAAGCTGATGTCAGCGATGCTGGTCGCTGCTCTGTACCCGAACATAATACAGGTTCCAACACGAGGTAATTTGGGTCTTGCTGGTTTATCAGGTTTGCACATTTATTCCCCTGTTATATTGATCACTTCCCAAAACGGCAACATTTAGTGATTCAACAGAGCTATCTATGTTTGTGTAGCTCTTAAATTTTTGAAGTGTTAAACTTGTGAATGTTTATACTGTGCTGATGGTTTGCAAAAAATCAGAGTTCCTGACCATAAATTTAATTTTGATTCTTGGATCTCAGGATCTAATGCCTAATGGCCATGTTAGTTCTCTGTGCATGGCAAGTTATAGTTGCATAATGTGATGCTCTCCTTTCTTATTGGTTTTGTGGAGAAGCTGTCCATCTGTGTTTCAGTTATGAAAATAGCCTGCTGTTGTGACACTGATAAAAGTTTCAGCGATATTCAGTCAAATAAAAAAATTTGGCTAAATAGAGCTTATATTTGTCAACTTTTCCAAGGGAATGGACTTAACTGCCTTGCCAAGCAGAGGATTTTCCAGTTCATAGTCACAACCGAGGCTCAAGTGATTCAATTTACATACGTTGTACATGTGTAATGTTTGGCAGAGAAAGTTTAATTTTCAGTGTCCTTGGTTCTGACATAAAAGATGATTTCTTTGTTTTCCTTCTGCATGTCTTTGTGTCTTGGAAATGCAGGGTGGCGCTGTGATACACATGTATGTAATTTTATGTTGCCATATCAGCAGTCAGAGTTGACTGAAGTATAGAGACATTACTGTACAGTAAATTCTGAACACCTGTTTCATTGACAGGAGGTTTGGTATTGCGAGGTATGAAACGTTTGCAACTCATGACCAAGTCGGATGGTGACGTAAGTGTAATTCATATTTAAGAGGTTAACATTAGCAGCAGTTTCACCTATAATGGTCCCTACTGAACCAGTCAGCAAATGTTATGACTGTATTACAGCTCTTATATTTTGAATTTTAAATTTCTTTGGTTAAAAGATTTGGTGCCATTGCTTGAAGTAGGCTTCAGTAATGAAGGATGTTGTAGATTTTTGCCATCATTTATTGGATGGTTGTGCATTAATCTCTGTTTTTAGTCATACTTCCTCAAATATGTATTGATTTTCTTCAGGTACATATCCATCCAACATCAGTAAATTTCCAGGTGAAATATTATCCAAGTCCATTCCTTGTCTTCCATAAGAAAGTCAAGACAACCAAGGTAAATATTTTTTGCAAGTTGAAGGGAAAAATTCTACAGGTTCGATCCTCTGGTGAGAGCATAACAATATGGTCATACCTAAAAAAAACAGCTGGTAATAGATGCCTGGTTGTGAATATTTTTTTGAAAGAGGCTGTTTTGAAAATCTTTATTAGTATTAGGTTTACCAGCTGTGGAACTCGATAGGCCTACCTTTTTATTTTCTTCTTTTCCACTTTTGAGTGTTTTTAGTGGTCTTGGTATCCATCAGGTGAGGAGAGATTGAAAATGATGGCTTGCTTTTCACTGGTTCGTATCAAGCCATGACACATGAATTTGTCACTCTCAGCATAAAATCTGCCTGTTTGATTCAGACAGTCTATTAACTTTTTCTTCATAATTTATGACCAGAAAACAATGAATATTGCAGTTTTGTGTGGTAATAGTAACAGGTTTTCAATGTCCTGTTGGAAAATATAGTTCAGTACATTTGTTTTGTCATCATACATGTTTCTATTCTTTTGCTATGGATGTGTTTCATGATGATAAAACCGTTTTGTTGCGGTAAAAAATCTGATTTTTTAATACAGAATGTGAGAACTGTCTGTGGGTGTGAGCTCTGCTAATTTTCTTAGAGTGCTGCTGTGTTGAAAATTGTGTAAAACAGATTTGTTTCTTGAATGAATTTTGTTTTGAAATGAAACATTCATGTTTTCCATTTTCAGATATATATTCGAGACAGCTCCATGGTGTCTGTGTATCCATTGCTGTTGTTTGCTGGAGGCAGAATATCCATAGATCAAGAAAATGTCCTGTCTGTGGATGATGGATGGATTAAATTCAGGGCATCTTCACAGGTTTGCACACATTTTCAGACAGAGGTTTCCCAGTAAAATATGAAAGGAATGTCTTTGTCAATCAGGCATGAGAAACAATCTATACTCATGGAAAAAGTAAGTGTCCATTACTAATTAAAGCACCGTGTATGTGTTCCAAAATACATTTGTTCACACAGCTGGCTTGGGTTTTGAATAACAGTTTGATTGCAGTGAAACTGTATTGAAACAAAGACAAAAAGCCATTCTCTGTGGACACTCCGACAAAGAATGAAAATCTTGGTTTCACTATGCAGTATGTCCTCCTCTGTTTGTTATCACTGCTTGACAGCCTCCTCTCACTCTGCCAGTGAGACACTGAATCCATTGTTGGGGCTTGTTATTCCATTCTTCTTGCAGCCTTGAGCTAACTGGTGGTGGTTTTGAGGAAGATTTTGTCATCTTTACAGCCTACCATCCAGTTCCTCTCACATGTGCTCAGTTGGAGACCGGTGTGGGGATACAAGTGGTAGGAGTTCATTGAATTGCAAACAGAATCTTGACTCGTCAGAGAACAGAATCCATCTCCATTGGTGATGAAGCCGTGCCAAGTGCCTAAGCCAAGCAGGATTGTGTATCTCAAGTTGTCAGTACTGGTTTACTGCAGATATGTGCACGGGATCCACCTGATTTGCCTCTCTGAGCCCGTTCATCATTGTCCTTTCCGACATACATCTTAAACCTGGGATGTTTCGAGCAGTCTGTGTTGCATGGAGAAAACTAATTCAATGTTGCATGAGGTGGATGTAATGGTCTCGTGCAAGGATGGTAACTCATGCTTGCCTCCTTCTGTTGCAATCTGCAATGGATCCATTTTGTTTAAACAGTCTCGATTGAATGACATTGTGTTCCTGAGAATATTGAAATGAGGTACTGCTGACAACTGTTGATTAGGCAGTAAACATCCCTACAGCTATCTGCTGTTGGTTCAGTCTTTGCACTGAAAAAAAATGTTTCTGTTTCAATTTCAGCATTCTCTCTTTTCAATAATTATTTCGCATTGACTTTCCTTTTATCTGTGCTCAGATGCAAATATTGGTATTTTCACGTGATTTGTGATTATCTCCTCATTAATATTGCAGTCCATCTGAAAGTGCAGGATACTGAACAGTATCCACACATAACTGTGTGCCAAGTTTTATTAGAGTTCACCCATACGCATTGGGCTCTTTTATTAATTTATAGTAATTACACAATTACTTTCTCTTGCGAGAATAGATTTCAACATGACTCTGTCTGCCACAGATAGACAGATAGTTGTGAATTAAATCTCCATTGCTTACAGATGTCTATATGTGTTGGTACTATTTATTCTGCTGGTGTAGGAACAATTTGATTAAACTAAACTGCCTTACATTCAGTTTAAGAGAACCATTCACTTTCGATATAACCGACAATAATTTGCTTTGAAAGTCAGGGGGTGTAAGAGGCAAACAAATCAAGGGCTCCAGACCTGAGATGTGGGTTAGTCTTGCCTAAATATTGGAAGGCTTTGTTACAGTTAACAGCGAAGAAAGACTTGGGGAACAGGAGAGTTGGATTAGTTTCCTGTTACTGGTATGAATTATTTCATTGTGAAAGATAAGGAAAGCTACAGTGGTGATTATAATTCCATCAATTTAATCTATATTATATATATATATATTGCCTTTGTCTGCAGGTAGCAGAGTTGGTGAGAAACCTGAGACTTGAACTGGATCAGCTTCTGTCTGACAATTTTTCACAGCCACACCAGAACTTACTCACTTGTCCAAGAGGAACAAAGATTATAAATTGTGTAGTTAGTCTCATATCTCGTGAGTGACAGTTACAGTACTAATCAATTTGTTAGTGAGAACAACAAATTAGAAAGTGTCTCATTTCTAAACAGTGAGAATCACAGTTAGACAGTGTGTCTTATTCTAGCCTTTAGGAGTCAAAGTTTTGCAGTCAGGTTCATTTCTGGTCAGTAAATGTACAAAAATATGTCAGCAGTTGCCCTGAAAAAGGTGGGGGTATTTTGTTAACATTATACTTGTAATTATATACCCCTGACTGGTCAGATTGTCCAAAAGGGGTAAGAAGCTGCATGTTTTTGATTGTTGCTTTTTTCATACAGTTTCATTTATATCATCCATATCTTATGTCATACATCTTATGTTTTGCTCACAGAGAAATAATATTATGTACCATTTTTGATTGTGTATTGTGCCATTTTCAACCATCCATCGTATGTTTTTTATTTGATGTTTATTCAGTGATTGTGTATGAATCATTAAGAAGCATGTTCTGCCACTGTCTTTCATCCTAACTAGTACCCTCTTACCTTTTACACAGATGAATTGAATTTTGTAAATAAGGATGGAAATGAATGATTGTTACATAATTTTTTATTCTGTTTTGAAGTTTCATATTATTATGTTCTTTATTTATTTTTTCTGCCATCATAGTTGAATTTTTGTGTATGTTTACAACTTAGGCAAAAACCTGCTGTTAAGCTTTCATTTTATATAAACAGTGAGGTGGTGACATTGATCTGGTGAACAGCCAATGAGATGATGACATTTTTAGGAAATTTCTTGTCGACAAAAGTGATCTGCATTGTTTAGTTTCTACTGTAATATTTCAGATGCTCTGGTTGGATGGGATTGTTTTGTAAATCAATGAAAAATATATCTAGACTATTGTTGAAGTTGTCCCCATACACTGGTGTGCAACTTGCCAGGTACACTCACAAGAAATAAAAACAACTTGTATTACATATACTATGTTTTAGAAGAAAATCCCTCAAGCAAAAACACTGAAAAAGGATCAATCATTAAAAAAAAAAATGTGTGAAAAAATGCGTGCAGGTGTTTCTATATTTTGATTCGACATATATTGAAAGCTAAATGAATAAAGAAGCTGAAGAAGGGGAGAGGGGAAGCGTATCTCATGGATTTTTACTGCATGGTAGAGTATAGAACAGCGACTATTTCACAGAAAGTTTATGCACAATCTTTGTGTTCATACCAATTAAGTGTTGTTGTCATATTTAGTGACTTTATCTCCACTGAACAGCTTTGCCTTTAGTGACAAGAATTTGAATCTCTAAACTTCATCATCTGCCACCTTAATTTGTTATGTTGAGGAGGAAGAGGTAGGCCGGAGAAAAAAAAGCATATGATGTAATGAAACAAAACTGCAATGAGATTGTTACAGTTATTTAGTTTTCTTTAATCATTTGAATTCAGCAAGTTCCTCACAGCTCCCCCATTTTTTACAGTATTCATGGATAAACCTAATTATTGCCATTGGCCATTGACTCCTTGCTTTTTCTTGTTTCCTTTTGATAATGACATCCTTAATTTATCATTTGTGAAACATGTACTTCTTGTTGTCTTCATGCACTTGTATGTTGTATTGTGCTGATCATTCTGAACCATCAAGCACCATCCCAGAGTAAAGTAAAGAGTCTTGCCGACCTCTAGAAGCTGCTCTTGTTTTATGGACGACATAATGGCAACAGACCTCAGGCCATTCACGATTCCTTCACAAAATCAGGGCTAAAGAAGGAATTACATGAGATCAGCCAATCATTTCCAAGTAACAGAAATTGTAATAAGGATGACTGAAATCAAAATGTGGTCTTTGGTAGAAGGAGACAAAACACAATCAATTTATTAATGTACTGTTCAGTATGCTTTCAAATGGAAGCAGAGCCAGATAATATTTTATTTGAGGTTCATGTAATTCTTTTTACAGGTACCTGCACAGGTATATCCATTTGTCTGCATGTGTGTCTCTTAGTTTGCTCAGCTCTCTGCAGCTGAGAGTTGGCACTGATAATAAATTGATCACTGGATTTGATCCACAAAACAGATTCGTCGTTTACTGTGTATGTATCTGATCTGCTGCCAGTGAAAATTTTTCACATGATGTAGAATGCAGAGAGCTTTCAAAATGTCATGAACGTTTTGTCTTCGCCTCTTTTAAAGGTGTCAGATTTATTACGAAAACAACAACAAAAAAATTTCAAATAAAGTACATGTTAATGGCTAAAGTAATCATTTCTACACATATGTCCAGCTATAGTAACATACCCAGCAAGCAACCCTACGGAAGTCAGACTCGCAATATTGATTTCAAGTTTACACATAGGAATTATGATGTCGTTCCCACCCGATCCGCTGGATACTGTAGTTTCGTTTACTCACATTTCTTGGAGATCTCTGCACCTCACCCCAGGGCCCTGGGTTTCTGTGTCTGACCCTCCGATCCCCGCTCTGCTGTCTTGCTAAAATTCCTCTCTGCTTGGTCACGTGATCTCACGCCTGCCTATCTTGCCGGGCACGTGATTCTCATTCTTTCACGCGTCGTGCACGATGCACGCTCACCCTTGTTCACCGTGAAAAACCAACTACACGCCGCCCTGATTTCAAGATCACTCAACATACCCTAATCTCCAGATCTACAGTTTACTTAATACCACCATTGTCCATAGAATTCAATCGCAATAATCATCTCAACTTCAAAACTGGAACGTTAATAAAACTAACATCCGAACAAAACCCGGTGTCCATAACTCCAACATAGGGCCTACCACCGAATAGAAGCACACATGTCATGAGAATACTCGACCTCAAATTAATAGACTACTATCACTCAAACAAGACTACTCACAATCACTCTGGAGACTATCTACATGATATAATCCTGCACCCAATGGGGGGCTCTGCGATCCCTCTGTGGATAACGTCGCCGCTCCGTCTCCACCTCAGCCTCAGTCTCTGGTAAGACTATTTCATGTCTGACATCCGGATCCACATCAACCTCAACAGGCCTCACTATTCTTCGAATATCTGAGATGTGCCTCGGAACGCCATTGACTTCCACATTTTGTGGTGAATTTATATTCGTTACCACACCTTTGCCCCACAGTGAGGTGCATCTTGCCAATGGGGGCTTGACCCAAACTTCATCATCCACTTTCACCTCTGCCAGCGTCTCTCCGGTGGTTCTTTGGGGAGTAATACCAGGCTGTCTCCACTTGTACTGAAACACTGCTAGTTGAGGCACAGAGCCCTCTCTCTGTCTGTCTCTCGGCGAGACGTTGTACCAATACACCGCGATGGCAGGACTGACCTGGCCTCGTTCTGCAATTGCCTTTATGGTCCGATGATTTCTCTCTACTATACCATTGCCACTGGCTCTGTAGGCTGCTCTATAGAAAGGTTGAACGTTCCAGTTGCGTAAAAATTCCCACATGATCTCTGACTTGAATGAAGCAGCATTGTCCATCAGCAATTCATCTACTGGACCATGTTCACAGAAAACCTGTTGCAGTTCCTGACAAACTGAATGTGATGTCTCGTTCGCCAGTCTCCTCCAAATAGCAAATCTACCCGGCCCACAATCCACCATGGTTAAATATGGAATGCTTTTATAGTGTGTCACGTCGATAGCGAGTCTTTTCCAATTCTCACTCACTCCAAGGTCTCCTGTCTCATAGCGAACCGTAGCTGGGTCAATGGACTGACATCGTTCACATTCTCTTACAATCTTCTTCACATCTTCCTTTGTTACATCTTGGTCTACTTGTTTCGCTAAATACCACGTATGCTCAACGCCCATATGATGCTGTTCGTGCTGCTTCTTCACATCACATCCTGCAGCTACGCACCCCATCTTTGTTGAAAGCGACGATTCACCCTTCAGCCATTCTTTCTTCACTCTGGTCAACACATCTGCCTTATTACAGTCACTCGTGACATACTTGACGTTCACCGTTAATTTCATCTCTTGTACAAGAGTCTTCAACACGCCTAGCCGTCTCTTCACTAATAGTTCAGCCGGCCCTTTGCTCTTCACTTTTGTGGTCTCTGTCAAAGATGTGCTAATCCAACTACACACTGTGGCAGAATCAGTCATGAGCATGATGTCTTGTAACCCCCATTTTATGGCCAAATTCAACCCTTTCAGTGCTGCTTCTAACTCTGCAACGTTGATATGATTATAATCATCCTTTTTCCTTAGCCACGTAGAATCTTCCACAGCAACTCCACCTATCTCAACCATCGCTGCCATTGCTAGATCGCTAGCGTCACACCACACCACTCCTTGTTTGCTTTTGGGCACTTTCCATATGCCTCTGACTGGATCTTCCGTATGAACACGAGTGATCAGGTCCCGTATCATCAACTGAGCAGTGAGTCCTATATGGTCTTCCCACATGTCACCTTCTGCTTGTCTCTTCACGTAGCTACATGCTACCCTAAGCCATCTTGCTATGGGATAGTGACCAACTAATTTACCACAGGTAGAAAATAGCTCCCTTCTCGTCATAGTTCCGCTCAGTTGCTCTACAGTGGGAATGCTATTTCCTCTTGAAAATTCCAGTTTACCATCCCGGGACTTGTTCAGTTTCAAACCCAGCACCGCTCCTGTTTCTAACTTTTCTGGAGGTTTAGATACCAATCCATACTTGCGCAGATGATCGATTACTTCGCTCGAACTCACTCGAGACACATCAACCATTATGTCATCAATATACGAACTCGTAGCTCCCCTGCAGCGTGCATTCTTTTCAAGAACAGTCTTCAAAATCTTGGACATGATTTTTGGCGCCGAACTCAGACCGAAACCAACCCTCGTCAAAGCATACACAACGCCCTTGTAGTTCACCAATTGGTATTTCCACAGCTCTTCGTCGACCCTCAGCTGGAGGTACGCCGATTTGAGGTCCACCATCTCTGTTTCACCCTCAATTTGTCTCCATTCTCTTAACCGCTCACTGCAGATGTCAATCACATCACCACCCGTATGACACTCCACAAATTCATTCAATTCACGAAAGTTCATTACTGGTCTCACCTTGTTCTTTGTTGGCTGTTCAACAGCCATCAATGGAATTATACCCCCACCTGAACCTTTCCACGGCACGAGGATTCCTTCTTCAATCCACCTCTCAACCTCTTCCTCGAATGCAACCCTTATTTTTTCACTTTTCAGTCCACTGTCGTACTGCGGCACCGTATTCTTCAACGTCGGAGGGGCATTTCCTTTCAGGAAGTATCTAACCACCCACACTCTACCATTGAACCAAGCCTCAAAATCTTTGTCCACAATACGTTCGTTAACTTCCTTTTTGGTTTGATCCTGAAAGTCGCATGCAATGGAACACGCCACATCATCAAATTGAACTTTACGTCCGCTGACCAAAACACCACCCAGCTTTTCAATTACATCCATCCCAAGAACAAAATCAAAACCACCAACAATATGATCCACCACAGTCACACGAGTCGCCACCCGTCAATCTCCAATCTCCAACTCGACTTGTGTAACACCTTTGCACTGTACAGTGCGACCGTCAAGTGCTTGCATCGTGCTCTCCCCAGCCCATTCTGACACAATACTGCTCTTAACTAAACTCATGGTACAACCCGTATCAACCAAAGCCTTACAGATCTTCCTATTAACACTAACCTCAATGACGGGAACAACACGCGCAGGCCGGGACAAAATTGAAGCGCCAACCGAACCAGTAAGGGTGTTGGAACCTGCACTACACCTACCTGATGTAACCCGAGCATGACCCCTGTCTGACCTAAACATTGATCTACCCTTAGAATTAGTATTAGAATCACCAGCCTGCTTCTCATAATTGCAATGGGTTGCAATATGACCCCCTCTTCTACATCTGTAACAGATAATCTTTTCTGGGCAATTTCGAACCAAATGAGGCCCTCCACAACCGAAACACTTCATCTTATTTTGTCCTGGCCTCCGCACTTCCATTCCTGTTGTTTGAACTGCTGCACTCATCTCAGACTTGCCAGCTAAAATTCTTGCTCGTGCCAAAATTTCACTAACAGACGTAATGTCTATGCCTTGGAGTTGTTGCAGTTTCATGCCGATAGACTCTGGTAAACCAGTCACAAATGCTAATTTCACAATTTCTTCCAGTCCAGCACCCACAAACCCACTCTCCCTGGCTAACCGACGAAGTTCATTTGCAAAAACATCCACTGACTCTCCTCCCCACCGAACCGACTTTAATCGGCTAAACGCGGCAAACCTGCCTATTGAGAATGCTGCCTTGAGAGTTTTCTTTATCTTTTCAACATCTAATTTATCATTATCTGACATCTCCAAGTAGACCGCCAAGGCACCGTCTTCCAAATACAAAGGCAGAAACTTTGCCACATCTTTAACATTTGTAAGACTCGCCACTAGTTCCACCTTTTGAATCCACGCTGCGACATCTCCCGCACCACTGAACGGCCTGATCATTTCAGACACCTTAATCGAAGCCATAGTTCAAGTTTGCCGAAATAGCTTGTAGTTTCGTTTACTCACATTTCTTGGAGATCTCTGCACCTCACCCCAGGGCCCTGGGTTTCTGTGTCTGACCCTACGATCCCCGCTCTGCTGTCTTGCTAAAATTCCTCTCTGCTTGGTCACGTGATCTCACGCCTGCCTATCTTGCCGGGCACGTGATTCTCATTCTTTCACGCGTCGTGCACGATGCACGCTCACCCTTGTTCATCGTGAAAAACCAACTACAGATACGACATTGCACTGATGTCAGTCTGATATAGACAACTCGTCCCTATGATAATCGTACCAATCCTACGGAAATCTACATCGGATTGACAGGGGGGCTGGTGGCTGTGTACATACACACAGATAGGCTACTCAAGAAAGCACGCGAGAGTCACCTTGGTTCTGCTCATGAAAAATTGGAGGACGAAGTTCTCAACAGTGGGCTTGGATTCACATCAAGGAAGCCGGGTTGTTTGGGAATCAGTGTGCCCGGAGTTGCATGGACAACTCCATCTGAGAGGACAAGTGGCTTTGTGAGCTGCTAGAAATGTTCAGTGCGGTATGTGAAATATTTGATCCAATGTCTCCATCAAAGCTGAATTTTTGGCACAGATATCACATTGATTTCATAAATGATGTTGCTGGTCAGGACATACTTATTTGAAGGAAGACCGAGGCCTTTCAATACTGAAGCCCTGAGTGGTGCAGAAAATTATGATTGAGGCCATCATATGAGTAATAATTTTGCCCCACGTGGGTGCGTAGAGATCTAACCTTGGGCATCGACTGGGATGGTGAGCTTTTTTTTAATGAAACACGCATAGACAAAATGCTTAAATCTGCCATTGCCCATAACTGAAATCAAACCAGTGACATCCTCATATTATATAAAAACATATAGTTTGGACACTATCCAGATGATGATCTAAACACCTCAAAAAGCAGCTTTGACATTTACAGTAGATTTGTTAGGTCGACCGAAAGCACTTAAGAAGGAAAAAAAAGGATCTGAAAAACTTATTTCACTGGCTACGATGAGAATGACTTTTGTTGTTGTTCTTCTTCGTCTTCTTCTTTTCATCCTCTTTTTATGCGAACAAAAGAAAGAAAATTACTGATTTGAATACTACGCAGCCAGATAATGAAGGAAAAACAAACAAACAAACAAATTGTAATCTAGAACAAAATGTCAACTCTGAAATAATGACTCGAAATTTGTCGAGCATGTCAATCTCAACCTTTTTATTTATTCATTCGTTTCACTTATATAGACAAAAAGTGTTCAGAAGTTTCACGAATTTCAGATAATTAATTCATGTCCTGACTTAAGTAAAGGAAAATGAAGTCGTACATACAGTACCCAGTGCTTTGGACCTTAACCCAGACCCCAAACATAAATTTGCCTTAAGTGCCACACAAGAATCGCCTCTTCCACTCCTGAATCAAAATCTTGTAGCTATTTGAGAATTTCTTGGACATGGTGACATAGATTAAGAAATTAATGTACATGTTGACAACGTATACATAATCGTTCATTATTGACATTACCAAAAGTAATTTTGTATTTCTTTTTTTTTTATGTCAGCTATGTTTGGGTTTATCTGAATAAGAAGAGTAGGCCTAAAGATCAAAGTCGGGGTGCCCAATGCTAAATACAATACAGAAACAGACATCAATATTTTCGCGACTCTTCTGTCAAATGTCACCAATTTTGATGCTAATGACGTCATAGCAGCTCGTTCCTGTCTAGCTGTGAAAAGTTTGTAACCAATGGCCAAGACGTCACAACTATGACAAAAGTAAAGACTGGACCGCGTGCTATGGTCGTGAACAATATGACAGTAAGAAAAGCTTTTGAATTTTTCTCATAAAGAAGTGAGTATCTGATTGTAGTCGCCCACCTCTGGGATTCAGCATCCAGAACCCACACTAAACTACAAGGTACGGAAATACATTCCAAACATTGCCATCCAGAATACATAAATGAACGCAATACATGCCCATGTCACCTTACGTGTACATATGCCGGTAATCTTGAAGGGAAAATAGACGGCGGTGACTCTCTCGATGAAAATCAGCACGATGGGAGTTGGTGACAGGTTCCGGTATCCGAAATAAACCTGTTGAAAGGACGAATATGTGCTTTCTAAGTATCGGGTCAAACTTGGAGATGATACAAGTCATAATATGCTTGACCGGTATGACGATGTTATAAAGCCAGGTCCACCGCAGACAGAGACAACAGAATGATGTTGGTGCTGACTTGGAAACCTTGATGAAGGAGAATGAGGGTGTTCAGGACGTTACCCACAACACCAAAAACTCCGACTATGTGTATGACCATACGGTTTATGATTATGTCAGTAACAGATAACACGTCATCACTGATGATGTCATTGTAATCTGCTTGCGATGGTGTATTCATTTTTCTGTTTTGTTACTATTTCTTCGCTAACTGAAAACCAGACAGACCATGTATGCATTGGGAAGAAATTCAGGAGATCTCTCCAAGACGTTCGCATCAAGCGAAGAGCGGACGTTGGTTCGGACCGCCATCTCGTGCTGGCTCAATTAAAACTGAAGTTGAAGCGAACTGGGCTGGAGAAAACAGCAAGTGCCAGCGATACAATACCACCCTTGTTAAAGACACAACCAAACTAGAAGAATTCAAGATCACAATTTCCAACAAGTACCAGGTCTTACAGGAGCTCTTGGAGGAGGACGAAGGAACTGTAGACAAGAAGGGGCAGAATGTTTAGGAGGCAGTGACGTCAACATGCCAAGAGGTATGGGGCACAGTGAAGTACCAACACAAGGAGTGGATATCAGCAGTGACACTGAAGAGGATAGGGGAGAGAGGAGGATGAAGAAGGCAGCTGTAAACAACAGGCGCACACGAGCTGCAAAAGCAAAGGTTCAGGCAGAATATATAGAGGCGAACAGAAACGCCAAGAGAAGCGCAAGGGCAGACAAGAGCTGTTGGCATATGAATCAGAAGAAGCAGCCCGCCTGGGAAATATGCAAGACATGTACTCAACCATCAAGAAGCTTTCGGAGAAGTTCAGCAAGCCAGAGAAACCCGTGAAGGACAAAGAGGGGAAGAACATTTCAGATAAAGAGGGACAGAAAAACAGATGGAAAGAGCATTTTGAAGAATTGCTTAACAGACCAGCCCCACAGAACCCACCAGATATCCAGTCTGCAGGACAGCGACCTGCACTTTGACCGTGGGACACCAACTGAAGATGAAATCCGCAATGCCATAAAGCCGTTGAGGAATAACAGGTCTGCAGGACCTCACAGCATACCAGGAGCGGCACTGAAGGCAGGCTTGGAGATGCTTCACCCCATCTTCGGGAAGATATGGGCAGAGGAGCAAGTCCCACCAGAGTGGAAGGAGGGAATCTCATCAGGCTCCCGAAGAGAGGTGACCTTGGTTCATGTTCAAATTACAGAGGGATCACACTAGTGTCTGTACCAAGCAAAGTGTTCAATCGAGTGCTGTTAAACAGGATGAGGGAGGCGGTCGACCCCTTGCTCAGTGGCCAACAGGCCGGATTCCGCAGAGACAGATCTTGTACAGACCATATCGCTACGCTACGCATCATTCTCGAACAGTCACTGGAATGGAATTCACCTCTGTACGTCAATTTTATTGACTACAAGAAGGCCCTCGACAGCGCTGACAGGCAGACCCTCTGGATGTTGCTCAGACACTACGGAGTGCCGAGGAAAATCACCAACATTATCAAGAACTCCTATGAAGGGATGACCTGTAGTGTGATACAAAACAGACAGGTCACCGACGCCTTCCAAGTACGGACAGGTGTAAGACAGGGCTGTCTCCTCTCACCTTTCTTGTTCCTGCTAGCCATAGACTGGATAATGAAGACATCTACAGCCCGAAAGAGAAATAGCATCCAGTGGACACTCTGGCAACAGCTGGACGACCTCGGCTTTGTCGACGACCGTGCGCTCCTTGCCCATACCCAGCAGCAGATGCAGGAGAAAACCAACACTGTGGCAGACGACTCTGCGAGTGTCGGGCTGAACATCCATAGAGGAAAGAGCAAGATCCTCAAGGTCAACGCAGGGAACGAAACCCCTATCAAGCTGGAAAGCGAAGCGCTAGAAGAGGGGTTATCTCTTCACGTCTTACAAACATAAGCAAAATGCACCATGCACACACTGCACTGGTGCAACTTTAATTTCACCCCTACCCCCCGCCCCCCCCCCCGTTTTTTTTGTTTACCTAAGTGATGGGGGCGGAGTAGGGTAGGGTGGTAAATATGCGAAACGGGGAAAAGTTGGTAAGCTGACCAGTTAATTGTTCTATAGACTGTGAGATGTTCTTGGAGATGTTGGCTACATGTAAGAATAAATTTAATTGTAAAAGTACATTGTATTCCGAGATGATTTCCTTCAATCTGAACATGATCTTTCTGTTCTTTAGATTGTAAGCTTAGAGTTACATTTTTTTTCCTTTCCATTTGCTTTGAAACAGCGGGTTCGTTCCTTCACGTTAAAAAAAAAAAAGTTTTGGCTGTTGTTACTTGTATGCACGCACCCCAACCGTTTTGCACTAGGGGCGCATACGTATACGTACTTGTCCGTAACCCCGTCCTTATCCTGAAACCTAACCCTGCCCCCTGCCCTTTCAGCCAAAAACCAGGAGGGAAACAAAAAGAAAGTTGAAAAAATAATTAATTAAGGCTGTTGTTGACAGCATTTCGGGAGGAGTTCTCTAACTCTGGAGTCACAAAAGGCTTTAAAATACGTGTACACCTAGCGCAAAAAACCTTGGGGGACGTACCTGACTGTAGCAATATTCTTTTTTAAATGCCCCGCCCAGTGTTTTAGTACAAGCAGTAACAGAGCTGTCTTTACGCATGGGCACACTGGGCAGTAAAGTTGCCAAGGGGCCTCAAGGGTTTAGGGGGCCCCATGCATGCACATTTACATTGGTTTTTGAAACAAGGAATAAAAGCCTATTGCTTTGCACGTAGGCCCATAATAATGTTAAGACGGCCATGAGTACCACAAGTATTACTTTCTTTTTTTCTGTCTGTAAATTATTCAACCTAGTAAATTCGTAAATTTGGTCGGGGGTGGGGCGGGGGTGTCTCTTAGTTTAAACATTATTGATGCAATGAAACTGTCTATTTCTAGTGTATTTTTGTTTGTCTCACTGTTGTAATGAGGAAACCTTTTGACCGACAGCTGTCACCATTATATTTTTATGAAAGATGCCCCAAAACATGTTTATCCCGGCCAACACCTCGTATCTCAGTTAGATCTACTAATAAAGTATTAATAAGCGTAACGTAATCATAGAACCGAGCCTAATATAACATTAAAGAAAAGTAGGTGAAAGATAAAAAAATAACATTATTTTAAAAAACAACAGGCTTTATTGTCCAATGCCAACACTGGCCAATAAAGCCAGGCATTGTGTTCAAATCATAGAAATAAAAATTAATGTAGGCCTACTTCCTTTTTCCATGGCCCAAATACTCATACCAGTGCTGTCCAATCAACAAAAGCCTTTATTTGCCAGTACTGGCGAATACCACCACTCCATGCTTTATTGACCAATATTGGCGAATAATGCCCGGGATCTTTTCATATTACCTACCATCTTTGATACCTCCCTTTTCTACCCAAGCTAGTCCTTCTCTCCTTTCCTCCCCTTGTTTATCAGTATCACTAACGCTGTCACTTGCCGCAGAAGTTCCAGGAATCGTCGATCAATAAAAATGTCGTTTACGGATACACTGCACTTTTCAAAGTGAAATGTATGGGGCTCTCTGGTGAGATGTTTTTCCAGTTTCGGTTTCATTCCAATCTCATCATGCCTGAAATTAGAATTCCTTACATGTCACTAGAATTTTATTCCCATCTTTATTTTTAGACCCTATATATAAACCCGTCACTGCATCACCTTGCTTAAAACATTTAATGTATTTCATTGGGTGTCGAGGTAAGTCATTCGTGCCAGGACTTTTAGTTACGTGTTCATGTTTATTCAGAGGATTGTGTCGAGTGGTCCTCTAGAGACTACGAACGTTACTCATAGCCTACGTTTTCTGTTACATAGAATCTTCCACTACAACAAAATAGCCAAACAAACAACATACTTTGTGAAGAAAGCATTGAATAAAGTGGCCAAGACAAGTAATAAAATGCTTCACGTAAGTCAATCTGGGCTTGTTTTGAAAACTTGAGGCAATGGACTATAGGACAAGAAAGAGTCTTAAGTTTTAGAATTCTTATGATCTGGAGAGAACCATAAAATCGCAGTAAAGACTAGTGATTCTGTCTTGTTGATACCATCTTTGAATTTCAAGATTCAGTATTAAGATGAACGTGTAATTTCCAAATCTATCATCAGCTTTAAGACCTCAGTGATGCATCTATTGCAGTTTTCACATTCTTCAAAGTTACCGTCGGATGTAGCAATCATTGTTCCTATGAAGTTACTAATACCAACAATTTACTCAAAATTACTGATCTCTTTCTTGAAACAAAAATATCTAAGGTTCTACTCAGCATGCACTGAATGATTCAGTGAGATACCTTGATTTACCTGGAAAGAAAATAATTATTACAAATGCTAAAGTGTTTAGTCAGTATGAAATGTAAAGACTTGTGTTAGCCCCTGTGAAGTATGGTAACCCCTCGGACCACTTTCTCATTTCACAAAAAAATAAGGAAAACACATCTGGTACAACATTTCCTGTTTCGCCGACGTCGTTTCCTGCTTCAACACAGACACAGACAATAACTATGGTGCCAGTATGTCAGTTGATTACCCTTATGATGACTGACCAGTATTAGTGCTTGCAAAGAGATTCTCTTGAATCAAAATATTCCTGCAAGTGGAGAAAGAGGAAATTCATACTCATTAAATTAAAGGTAATTCACCTTAACAAAATTTATACCTTTTATGTGAACAATAATTAATTGCAGTGCAACCTTAATATCTCGGCTCCAGTGGGATTATCGGAATTGCGTTGAGTAAAGAGAAATAACAGAATGGTGGTGGAAGAGAGGAAATAAGCCGTTGGTTTGGGGGGTGGGGAATCAGAAATCACCATTATAGGAATAGCTCATAGTTAATAACGCATTTATGTCTCTTAAATTGTTTCTTTTTAATGGGCGTTCCGCTGATTTCATTGTTGTATGGAGCCTTTGCCTGGCAAACCGTTTGCCGACATCGGCAAGATGTCATATATCTAAACGTAAAATGCTCGGTTTTGTTTTGTTGTTGTGTTTAGAGGTTTTCTTTTGCTACTTTGACATGGCTGTTTCTTCAGAAAGCATGATGTGATACTAATGAGCAGGGTCAGTAAATAATGATAGCAAAGCTGGGCTTAAAATAAGGGTTCCTGCGAAGATGTAGGCCTAGGTCTATTTATGGTAACTGACTCTGTCAGACGAATATTACGTGTCAGTTCTAAGAAATTGGGATCATGATAAAACGTGGTTAGTGGAGTGCGGGCGGGCTCTGGGAAAGTGAAACTGAGGTCAACGAGGCTGACACTAGTGACAGAGTTTGAGAGCATGTTTGTAAACAGAGCTTGTCGACGACTGTTTTGTTCTTAAGTACCCGAAAGCGGTTTTAAAAGTAGTCTGAACTAAAACAAGGCTTTAAAAATAATTATTGTCAAGCTTGTATAGAAAGTAGCTGATTTTGGACAGAGTTGAATTTGTTTGTGGTTTTTCCATAAACTTCAGCGATTAGAGAAAAGCATTTAAAAAGTCCAGCTGATTGACAGCGACTCAGCTAGTGGCAGATTCAGTGGTCGCCGTCAGACTCCCCTCGACACTACTTCGGTAAGTGTTTATCTTCATGACAAATGAATCCGATTGACGGTCATTATTTTTTCATCACTTTTATTTGTAGCAGGCAGTCAATCAAGTTTGACATACCCAATTCATTGGTACAAATTGTCTTGTCACCCTGAAATCTGTTTAATGGCCATCCATAAAGCAATTGCGCTTCCAGGACAGATGGATGGGATTGGGGGGGGGGGGGGGTGCCTTCAGGAAAGAAAAAGCGTACATGGGGGAGGGGGGTTCTGAGGGTCGTCGGTTCTGTACGCTGTTCAAATTTTGGTGAAAAGAACAATGAAAATGTTAGGTTTTTAGTTATATTTATTTACTTTTTGTCTCAGTAAATTTAGCTGATGTTTTTAATCTTATCAAATTAAACAGTCAAATAGATCACGGAAACTGTCATTTAAAGTTTTCAAACACTTTTTAAAAAGTTTTCATCATCGACATTCACCATTCTAGTGGCCAAACTCTCGCACAAAGAGGGGATGGAAGGGTCTGAAACGCAATTGGGGGCTGAAACGCAATTGGGGGGGGGGGGGGTGGTGGTAAAAATCGCTAAAACTAAAACCGAGAGTACGTACTTTTGGATGATAGTGTTGAACGCACATGACGTCACATATCCGTTTTTGGTTGTACACTCCTAGCTATTATTGGTGGTATACGCTGTAGAAAATGCCTATTGTTTATTTACTGACAACAAACGTAATCAGTTAATGTACTCAAAGCGTATGGGAAAAGATTCTGAAATAGCTGCATCCAAATAAGAGGGGGTTTGTCTAATAAAAAGAGATTATGCACAACAGTACCACCAGTGGCGTAGCGTGGGTTGCCAGCGCCCTGGGCAAGGCAAGTATTATGCCCTTGACCAGTGGGCCATTGGCACGTGCCAAGGTTTCTTTGTCCCGTCATACTGAAAAAAAACTGTGTAGAATGTTCGATCATTGGGAGATTGTATGTGTGTGTGTGTGGGGAGGCTATATTTTAAAATTTGCTATTGCCATGTTTTTCTTTTGAAGTTTTGCGCCCCTTAGGATTTGGGGCCCGGGGTCAACCGCCCCTGTGACATCACCCACGGTACGCCAATGAGTACCAGTTTCGCCACCTTTGCCCTCCAAATTTGACGCATCCGTTCCTATTGCCTACATATCATGTAAACGCATTTATTTTTTGGTTTGTTGCTTGCACATTTTAGTTTCAGATCAGCAATTTGCATTGCCGCTTCTTATTTCTGGCGCCACGCTAAAGGCAAACATCTTTTAATTTCAATTCCACCACGTGGTAGGAATTAATCTGAAAAGAAAACAAAAATGTTAATGCTCTCCGGGTTGTCAGTGCCCCCTTCGGATCGAGTTGACGGTTGATGATCTTGTGTTGGCTTCGCCATGATCAAATGCGGCTCGTGCCAAAGCGACAAGACAGGTAAGTGAACCCGTTGCAAAATACAAATGTATAACCACAATTATCCCTTCCTTTGTAAGACGTGCAAAAGCCTCTGGTTTCGATCGTCTTTAAATAGAGATGTACGTTCTTCTCTCTCTACTACCAAGGCTGGCGTAGGCGCGCCGCCCATAACTTTTACTTCACAATAGGCACTGCCCGCAACATCCTGCTGGGTCGCGGTGTGGGCAGTGCCTAGTGTGCTGGTGTGAAGCCAAATTTATGGGCGGCGAACCACCAGCCAGCCTTTGTCTGTTTCACCCCTTACCAAGGCTTGTGTAGGCGCCAGACCGCTTGGTCGCAGTGTGAGTAGTGCCTATTGTGCTAGCAGGGCGGCGAATCATGTGTGTGGCGCCTCACCAGCCTTGGTCTTTTTCATCCCTTTATTAGGTGGAGGTAAAAGATCACACAGTGGTAGCCTACCAGAGATTGTGGTGGAGGCCGGTCGGCTGGTAGAAAAGGTGGCTGAAACTGTGTGACTCCATGGATCGTTTAAATGACCCATTTGCATTAATGCAGCGACATGAGAGGAGAGAGTCACGTCATGGTTCTGAAAGGTATGTGTAGTTAGCTATCACCATATCCTTGACAATTCCAAAATACTATCCCCCTAAAAATGTGCTTGGGAGCAATGAGCTAAGACCTAAGTGTGTATTATGAGTTACGTCAACATCTTTTTACACTGTGTTGTGATAAGAGCACTTCAGTACTCATGCGTTTAAAGAAAAAGAAGAGAAAGAATAAGATGCATCGGCAAAAGTGCGTCATACATACATATGTAATTATTATCTGGTTCACTGGCATCTGATCTCATGTAAAGAAGAAAATAATTTTGCTGACAGAATGTTAGGTCACTATGCATGTTGAAGACTCTTATATGGTGAACATTAAATCAGCCTGCGAGACCGTTTAGATCTATTTTAATTTGGTCTTTAGGGAGGATTGGTAGAATGGGAGCTTTTTGACCATCTGCCCCCAATTAAAGACAATTGTAACTGACTGGGTTTTGACAATTGATATAGGTATTGTTGACTGTATTTTCATTATTGAGGTAGGCATTATGCACTGTGTTTTGATATTGATGTAGGCAGTAATTGTTCACTGTGTTTTGATAACTGACGAAGACATTATTGATTGTGTTTTGATAATTGGTGTAGGCATTGTTGAATGTGTTGATAATTGTTTTCAACGTTATGGTCTGATTTGAGGAGAAGGAATGGATTAAATGGAAGATATTGCAACAAGGGTTTCATATTTTGAATACATTAGAGTTTTCTTAGCATGAATGTAGTTATGGCATCCAAAATCTTGAAGGAGAGAGTTGTGATCTAGCCCTATCAAATCATTCTGCTTGCTTCAGTAAACTACGACAAAATTTGATTGACAAAGCTCAATAGATAAATTAGAAACGGCTTAACCTGGGTTGTTGTTTTTTTTCCGGCAGTTCCAGAAGGTCTGATCAAGGTACAACTGTCAAAGTTGACATGCATCTTCCAATGTCATCTGAGAATCAGGAAATGGTGAAAGAGACACTATTATCCCTCCAATCTGAAGACAATGATGAGAATTAGTATGTAGTCAATACGCCATATACCACTTGGACCTTTATGGTTTAAAAGTTAACCGTTTTCGCCTAATGAGTTCTTCCTGAGTTAGAAAAAGTAAAAATGAAAGGTCAGGAAATAATACTATGCAAATGTATCGTAATGCATGAAACTGAAAAAACTTATGTTGTGAATAAAGAGAGGGAGAGAGAGAGATGTTATTCAAAGATAATGGAGGATCATTATGAATGAAGAGACCTTTTCCTTGAGTTTGGCTGGAGTCGGAATTTGTATACTCTGAGGCTAATTAATGTAAAAAGGTTGTAGTATTTATCTTCTTGTTCTGAAAACCAACCATTTGTTTTTGTGCTTTGTCAGTGACGAAAACGAAGTCTATTATGATGCAGAAGATCAGGGATCTATTATCCAAGATACCCAGGTGTCTGATATTTCACTTCCCAACCCAGAAGGAGCCGCTCAAGCTAGGTGTAGAGAGAGCATGTTTGTGAGAAAACTTCAAAGGTAAAATATTAACCCATAAATCTCGTTCAGCTGATGTGCTTTTGTACACTTCATCAGCCATCTGCAGTGCTACCATGCTGTGGTAACATCTCAAAAGACTTAACTGCTGGAGGATGTGTGAAAACTGATTTTACCAGGAGCAGATATCTTTGTTTTCCTTTAGAGTGTTGCTCCTAATGTTCAGTGTGCAATGGTCCCACATTGACATTGACAGTGTGTGGTAAATTCTTCTCGGGGTTGTGGAGTATGCACAGGACAAGTGTAGAATAATATATTCTGAGACATGCCCGAAAGACAAAAACACTTACTACAGCCTTGGTGGCCCCAAGAGATAGGACAGACGAATCCCAAATAACTTTTTCCCTCTTACCCGTCATTGCTCAGTTTTACTAATTTATTTAAGTAAATAGAAAATGAATATTATAGAACACCTGAGATTATGAATTAATCTTAACTAACTCTGCTTTGTGAAAGGCAGTGCCGTTTGGAAGTTGGTCTAAACCCAATTGGTTTCCACGTATATCAGAAAATAAAGGGCAAAACCAAAGAAAACAATAAATATTTAAAAATTACACTCACACTTACTGGGTGGTATTGGCTGTAGTGTAGTGTGATGTGTGTGTGATGTAAATTTCCTGAGTGTCAACTTTAGATTTCAAGTTAACTAACTGAATCCAATAAAACATGTCATTTTTTGCAGGTGACTTTGTTGAAGGATATTTGAAGAGGTTTATGTTTGATTTTGCATTTGTTAATGTTAAAAATATATTTTTGCTTTCTTGCAATATTTTGCGGTTTTAGACTGAGATTGTAAATCCCTGCCTACTTCATTTTTGATTATTGTTTCTTACTTTGTTATTGATTTACCTAGGTATTAGTCATTAACCTATACACTATTGGTCATCAATTACTCCAGTGTTGGTTATTGATTACTTCAAAATTTTTCGTTGACTGTTTTCAGTAATGCTCATTTATTGTTCAGAGAACGATTATTTATTATAGTGGTGTTGATATTCAACAGGTGCGGTTTCACAGAAGAACACTGTGTAAGAATTCTGCAGTTATGCAGTGGTGATGAGGAAGAAGCCCTGGAATACTTACTAAATGACTTGCAGAGTATCAGTCTCAGTGCAAAAGATGAGAAAGAAACATTACAGGCAGGAGGCATACAAATTCCAGAGAAAATCCTTGAAGAAAGAGAGAATGATACGCTAGCTTGTGCCACCAGCGCTAAACTTGATGTGGGAAAACGAGACAGAGGCAAGAAGAAAGATTACAAGGATGACAACAGTAATATGGCAGACAAAAAAAAGAGTATTGCATCATCTTGTTCCAGCTCCCCGGAGATAGACAGACAGAATAGAATTCTGCAGGATGAATTCAGGAGAAAACAGGTGTGCGTTGGAAAGAGGATTTTAGAAATGTTACATTTCATTTGGTACCTAAACATAATGCATATACCGATGGATATTGGTGCAACGGTTCTGTTGTGATATATAATACAGTATGGGACACGATTCAAAAATGGACCGTGATTTGACTTTGGTCATCTATATGTGGCCATATATATATATGTTTACACTCAATATTCATATAGGACACATTAGACTGTAGAGAGAGTATTATATTACACTGATTGCAATTAATGCATTTGTGTTATAATAGAAATCTGGCGCTGTATATGGCGGTCTTTAATTCTATTGGTGTTCTTAAGAATAATGTTGTTTGTTGTAATTTAAAAAGACCCATTGAGGTAGAGTTTCACAGAGAGCTTTAATTTTTGTTTCATTTGTATAATTCAGAGGTCTGAAAAGTACCAGGAGATGTTGTCAGACAGACAGCGACTTCCAGCCTGGGATAAGAAAGAGGATGTGACAAAAATCATTGCAGAAAATCAAGTAGTTGTCATCAGTGGAATGACAGGGTGAGAAGGAAAGGAGTTATGTTTTTTTTTAAAATTTAATTCCAAAATATACGTATAACCGGAGATTTGTATTTTAGTCATTTCAAATTGAAAAACCATAGAATAACATTGAATGTGTGGGGATGAAAATACATTTTGTGGAAAAGGACCGCAGATAACATATATGGAAAAGAAAACAGTTCTATTTGCAGCATATTTTCATTATTTACAATTTTGACATGCCAGATTATTCTCATTTATTATGATTTATTTATGTTCATGTGAACAAAATGTTAGGGATTTTGATTGCCTTTATTGTCTTTTGATTTGAATTATAATTGTGTCAGAGACTGTTTTTTCCCTTTGTTTGATCAGCTGTGGAAAGACAACACAGGTGCCTCAGTTTATTTTAGATGAAGCTTTGCAACATCGTGATTTCAATGCCAACATCATCTGTACGCAGCCGAGAAGGATTTCTGCCATAGCAGTGGCTCAGAGAGTAGCAGATGAGAGAGCAGAGAAGCTTGGCAGAACTGTGGGATATCAGATACGCCTGGAGTGTGTTAAGGTGGGGGCGAAATCATCACAATTGATGGAGAATAGTATCCATATTTTTTTTGTTAGCCTTAGGGACGAATGGAAAGCCTCTTGTGATAAATCAGACATGATAGAGCTCAAACATCACATGATTTAATTCTAAGGTTATAGTTCAGAGCTTAACCTAGAAATGGTTGTCAATTTTCCTTGTCTGAATTTATGTAAAAACCGGAATAAATATCATAAAGTATGAAAGTTAACTAATTCCTTGTAGGGAGTTGGTCTGCAGTAATAGTATTTCAGATATCACATGATGTGATCATTAGATCAGGAATTAACCAATTATATGTGTTAGCAGACGACGATGATGGGTTGTGTGGTCGTCAGGTCAAAATCAAAATAACTAACTCTGCTATATATATAGGGGTCGTAAACGTATTATCGTTTATTTCAGAGCACAGAAAAAAAAGGAACAGAAACCAAACAAAACCAAGAAACCAAGCAAACCAACACAACCAAGAAACCCAAGTGAACCAACACAGCGGCTCAGGCTGTAGAGACAAGAAAATAAAGCATCATAAGCACACGTCATAATATTATATATATATACAGCATGAACACAGTGCATACAGAAAATAAAGAACACCCAAGGCTTAATAAGAATAAAAATGACAAACAGCAAGGGAACGTAACCCAGCAGTAGTTTCCCCGGCGTCCTAAACAAGTATCAGGGCGCCCCTTACGGCCCGATGACAAATTCCAACCAAGTGCTATCCCGACACAATATGCACCGGGAACTGCCCCTAGAAGCATATGTATTACTGCTTAGATTATCAACCAAAACACAGGGACTGTTCTAAAGTAATACTTAACAGGCCTCATGGCAATTAAGCACGACCCAGGCTATGGATTATGTAGCCAATATTATTTACAAGCATTACTATTTTACGTGGACCACACAAGGATGACCACCATATGATAATTCATAAGTCCCCCTGAAAGTGTCGTCTGAATCCTTCTTAATCATATAAACAGCCAGGCTGGTGACCATATAAGAATCTATAAGCCCATCGTTAATCATCAAAATCAATACAAGGTTCCAGAACTAGAATATAATCAATAAATGCAAGAATTTACTCAGATTGTAAGAAAATACACCGAAGTATCTATGATCATGTGGAGGCCCAAAGATCTCAAGCCAGAGGCATTGGATTCGAACTCCAACAAAAACTAATGTATGTATTATAAGCTGGATACCCCAACACCATGGCAACAATGCCATTGCCACGTGGTCGATATAGCTAAATCCAACAGCTTGATCATAATTACTGTAAAAGCATACATAAAAACCTACAAACACATGTGCATAAATAACTGTAAATTAATATATACATGTACATACAGCCCTAGAGCGCAGAACCAAACCATGCGAAGCAATTAAGGTGGCTAAGCCCGCTTGATAGCCTACAGCAATCGATAAATAATAATCGAAGCACGGGCCTTACAGGTACTAAACAGGGTGGACAACCATCCCACCCTAGAGGTTACGTAGAATCTAGGTAGCTAGTACATGGCCAAACCCAATGATGATGCCAAGCAGACCATAGCTGCAGCTTAACCTAAACAAAGGGGGTAATCACGTGGATCTATTGACTAGATCAAGGCGGGTCCAAGGGTGTGAACAGTGTCCAGAATATATTAAATGGGAACACATCATACAGTAATGGAAGCTTATTTATGGGGACTCCAATCCAATAGTATTACACAGTATGGACCTAGGCTTAAAGCTGGCTAAATTAGGCAATTACTATGTACCAGGCAACTGGACAATCACTTTGGTATGACGCTAGTTTGAAATGCATTTTATAAAAGAGCGCGTTGCACGACACGTGCACGCAAGCAGATACAGATGATAAAACCTGCACAGAACAGCATTGTAGCTTAACTGGATTGGAAGGAATGCATGGCATTAAAATAAAGCTAGGCCTGGCTAAGAATACTAAATTGAAACGCATTATTAATGGTAAATATACGCGGACACACAATAGGCCTTTACCGGAATTACACGATACTTCCACTCTGTGATCAGTGCACAAGGTCACAAAATAATTTAGTACAGCATCTACACATACGATATTAAAACAATATCTCAACTTAAACTACAACAATGAAAAGCACATAAAATTACTAAGTACATCCTATAGAATCCTTATGCCAACTTACCCAATATGTGAAATGGAACTTTAACTACTACTAGCTTTCAATATCATAAAAACCACAGAAAAACTGTGGGGTCGCAGCAGGGCTATAAGCAAAGTCAAAATTGGGCAAAAAGAAAAGGTTGTATGTTGCAAAGCCCCGCGTGAGAAATAAAACCCAAACAATACAAAGCAAACTAAAGAGAAGACAGAAAATACACAAATTTTCGGCTTTCGCCTTTGTCAAGTGAAAAAAAACGAACAATAAAAGACTTCAACAGGAACGAAGTGAACCAGTTTACTTAGCTTCGAGTTCTTGCTTCGTTAGCAGCACCAAAGCACGTCCGTCCGCCAAAAGCATGGAAGTACGAAGTGACGCAATTGGTTAGTAACCAAGATGAAGGCGCCATATAGTGCCTCAGAGCACAAGACAGGGATGGTGCGCAATGTCAGGAGTCGCAGTAAATGAAAAGAAAAAGAAAAAGAGATTAAAAAAAATAAAATAAAATAAAATAAAATAAATAGATAAATAAATGAAAGAAAATAATAATAATAAAGAAATTTTTATATATATATATATATTGATAATAGCAACAGTGGAATTATCGAAGGCAATGTTGGACATTGATGCCATGGGGAGTGATAGTGCCGAGCTGGAAAATTAATCGTTGTTCGGTCTCAAAGCGTACATCAGCGCCTGCGTGACAAGATTTGAGCCCCAGAATTTGAATGTTGTTGGATGGCTCATGGTCTGGTCGATTAATATGGACAGAAACAGGCTTTCCATTTCGATTTTCAATGTCATGGAGGTGCTCCCGAAACCGAGTGTGAAGCTAATATATGTGCCCCTCGCCGTCAGATAGGAATATGACTAAGTGGTCAGACTGGACAAACTTATATTCGCGCCAGTGGTCAGCTGACCCGGGGAGGGACTGCATCGCCCAAACAAAGACGGTACCAATGCCAGCGTGGGCATAGTCCACGTGCAGCGTCTCTGTTTGGGACTAACAAAGGGATAGTACAAAGCCCAGGTGTAGACAAAGAAATTTAGATGTAATTTACATATAACCACGTTGCCAATATAATTAGATCAGCGCATGAGAGAAATAAAATGGGATGGACAATAAGACAAACATACCACTATGGCTATATATGCATCTGTTTTCTCTACACTATTTTGTGAGAATGGAAAAAAAATAGACCATATTTTCCATTTTGATAGTAAATGAACTTTTTTTTAAAGGAATTTGGATGTAGCACTGTATTTGGAGACATCAGATTATTGCACTTGAAGTTTAATTTGTTTTACCTAGACTTGCTTTACAAGACTTCTGTACTGCACTACTGGAATAGTTCTTCGTCGATTGGAAAGTGACAGAAATTTGGAGGGGGTCACACATATAATCATAGATGAAGTCCATGAGCGATCAGAGGAAAGGTTAGTATGATGCAAAGATGGCAGTGTCTGCCTTACCTTCCTAATTGTGGGTTTTTTTTTTTTTTGGTGTGTATGTGTGTGTTGCTTTTTTTTTTTTTTTTTAACTATTTAAGCAGGAATCTTTCACCAGTTATTCCCAGAAAGACTGTTTCACATTATTGATTGATTGATTTATTTTCGTTCGACCAAGACTCTCCACCACATGTCCATGCCATGACTCCAGAGATCAAAACACACCCTGTAACAGACATGAACAAAAGAAACAGATGTGATCGCTCTTATGACTGCAGCCCAAAAAACCATAGACTTGTACCCAGATGAGTCTATACATGTATATACAGATGGACCTGCTTTGAAAGGAACCATAAATGCCGGCTACGGACCAAACATAGAGTTCCCAGACAAAACACGCCACGAACTCTCGGACTCGTGTGGTCAACACTGCTCCAACTTTGAAGCAGAAGCCTTGGCGATTGAAGCCTCACTCCATGCACCACCTTTCGAATGTTTTCGTGATAACTCCTGAAAAGAAGACTGACATCGTTGTATTCAGTGATGCCAAATCTGTTCTCCAGGCCCTTGAAAATGAAAAAGCAGACAACTCCTACATCAGAAGTCTATCAAAAATTATAGACCTTTTCCTTACCTCTCATACTGTAAAGTTAACTCTTCAATGGATCCCAGGACATACCAACATACCTGGCAATGAAAAAGCTGACGCCCTAGCCAAACGAGGATCAACACAGACACAGAAAAACACGCCAACCTCGATCAACACTGCAAAACAACAAATCAAAAACATCAAGAAAGAAGAGTGGATGAATGAATGGGCTCTATGAAAGACCGGCAGAAATGTCTTCCGCTATATGACAACACCTAAACCAAATGATAGCCTAAACTCCCTAGAAAGAAGAAAACAAGCTGTCCTTTTCCGCCCATGCACACAACATATAGCTCTTAACGCCCACTTAAACAGAATTGACCCCCCCCCCCCCCCCCCCGAGGAACCCCTATGCTCACTGTGCCCTCACCTCTACGAAACTGTATCGCACCTCTTTTTGGACTGCCCATCACTTCGTGATTTACGAACTACACTGCTACCAACCAACCCAGACTTTGAAAACACTCTATACTGTGGAACAAACCAACTCAACCAAACCTACAAATTTTATGTTATGGCAACAAGTCGAAGGCCACAAGCCCAGAAGACTGCTGGATCGGAAAAGTAAGTAAAGTATTGAGATTTGTGCAAAAAGGCAATGTTATTTGAAAGAGAAAATTAGCAAATAAACCAAATAAACAGTATTTCTTGCAGGATGAATACAATATTTGGCAAAGTACAGAAGCCATGTCATCCATTGTATTTGGTGTAATTTGATTGTTCTTTCCATAGTGACCTTCTTCTGTTGATACTGCGGGACATACTGAAGAGAAGACCAGATCTTAAAGTTATTCTGATGAGTGCAACCTTGAATGCTGAGCTTTTCTCGGACTATTTTGAAGGTTGTCCAATTGTTGAGATACCAGGTACATTATATTATTCATAATCTGTTTCATATTCTGCATTTATGCAAAACTACATGTAAACTTACTCATTATCTGCTTCAGCTACAACTATATCAGTGAAAAAGAAGTGAGGAAACACTCTTCATATAGGGCAACATACAGTAATGAGCAATAAATCCTCACCAACGGCAATTGTAATAGCCTTACATTGGAGTGGAGTGAAATGTTTTGCATATCACTCAAATTAAACTGAAGTCAAAACTCACTGCTGATTTGATGAGATACATCATTATTATGTGATCAATTAGAATTATATACATGCACAGTGACTTAAATTTGATTTTTGATTGAAACAATGCAGTTGATTCATGCTCTAAATCCCTTTAAATTTAAGGAATTCATAAATTTGAAATGAATGACTGTTATTTTATCAATACAAGTAGTGTACATATATGTTCACATAGTACAAGTTTTCTGTTGTCCCTTCATTTAGGCCGAGTATTTCCTGTGGAACAATACTTCTTAGAAGATGCCATTGAATTTTCAAGGTAAGTGACATGTTGCACAAATTCAAGCAATCAGAAATCATGATTTACCTTTCTGTTAGTTTTCCTTAGAGAATGAGAGAGGAATAGGAGAGACTTCTTTAAAGTCTCTGCATGAGCTAGTAAGCTGGAAGCTCCGACTATCTTCACATAGGTACAAAATAAAAACTGAAAAGTATGATCATAATCTTACTAAAAAGAAAATCTACTGTTTCCTTTTCTGTGCAGTGACATCTTTAGAAGAAAAAAAAAAAGGAACTGTTAAGATGTTGAAATGGACAAACAGATCCATAATATTATAGTCTAAAGTTTGCCACAAACACATGTCTTGGTCTAAATTTATGCTGTTTTACACTAATTTTCCCATAAAGGTATTTGTTGGAGGAAAGGTCACCGTATGCCACAACCCCCAAACGTACCCGTGCTAAACATGATGTGAAAGTAGCCAGTGACAAGGAGGCAGACATGAGCTTGAGCCAACAGCAAATGAAATATCGATATCCAAGTAAAGAATAATGACATTTTGTGATCAGCATCATGATGTATAACAGACATCACAATTGATGCTAACTTTCTACAGTTAGTTATTTTTTAACATGGCATGACTGTTTCGTTTTTGTTGTATCTCACTGTATCAGATTAAGTGATTATTTGATAATGTATTGTGCTTTCACTTCATTCATTTGTGATGTGTCATGTGTTCTGTGAGGTAAATCTGTTAGATAGGCATGGTAGATAAATGTGTCAGGCAAGTTCATTTTTGAAAACATTTTAATTTTTGTGTTGTTCAGCTAGAAGAGTCCTGCTATACAAAAAAAAAAAAAATGCGACAAAAAATACCCCTGACCATTTCCATGTGTATAGGTTTGACTTTTTGATAGAAGGCATTCACTGCTCAGGTCTAAAGTATTACCCGATGTAGCAGGCCAGATTATACCCCCGCCAGCCTATACCCGGGGGTTAAAGTGGCCTATCCTATTTTCTACCCAGAGGTATATTCTGGGCTAGACCCTCTTAGTCCAGATGATATGCCCTATTCTTTTCTTTAAACAAGTCAAGACCACGGTTTATTTCAAGCTTAGTTTAAATTGTTCCCTATCACTGTCATCAGGTATAATATTGAAGCATATACATTCTTGACTCTGTAAATTAAGATACATTTAAGAGGAAATGAACGCACTAAAAAGCATTTGTATACAAAAGGATTGAAAATCCATTAAAATTGATATGATTAGTCTTTAACACTAATTTCACTAGTGTCTGTTGGTATTATTATTGTTTAAATTTTTTTTTTTTTTATAATTGGTTGTCCATAAGTTGAACATGCAGATTTTTGTTTGGCACTACTGACATACACCTAGTGGCAAGGTATGAAATAATTATAAGACTCATAAATGTAAAGACATCTGACTTTTATTTTAATTTTTGAAAATCAGAAATATGCTTGACATGTCAGAACAATTACATACAAAGTTACAATGATGCGGAGAGAAAAGGCCGGAAAAGAACACACATAGAAAAAAACGACAACAACATTTTAATAACCCAACTGACATATGGTGCAATTCCATCATCCAGCAGAAATTAAATACTTCACATAAAACTAAATACACACTAAATTTTTGCACATGATGAACTCTACCTGTCCATATCCACTTGAAATGTTACAGAATGCTAACCAGTAATATACAATAATAAAGTAAGAACACCAAATCATACAATGCACTACTGTTGTCTCAGTGGATTTACTGTCGGTTCACACAACTGTCAAGGCTATTTCACTAAAGCTTTCTGTCCAGTTCTACTTGAATAGTTGAAAAGCTTTAATACATATAGTTGATACACACACATTGTTGCTTATGGATTCTAGAATGATGTGTAGGCCTACACTGTCATTTTCACATTCCCTCTTATCTTTGTATTATTCCAAGATGATGATGATGATTCTGATATTGATATTTCTCTTTATTTTCAAGTGTAAATAAGATGATTTGGTGTTCTTATTGTTATTACTGTATATTGCTGGGTAGCATTCTGTAACATTTTAATTGGATCTGGACAGGTGGAGTTCGTCGCGTGAAAGAAATTTAGTGTGTATTTAGTCTTATGTGAAATATTTAATTTCTGCCGGATTACATCGCGGACGATGGAATAGCACCATCTGTCAGTTGGGTTATTATTACGTTTTTCTTTTCTCTCTGTAGTCATTGTATCAAAAAATACAATGCATGTTTTCTTCATGGACAACCAATTATCAAAAAATAATAATAAGAATAATAATGATAATTTCAACAGACACATGTCAAATTAATGTTGAAATCAGTTTGAATGGATATTCAACCCTTTTGTATATCAGTGCATTTTAATGTATATTTATTTCCTCTAAAATGTATCATGATTTACAAGAGTCAAGAATGTATGTAGAGAACAATTTAAACTAAGGCTGAAATAAACTGTGGTCTTGACTTGTTTTTAAAAAAAATGTAGGGGGTATAATCTGGACTGGCGGGGGTGGGGGGGGGGGGGATCGTCTAGCCCAGCCCAAAAGTATACCCGGGGATATATTCTGGGCTAGGGTAGGCCAGTTTAACCCCGGGTATACTCTGGATAGGGGGTATATTTTGGCCTGTTACACCGGTATAGTAGTACATGTACTTTTGAATGTACCTATACTGTAAAGGTGAGGATGGCCAAATTTTGAATCATATTACCATCTTTAATACACATGTGTGTTCTCACATTAAAAAATTTACTTCAGATATGACTGGGATGAGTCATGCAGTTTTACTCATCTGAATTATCTAGTTTTGTTTGTTTGTTTGTTCATGCATTATAGTTATAGTTTCAACATTGCTGAATGCCAATGCTAGAACATATATGAAAAATAAATTCATGAATTTCATTAGTGTCCATCAGTTCTTGAATACGAATCAGCATAATATCTATCCATAATGCTGTGTCTGCTATTGCTGAAGAAATCCATACAACAAAGATTTCCTCTTGCACTGAGAACTCTTGAAGTCACACACAGTTGGTACTTGCTGACACCCTTTTCTCCAAGCATGCTTCATAATGCAGGTTGAAGTAATGGTCTAGCCTCCTTTCGAAATTTTGTTGGGTAGCCTGTTTACATCGATTCATCTCCTTTCACATGCTTTACACCTAGCTGTGTTTAGAGTTTATATTTCTTAGTAAATTTGTTATTCATTCATTTCCCCATGCTTTTCTCTTTTGAACAGATTATAGCAGTTTGACAATCAAGACATTGTATAAAATGGACATGGAAAAAATTAACTATGATTTGATTGTTCAGCTGTTGGAGTGGATTGTGACTGGCAGGCATAAGGTAAAACTGAAATATTTATCTTTTTAGTTAACAAGAATATATTGTTTAATATAAGCGTCCATCAGCTTTATGCTTGATTCAAAGAAATGTAATATTCTTCTGGATGAAGGCAAAACTTCCCAGTTAATTCTGTTTTGTACTTGATCGGGTATAATGGAGTATCAAACCCAGGAAGAATATCAAGAATCAATATCAGTTTCTCTGTTAAAGGATCACTTTTGATTAATGAGAATTTAGGCTGAGACTTTTATGTTATTAAGAGAAACTTCACTTTTCTCTCTGTAATTAATTTTGTTCTTTGAAGTCAGTCTGGACTGATTGCCTCTAAACTGCTTTTATGATATCAACTTATGAATGTACTGAAACTATGAGCACCCAGTTAAGAAGGATGAAGTGCAGTATTTGCTAGGTAGAAACTACGAATTTGTTATTTCAGCAAATGTTAAGACACAAAGAGGTTGTGTTATTGCCCTTGTTCCATTGTTTGTTTCCTAAGGGAGGTGCCATACTGGTTTTCTTGCCCGGCTGTGCAGAAATCCAATCTCTTTATGACAGTTTATTGTCAACAGCAGAGTTTGGCAGTAGACACAAACAAAGGTTAGAGAGTTATTTGTACATGCATATAGTTAAATCTGATGATGTGAATATTGCGTGTTTAAAAAATCATTGTTCACAAGAAAAGTTCTGATCATAAATATCTTTTCCATCATAAAATTGTTTATGACATTCAGAGAGCTGATATTTCTTCCTTTTCATATTAATTTTTAAAATGCATATTGCATTCAAAGCAGTTCAGCCTGACGTAATATATTAAGACATTTACTTCATGTGGCAGGTACATGATTCTTCCTCTGCTTTCTTCACTGTCAACTGAGGACCAGAATGCAGTCTTCCAGTAAGTTTTTACTGCCTTTGTCTATGAATATTGGCCTCGAGAATGTAAGTCAAATATTATAATGTCAAACTTTTTGTTGTTCAAAGTTTTCTGTTCACCATTGCAAATCAAAACTATTACCCCATGTAGCTCTTGATGATAAATGTTTGTCTAGGGGCATGGGAGAACAAATGAACAAGGAAATGACATTTTTGACAACAGTGCAATTAACAAGACATGGTTTGTACTATGAATATTTGAGTCTGGCATTTAGATTATCCTCCTGTATGGACATTAAGTATAAATGTGTTCAATATATTTTGATATCCATTGTAATTTGTGGTCTTGCCATATGACACATTAATGATTCTGTAATCTTGATCTATGTTTAATGAAGTAATTCTGTTTTCATTAACTTTCAGGAAGCCTGAGAAAGGAGTTACTAAAATTGTAATAGCAACAAATATTGCTGAAACATCCATTACTATTGATGATGTCGTCTATGTTGTTGATGCTGGAAGGATGAAGGAGAAACGGTTGGATTATCTTTCTATTTCTTTATCTGCTTAAGATCAGTGAGTTTTTTCTTCATGATCTATTGTCATTCACACTGTAGGATTGAGAGTGCTTAGAGGGTAAATAGTGGGCTACTGCTCGACTGGGTTCTCCATTGACGATACCATACCAGAACTGTTGCTGACGGGACTCTTTTCCTGTTTACTGTTTCCTATTTATTTACATGAAGGAAAAAACCAATGACAAAGACCCCACCCAGCCATGAGCCAAAGTTCGCAGGATCGAGCTGAACACTTCAAGCTATGCCCTGTTGCTTGCTGGTGCAGGTGGCCCAACTTGTTTCCCGGTGTAACAGGCCAAAATATACCCCCCGCCCAGAATATACCCGGGGTTAAATTGGCCTAGCCCAGAATATACCCCGGGGTATATTCTGGGCTAGGCCAGTTTATACCCCGGGGTTACTTTGGGCTAGGCCAGACTATACCCCCCCAGTCCAGATTATACCCCTTACTTTTTTTTAAAAACAAGTCAAGACCACAGTTTATTTCAGCCTGTTCTTCATCACTGTCATCAGATATCATATTAATACAAACATGAACACATTCTTGATACCAACAAGTCATAATGCAATTTAGAGAAAATAATAATAACAGTTTATTTCAGTCTTAGTTTACTTTGGTGTACATACATACATTCTCGACTCCTGTAAATCATGATACATTTTAGAAGGAACAAACATGCATTAAAATGCATTGATATACAAAAGAGTTGAGTATCCATTCAAACTGACATGATTAGACTTCAGCATTAATTTCACTCATGTGTGTTGATGATATTATTATTATTATTATTATTATTTTGATAGTTGGTTGGCCATGAGTAAAACATGCATTGTATTTTTTGTTACAATGATATAGAGAGAAAAGGCCAGAGAAGAACACACAGACAAATCAAAAAACATAAAATTAACCCAACTGACACATCGTGCAATTCCATCATCCAGCAGACATAAAACTAAATAGGCACTAAATGTTTGCGACTGATGAACTCTACCTGTCCAGATCCACTTGAAACATTACAGAATGCTAACCAGTAATAATGATAACAATAAGAACATGAAATCATGTTATTTACTCTTGAAAATATGGAGAAATATCAATATCAGAATCATCATCATCATCTTGGAAATTGCAAAGATATGAGAGGGAGTGTAAAAAATGGCAGCGTAGGCCTACAAATCATTCTAGAATTTATAAGCAGCAATGTATGTGTATCAACTATATATAAAAAACGTGTTAAATCTTTTCAAATATTCAAGTAAAACTGGACAGAAAGCTTTAGTGAAATAGCCTTGACAGTTGTGTAGACCGATAGAGTAAGTCCACTGAAACAAAAGTAGTGCATTGTAAAAGGTAATTAGATCTATAGTATGTTGAGGCAAACTTCAATGGATCATGTTACATTAACAGTATTTCTTGTTAGTGAGTAACATTCTTTGATAGGTTATTTGTAGAAAGATATACATTTCATGTACATTACGGTTTAAGACACTGGATTAGTTGGCAAGGCTTTGGAAAGATTGAACCTATGTATTATTGTGAATAAGGGTATGTCACTCGCGAGTGAAATAATAATAATAATAATAAAAAAGACCTTGTCCGTCTTTACCTTCCTAAGCTTAACACTTCCCTTGCCAAGGGATTTAACAACTGTGTGTTTGTACACAAAACAATATTTAAAATGACTTCATTTTTATGAGTCCGTTAATTATTTCATCCATTGGGACTAAGTGTATGTCAGTGCCAAACAAACAGTACTGTGCAAATTTTACTCAATGGCAACCAACTACAAAAACAACTACAACATGCCAACGAACGTGAGTGAAACTAATCCAGTGCCTTAAACCATGAGCTACATAAAATGTATACATTTCTACAAACACGCTATCAAAGAATTTACTAACAAGACATGTTCATGCAACATGATCCATCGAATTTTTGCCATAACATGCTGTAATTACTTTCTGCAATGCACTGTTGTCTCAGTGAATTTAATCTGTCATTTTACATGACTATCAAAGCTACATCGCTAAAGCTTTCAGTCCAGTTCTACTTGAATAGTTGAAAAGATTTAACACATTTTTTTTTACATGTACTTGGTACATACACACATATAAAATTATTATTGCTGCTTATAGATTCTAGAATGATGTGTAGGTCATTCTTATATTCCCTCTTATCTTTGTATTATTCCAAGATGATGGTGATTCTGATATTGATTATATTCTCTTTATTTTCAAGAGTAAATAAGATGATTTGGTGTTCTTATTGTTATTATTGTATATTACTGGTTAGCTTTCTGTAACGTTTCAAGTGGATCTGGACAGGTTAAATTCATTATGTGAAACAATTTTAGTATGTACTTAGTTTTGTGTGAAGTATTTAATGTGTGCTGGATGATGGAATTGCACCATCTGCCAGTTCAGTTGTTAAAATGTTGTTGTTGTTTTTTTCTCTATGTATTCTTTCCTGGCCTTTCTCTCTGCATCAGTGTAACTTTGTATGTAGATCTAATTGTTCCGACATATCAAGCACATTTCTGATTTTCAAAAATTAAAATAAGATTCAGATAACTTTACACTTATGAGTCTTGTAATTAGTTCATACCTTGCCACTAAGTATATGTTAGTGGTGCCAAACAAAAAAAATACAATACATGTTTAACTCATGGACAACGAATTATAAAAAAAACCAAAACAATAATAATACCAACGGACACAAGTAAAATTTGTGTTAAAGTTTAATCATATCAGTTTCAATGGATTTTCAATCCTTTTATATATCAATGCTTTTTAAGCATGTTTATTTCCTTTTAAATGTATCATAATTTACAAGAGTAAAAAATGTATGCTTCAATATGATATCTGATGACAGTGATAATGGACAATTCAAACTAAAGTTGAAATAAACTGCGGTCTTGACTTGTTTAAAAAAAAAAGTAGGGGGTATAATCTGAACTGGGGGGGTATAGTCTGGCCTAGCCCAAAGTAAACCCCGGGGTATAAACTGGCCTAGCCCAGAATATACCCCGAGGTATATTCTGGGCTAGGACAGTTTAACCCCGGGTATAGTCTGGCGGGGGTATAATCTGGCCTGCTACACCGGGTCTCATCACTTGTCTACTATAGGCATGCCGGTCAGTGGGGGCGTGAAGTGAATGATGACTGGCATCTAATTTGTAAGGAACATACCAATGTGTGAGAGAACTGCTACATTGCTGCCCAAGCAGCCAGTGATTCCGATCTTGCTGGCGTGGCCCTGTCCACCTGCCTGATTTCGCCAATGTTCTGACATTAGAAACATTCCAAGTGCCCTTACAGCCGCATGCACAGAAATCAACCAGATCTGTCTCCCTGACAGATTAAAGAAGGAAACATGAATTTTAGACATCAGTAAGGAATTGGGCGCTCAGTAGTTATAATTCTCAACCGACCAATCAAAACGCACCTTCCCAACACACTGCCATTGTCCAGTGGGCTGCGATCTTAGGTGCAGACAACTGTGTAGTGGCAATAACAATAAAAGAGAGTTAACTGACATGTCCCCTTGGCTGCCTAGTGAGTAGAACACAAAGATTAGCATATTAAACTACTGATACACGCACAATTCAGTTAGTCTCACCCAGCCTCACGAACTATTTTTACAACTTCCACCCCCCGGAAAAAGATAGTTCATCCTCTCACACCACAACCAATGCAGATATATGAAATAATATAAACAATTTTATACCTCAGTTACAAGGCCAGTTTGGTGTGCCTCAATACACGTGAATGTAATATTTTACAAATTTTATTCAGCCAGCATTGCTGATCCCTAACACTCAGGTGCAGTCATCACCCAAAAGTGTGAACTGATCAAACAAACTTTTAGGACTAGGTAGCACAGTGATTATACTAATATGATCAGCTCTAATTTGTTATTTGACAGTATCATCCTTCTTTCTATTCAGTGTGACTAATTTGCTATAAAAAATCATTACAATGCCAAGCGCCACTTATGCATGTCTGACAAGCAAGATATCAGACCCATACAGACTTGATGAATCTAAAAGGATTGCAAATCCTTCCATGAGAATGTATTTAATCATTAATTCTTACCCTCCATTTTGATGCTATATCTTTAAAATTCAGCATTTTTATCAAATGTTGTTCCAGGTACGATCAGACCAAAAGCATGGAGTGTTTGGACACAGTGTGGGTATCCAAAGCTAATGCTCTTCAACGAAAAGGTAGGGCAGGGCGAGTACAGGAGGGAGTGTGCTTCCATCTGTTCACCTCACATCACTTCAACTTTCACCTTAGAGAGCAACCTACTCCAGGTCAGTAACCTTTACCTGCTAAAGACTCAGAAACAGATATGAAATTGAGACTGTCAACTTAAAATTTGTTGAAAGAGAATTTCAGCAATTTCAGCAAAGTCTGGTTGTAAAACTGGAAATAATTATTTTTCTCTTTTCTGTTTCTATTAATTGCACTTTGTCAGATTGATATAAATTGTTCATGGACACTTTCTAAGTAATAAAGTTTGGAAAGCTTTTGTTAATTGGTGAAGGTATTTCAGCAAATTGCCAGTGGTTGCAAGCTACTTGAATGCAACAGTAGTAGTTTTTCCTTTGCCATTGAGACATACATGTACTTTTCAAGTTTTGATAATGGGAGGTTCATTGTTGCCTGATATTTAATACATTTCCTGTACATAGGCTTCACAACTTGTAACCAGTATTAATACACTGTTTGTAGATAGGACAGCAGTATGATGAAGCTATGTGATTAAATGGATACATCAGATATTTTCATCCACAGAGATTCAGAGAACCTGTCTGGACCAGCTAGTGTTGAAAGTCAAGATGCTTCCTACCTTTGCAAAGCAGACTTTGAAGGTCTGTTTACAGATTAATTTTGTAAATCAAAAGCAATGGTCAACCTAACATTTTCTATTCTGTAAGAAGCCTCTGGGCCAGGTTTTCTTGTGATGTCCTGCCAGCCATGGCAATTTTTCATTTCCAAAGCAATGAAAGAAATGTACTGGCTTCAAACATGAAGTGAACGTTCTTTGATCTTCAGGTGAAATATAAATCTGTTTATTTGTGGGCGTGACTAATTATTGTAGAAAGCTTGGAAAATATTTGCTGTTACACCCCATTTTATGGTAGCTGAATTTCATAAGAGTTAGTAAAGCTGAGCTAAAAGGCCGATGTTATATGATATATTATTATGCATCTATCCTGTAGAGTGACAGGTGTGGTCTAAGTACAGGATAGACAACTGGTGACAATTTCTGATAACGTATTGACTCGCAAGCAGGCTTATCAGCAACCACACTGATCCTAAATGTAATTGTGTGAACAAGGAATGCAATGATATAACGGTATTCATACCGTATATGTTTTTCTGATTGTATATTCAAGTACATACTTAGAATATTTTTAAATTTCTGGAGTAATGGTATATGAAACTTGTGCGTGATGCTTTCTTGTCTGATGGAAGAAAAGGCAGAGTGCACAATGTTGTTTTTATTTTTTATGTCCTGTCTTTGCTTGCTGCAGACGGTCTTGGAAAAATTGATAGAGCCACCATCATTTGAAGCTATTCAAGGAGCTATCGAACGTTTGATCTTTTTGGGAGCTTTGGATGAATCTGGGGTAAGTGAAAACAGCTGAGGATATTTCATTTCTTCGAAACCAAGGTACATTTGCAATAGTACTACGGTATATATTTGAAGTATTTTGTGAATTTTATGATGGATAGGATCATAATTATCCACTGCATATAATTACAAGCTATGTCATGTTCTCACAGTTGGGATACTTCTGGGGTTGTGGTTAGTTATAGATATATTCAAGGTGGACCTCTTGTTCCTAATGCCAGAAAGTCCCCAACTTACCACATAGTGAGTTGAGATTGAAAATGCATTTCCTTCGTATATTTCTGTAGGGAAGCATAATGTACAAAAAATAGACAGCAAGACTACACATGGAATAGCTTTGTCAGCTTTTTGCAGTTGTGTGTCTTTCATCATCTTATTACATAAAAAAAATAATGGCAGGAGTAATTCATTGTGGTTCAAAATTTTTTATGGCTCAATGGCACAGCCTAAATGAACATTTCAAAATTAATTTTCCCGAGTGTCAACTCATCTAACCCAATCAATTTTGTATTGACCTATTGTGCTGATTCAAGTTTCAGGCAATTTTGTTTTATAAGTTGTAAAAATTTAAAACACTGTGATCTCATTTTTTGTGCTCCCTTTGATAAGCCTAGCGCACAGGGAGACTGTATTTGACAAGCATTCAGTTGGTGTATGGTCTCTGCCATGCAAGAGTTCTGAAGCAAGACCATAGATTATTATGGGAAATTGTCCAGATCAGAGAGAGGGAGAGAGAAGTCTGGGCACCTTATCCAGTTATGGAAAAAAAAACTAAAAAACAAACAAATAAAAAAAAAGCCTAACTTTTATTTTCCTTGTTAGTTTTATGTTCTTACTACAGGAGAAGTTAACCCCTCTTGGCTATCATGTGGGATCCTTGCCGGTTGATGTCAGGTAATTATCATCTCAAAGCACTTGCTTTTCAGTTTGTGCTGCCATTTCACCTGTGAAATGGTGAATTCCCGTATTGAAATTACTGCCTTGTGAAATTGTCTGATAAAAAGATATTGGGAAATAAAATGATGAATACATTCCATTTTTTTAAAATATTGGAACGTACACAGTAACCCAGGGCTGTTCATGTCACTCCTGGATCAGGATTATTTCTCATGATGTTCGAAACTAATTAAGTGGGCATTCTGGCATATATCAGGTTACATTGGCTGTACAGAATATATGAGCTTAATGTGTCTTTGCTGTTGGAAATATTACTGAAATATGTACTTGAGGAAGTTTATAATGATTCTTTCATGATAGCAATAAATTGTATCATGAAAACTTGATTATGTTCTTGCCCTAATTACTGCACAGTATTCTTTGTAAATTTTACAGGATTGGCAAACTGATTCTGTTTGGTGCCATTTTCCGTTGCTTGGATCCTGCCCTTACCATTGCTGCAACTTTAAGTTCCAAGTCACCATTTGTGAGTTGCCGTCTCACTTATGTAAATGTTTCATCTTGAATGGAGGCTAAAATGCAATTTTTGAACAATCTCAGATACGTATTTTGTAACTGATTTGATTTGGTGACAGGAACCAGAATCCTAGCACACCAGGCATCCTCATAAGTGCTCTTCTCTCCGCTCCAAGATCCATTTGAGGGTTTTTCCTATTTGTGGTCCCAGTGGCCAGATCGTTCTATATTTATCGACATGTCGGATTCGTCAGGCTTTGTCACACACCCTTCCCTCACCGCATCTGTGCCTCAATCATTATAGTTATGGGGGAGGAGGGGGGGGCACCTCAATGTCTTCTTCCGCTCGCAATTGGTGGCTGATCATCTGCTCAAGCTCATTGCTGTCATGCTGCAGGTCTCCACAGACAGCGGCGTTGTTGCCCCTAACACCGGCATGACCCAGGCGGTATACCCATGTGAGGGATAGGTTGAGGCTTTGGAGGATATCAAGCCATTCACAATCTGTGACGGTCTGTGACCATCATTGTCATTGTCACGGGTGTTTTGCAAACCACATTTCAATATTTTCTTTTGGCTGAGAGGAGCATAGATTACAAATGAAACTTCTGAACATGTTTTTCCGCATCATGCCAAAAAAAAAAAAAGCAATAACCATTGTTATGCATTAGTGAAATTCAGGTGTGTCAGAGTTGATTGTAAATTTTAAAATAATTTCTTGAGAAAGAAAGAGCAAAAGTATCTGTATCTGAGTGATAAGTAAATTAAGGCAAAATGGCCATTAGAGAAGTTAGGATAGTCTTTAATATTTCATTCCCTACTCAACTGGGGAAAGCTTGTAAATACATAGGCCTATAGCAATGCTTTTCAACATGAAGAAATGCACATAGACCTCACTCAATAGTAGAATTTAGAGGAAGTTAGACATTTATTCTTCACAAGATCAGATTTTGCTCTTTCAAGATATACCTCTTTTTTTTTCATAGTTTACACCATTTGAGAAGAGACAAGAAGCAAATGAGAAAAGAAAAGAGTTTGCAATCGGAAATTCAGATTATCTTACCATGATGAATGCTTATAAGGTAATCAGTTTGAATTTGCTTTGTGTTAAATGGTAGGGGTAAGGGGGGATGGTTACTGTAATATTCAATGTATTGTACTTGTTTTCTACTTTTCTAGAATGTTGTGAGGTTCACATAATTATCTCTGTTGTGTGGTATTCAATGATACCATTTCTATAATTTACAATTCAGTTATTGCTTTCATTTGTTATTCTCACTTTCATTTCCAGCCATAATAGTTAAAACTTTGCAATATATGCACAGTGTCTCTAGATGCCGATTTTTGTTTGTGTGTTACACAGAAAGTCTGGGGGGAGGATGGGAATATCATACTCAAAGGGAAGTGGAATTCTTAGGTAATGATTATTTGCACCCTTCGGTGAAGGCAAGACATTGGGAGGAAGATATGAAGGTGGGATATTGATCATGACTAAACTTGCAGAAGCTAAGCAAGAAATAGCCACAGATGGTGAGGGACTGTGTCCATCAGAGGTACCATTGGGCCTCTTTCAGTTTCATTATAATGTGGGTATTTGCAGGGTTGGTGTGATGCCATGAAGAGAGGGCGCCACCGAGCTTACCTGTACTGTCGAGAGAATTTTCTTGACGGGAAATGCCTGGAGGTATGAAGCTTTTCAGAAGTTGTATGTATTAAAAGCGCCTTAATGCATACTCCAGAAATTGTAATTCCAAACCACCAGATTTGTATTGAAGATTTCACATATTTTTGAGGCATCATATTAGGAAGGAGACAATTTAATGCCAAAGTGGATTGGTGGACCTAGCACAATATAGGTGTTTTAGGATAGATGGACCCCAGGCCAATGAAAAGCTGTCATTCATCGCCAAGTTAGGCTAGGGTAAGAAAACAACATTCGAATGGCAGCATCTATGTCGATCTGTCTAGATCTACATGTTTGGTTGGACCTGGGGGGCTTGGGGGTCTAGTCAGTTTGTATCAATGGGTAGTAGTCAAATTGACTAATCAGGCGAAAAGGTGCTGGGATAGCCATTGGCAATCGATGTACACACAAGTAAGCCTATATTGGCTGAGATCATACCTCCGTGGTGCAGCGGTTGAGTGAGTGGACTTGAATGCCAAGTTTCTGGTACCACCAGATAAGTACTCATGACTGGAATTTGTTGCTGAATTACAACAGAATTTTTCTTTTTGCAACATCACTCTTACGAAACACACCACTTTTAAGAACTACTATCCTAAAACATTTCACTACAATGAACCCAGCCCGGGGTCCACCTATCCTTAAACCTACTTATTTCGCTAGGTACACCCCGAGGTCCACCTGTCTTATACAGACATGTAGACCCCGGGATCCACCTATCATCTACCATTAATTACTGCAATCATTTACTACTTAAATTTTAGTTTTGTCTTTCTATTCAAAATGTCATACTGGACTGAAAATAAACATTAAAAAAAATCAATGTCATCTTGAGAACAAGGCGGTAAAGACATCTGTGAAATGGTCACCATGAAAAATGTTTGTGAGAAGCTGATACAGCCAGCTGCATGTGTGGCTCTAGTATTTCATGTTTATTATTCACTAGATGCTTGCTCGCCAGAAACAGCAGTATGTTGAGTTATTGTCTGAAGCTGGCTTTGTCAGTCCTGGCATCCGACTGAGGCATATGATGAAAGCAGCCAAAGGAGGTTCAGATGGAGTGATAGAAGTGACAGGATTGGAGGTGAAACTGCTGGATTTTCCAAAGTTTTGCGGAAAGCTTACACTCTAGTACTGAGCTGTGCACCATAGGCATTGAACTAAGAGAGTATTATATTAGTACTTGTATCTAGCTTCTAGCCAGGATATGCTGATCCCTTGTGTGTCTACCAAATTGTACTGTAGTACTGGTATATAGTGTTTTCCTGAAGATGAACACCAAGTCTTAAAAGGAAAGATCATTTTATAAAGTGGTATTATAGGACAATATAAATTCCGAATGCTTAAAAAACTGTCATTGGTGTTCTCACCTGCGAACTTTTCATGAAGTGTGCACGTACTGGATATCATTATGTCAAAACATGACCATTTTAGCAATGGTTGACCAACAGTTGGCTATGTGTTCTTTTGACAGGCCAATAGCAACTCAGGCAACTGGGAACTGATATCAGCAATACTGGTGGCTGCTCTGTATCCCAACATAGTTCGGGTTCTTTTACCAAATATTGCATGTCATACTGGTAAATCAGGTATGCAGATTTATGGTTTTCATCTATGTGTTATAAGAGTATCAATCACCATTCTTCTCAAAACAATATAGTAATTCAAGTACCAGAGTGATCTATACTCATGTAGCTCTTAAGTCTGAAGTGTTATACTTTTGCTGTATGTTTATATAGTGCTGTTGGCTTGAACAATCATATTTCATTCCCATAAGTTAGAATTTGGATTCTTGGATCTCAAGAGCTGTATAGTGCCTATCTTAGTTCTCACTGGGAAGCAGATTGCATGTACATATTATCAGACACATAATCTGCTGCTCTCCTTTTTTTTCTGTAATTGATTTTGTGGAGTTGCTCACCATTTGTTTTCCAATATTGAGAATGGTTTGTTGTTGTGACAGTCACACAGATTGAAGTTTCAGCAAAACTCTGACAAACAAGAAATTTGGCTAGACGCACATACAGAACCTGTATGCGTCAACTTTTCCAAGAGTAGGATAAGGGTTTAACTGTTTGTGCGAACAAAAGATCTTTCACTTTATTGACTTTGATTCTCAAGACATTCAATTTTACTTTCATTCATAATGTTTGGCAGAGTAAATAAAATCTCAAAATCTCAGTCTCCCTAGCTCTTACATAAAAGACAATTTCTCTGTTTCCTTGTGCCTGTCCTAGGCCTTAAATTAGGATGACCCAGTAATAATTTTATGTGGTGCTGTCAACAGTTATTGTAGACAATAAATTTTACAGACATTGCTGTAAACTCTGAACACCTCTTTCATTGACAGATTTGCGATTCAAGACGAAGACGGATAGTGATGTAAGTGTAAATAGCATTAGTAGCATGTTTATGTGTAATAGTTCTCAGCAAAAAGGATGATGTTTGCATTACAACTGACATTTTTAGAATCATTATTGCAAATTTCTTTGGTTAAAAAAGTTTTGCTGTCGTTGCTTGAAGCAGTCTTCAGTGATGTTAGTTATTGTACATTTTTGCCACCGTTTAGTGGATGATAATACAATAATCTCTCTGTCATATTTTCTCTAAAATGTATTAATGTTCTTCAGGTACATATACACCCAACATCTATCAATTTTGGTGTGAAACATTATCCCAGTCCATACCTTGTCTACCATAAGAAAGTCAAGACATCCAAGGTAATTACATGTGTATTTTGCATAGAATATCTGCAAGAACTGAAGTTGTGGAAGAGAAACATCGTGATAGCTCTATTCTGTGGTAGGTACATAACTTAATGGTTTACTGCAAAAAAATCAACTTACAAAGGATGCTAACTTCTGAAAATTTTCCAAAGAGCTTACTTATATGGCTGGAATAATTTACCTTTACCAAATGTGGAACTGAAAACCTTGTCATTTTCCTCTTTTCCACTTTCGAGTATTTTAAGTGATGACAGTATCAACTGGGGGTGGGGAGGTTGAGATTCAAAGAAAGTCAAGATTTTAGAGAAAAACGATGGCTTACTTTTGGCTGGTGAGTATCAGGCCATGATATTTCAATTTGTTGCTGTTAGTGTGGAATTTGATTGTTTGATCAGACAGTATATTATTAACTTTTTCTTCATAATTTCGAGCTAGAAAAAAAGTGAACAATTACCATCAAGCTCTTTGCAAATTTGTCCTGTAAGAGATTTTGATTGCCCTACTGGAAAATATATGTACATATCAATACACATTTGTTTTCTCTTCTTATGCGTTTTTATACTTTTCCTAACACAATATCTCATGATGCCAAAACCTTATTGCAATAGGGAGAATCTGATTTCTTAGCTGAAAAATCTAGTGTTTGAGTGTTGCTGTGTTGAAAATTGTTTGTAGATTTGTTTCTGGAATGAACTTTGTTTTGAAATGATACGTTCATGTTTTCCATATTTAGATATATATTCGAGACTGCTCCATGGTGTCTTTGTATTCATTGCTGTTGTTTGCTGGAGGCAGAATTTCCAGATACAGACCACAGACACGTCATGAAAATGCTGTCTTGTCTTTGGGTGATGGATGGATTAATTTCAGTGCTTCCTCAAAGGTTTGCACACACATTCAGACCTTTCCCAATTAATATGAAATGAAGGTCTTATCACCTTAATCAGGCATGGTAAAACAATCATGCATTCAGCTTTAGCATGTGTGCCACAGATAGATAGATGGTTAGGAAGCCAAATCTCCACTGCTGAGTATGTGTGTTGGTATTCTCACATAGTTAACTTTGCTGGTGTAGGAATAATGTGATTGAGCTAAACTGTGGCACATCCAGTATAAGAGAACCATTCATCGCAGATGTAACTGACAATATTTTGCTTCAAAAGTCAGGAGACGGAGGAAACAAACATATCAAGGGTTCCAGACCCGAGATATGGCTTAATCTTGCTTTAAATATTTTAAAGCTTTGTTGCAATTAACAGTGAAGGAAGGGCTGGCGAACATGAGATTTAGAGGAGTTTCCTACTACAGATTATATCAAGGACAGCAAAGTAAACTACATGTTTTGTAACTCAACATTTTTCCAACATTAAAATATTTGACATGCCTGTAGCCCTTGACCGCCTACAAGGTTTGTTACAATGCTAGGAATTAAATTTTGACAACTAAGGGCTACCATTTAAAAAAATATTTTTGAGAAAGTTATTCAGTTTATTGCTTCTCCTGAAAAATTTGTAGAAACAGAGGTGTGATAGTTTACTTCATGGCCCCTTAATATTATTGTTAAAGATAAGGAATCCTACAGTGCTGATTATAATTCCATCACTTTAAACTATGTGTGCCTTTGTCCTCAGGTAGCATCGTTGGTGAGAAAACTGAGACGTGAACTGGATCAGCTTCTGTCAGACAATTTTTTACAGCCACACAAGAACCTACTCACTCGTCCAAGAGGAACAAAAATTATTAGTTGTGTAATTTGTCTCATATCTGGTGAATGAGACTTTCAAACTAGCGAGATTTACAGTACTACACAGTTCACTAGTGGGAATTACCACATGTAATGTACTGAAATGGTGTCTCATTTCTAATCAGCGAGAATCACAGTTAGACAACATGTCTTTTTCTAGCCAATGATAGTTACAGTTTTGCAGTCAGTTTAATCTCTGATCTGTGAAATGTACAAAAATATGATAACAGTTGCCCTGAAGAAGAATGTTGGGGTATCTAACTGGTCAGAATGTCAAAAAAGGGGGGAGAGAAGCTACATTTTGTACATATTTTTTTCATACAGTTTCATAACAGTATATCTTCATATCTTACATCATATATCATTTTTTTTTTCTCAGAGAAAAATAATGTACATGTATATAATACGTAAGTAATATATCACATTTGAATGTATATTGTGCCATTTTTTAACAGTCCATCCTATGGTTCTTATTTGATGTTGATTCAATGATTGTCACTGTGAAGCATTTCCTGCCTCTGTCTTTCATCTTAACATCTATTATCACTTTACCTTTTACACAGGGGAATTGGGCTTTTTTATGTTAGGATGAAAATGAGTGATTGTCAAGTGCTCTGTTTTCTTTAAGTGTCATGTTATTACGTTTTTCATTTCTGCCATCATAATTGAATTTTTGTATGTGTTTACAACTTAGGCAAAAAAATGCTGTTGAGCTGTCATTTTATATAAACTGTGAGGTGTTGACATTGATTTGGGGAACAGCCAATGAGATGTCAACATTTTTTAGGAACTGACCTGGTAATTTTGTAATTTGTATTTTGTATACTTCTTAATCCCATTTGGGAAATTTGCCTTCGTGACATTGCAGCCCAGTTACAACTGGAGCAGGCACGTTGTCGCCACCATGCAGCGCTGGTCGGTGGATTTTTTTTTTTTGGGAGGGGGAGGGAATGGTAGGGTTGAAGTCTATTTAATTTTGCCCGGGCAGTGGTTTTTCTGTAATATTTTAGATGTTTTGGTTGGACAGGATTTTGCATAAATCAATGAAAAAATATTTAGATGGTTGTTGAGGTTTTCCACATACACCGGAATGCGGCTTGCCAGGTGTACTCACAGGAAAACAACTTGAATTAGAATGTTTGAGAAGAAGTAAAAACACTGAAAAATGATTCATCTGGGGAAAAAAAAAAGGCAAAAAAAAAGAGATCTTTTTACAGGTGTTTCAGTGTTTTGATCCAACACATATTGAATGCTAAATGGATAAAGAAGCTAAGGAAAGGGGAGGGAAGGGGAAGCTGAAACTTATAGATATTTGTTCCATGACAGATCTTAGATCAGTGGCTATTTTACAGAAGGTTTACGCGCACTGTTATTTGGTGACATTACATTCAACCAACGGCTTTAGTAACAGGAATTTGAATCTTGTGCCAGCTCTTAACTTCATCATCTGCCATCTTTATTTGTCATGTAGAGAAGGAAGAAGCAGGTGTGCAGGAGGCATGAGGGGGGGGGGGGGGGGGGAAAGAGCATATGACGTAATGAAACAAAATTGCAATGAGATTGCCACAGCTATCAAGTTTTATTTGATTATTTGAATTTAGAACATTCCTCTCATCTCCAATTTTTTTTACAGTGTTTATGGGTAATCCTAATTATCACCATTGGCCATTGACTCCTTGCTTTCTCTTGTTTTGTTTAGATAGTGTCATCCTTTTAATTAATTTATCATTTATGAAACATGTACTTCTTCTTCTTGTCTTCATGCACTTTGGTGTTGTGTCACAATCATTCTGGAACCATCCAGCACCATCTCAGAGTAAAGAATTTTGCCGACCTCTAGAAGCTGCTCTCATTTAGGTTTCTCGGCCAGGTCCTGCCACCTGGTCGAAGTTTTATGGACGACACGTCAGAAACTGACCTCTCAGGCCATTCACGGTTCCTGCATAAAATCCGGGCAAAAGAAAGAATATGAGATCAGCCATTCATTAAAATTTCTAAGTAACAGGAAATTTATGGAGGATGACAATAGTGAGAACATGGTCTTTGATACAAGGCGGAAAAACACAATATAATCATGTACTATTCAGTATGCTTTCTCAAATGGAATCAGAGCCAGATATTTTATTTAAGGATAATGTATCATTTTTAGGATATATCTGCACACATGTATCCATTTGTCTGTATATGTATCTATCAGTTTGGTCAGCTCTCCACAGGTGAGAGTTGGCACTGACAATAAATTTATTTACTGGATTTGTTCCACCAAACACATTTGTCGTTTACTATGTGGGTATATATCTACCTTTGAAAAATTTTTCGCATGAAATAGAATGAAGAGGACTTTCATTATGTCATGTACATTTAGTCTCAGCCTCTTTTAATTGTGGCAGATCTATTACGAAAAAACAAGAATCTTAAATGAAACAAATGGCTTTATGCGTTATAAGCAGGCATTTCTACACATCTGTCCAGCTTTTCATACATACACAGAAAGGGTACCCCTGAAAGCACGAGAGAGTTACCTTGGTTCTGCCCATGAACCATTGGATGACGAAGTTCTCGACAGTGGGCTTGGATTCACATCAGGGAAGCCGGGTTGTTTGGGAATCAGTGTGCTTGGAGTGGTATGTACAGCCCCACCTGCATAGAGATGTTGGAACTTTCGGTATGTGGAACACTTGGAATGATTTTCTAACGCGGGACCTAAATGTGTGGCGCTCCAGAAAAACCTGTCGGATGATGCACAGGCTGCTTTTGAGATACAGGCCTACAGAGTCATTTTTCTAAGTTTCTCCTCTTACTACACCTGACACTAAACGGCCACATCTCAAAAACTATTTGAGATATTGACTTCAAATAAAAAGCAAAATACGCAGAAAATATCCCTCTTTCATTAATATAATACATGTAGTTGTATATCTCGAATGTGAAATTTGACCCATGTGAAGGGTTTTCCTAGAGCACCATACAAATGAAGACATTTATCCAATGTCTCCATTGTCACGAGCAGAGTTAGGGTCTTGGGGAGCATTCGACTGCACGAGAGGCAGCTAACTCACACTCGGACACAACCACACAAGAAAAGTATTAAACAACTAGAGTATCTATATATGTCAGGCCGGTCAGGCCATATTTTACATAAATATTAATAACAAAACAAAAGACAATAGAGGTATATTCAAAGCAATAAATTCTAATTACTAAATCTATGATATTCATGTAACTATGGTTCCTTATTGGATGTACTGCAATCAATAGCAAATAGGTATATTATACGAAACTAGATATCAATTTAAAGTGACAGTTGAGTCGCCAGTGGCCAGTCGCCAGGCAAACTCCATAAATCATATGGGCTTGAATGTTAGGAGAGCCCAGTACGTTCAAAGCCTACAGAAGCACACTTCGGCTTGTAGGTACTTCAGCAGTGGCAAAAGACTATATAAATATATTTCTGCACAATCACTATTCAATTCATCAACAATGTGCCATATTACTTCAATCATACTATGGAGATAGTTCTATAATACAGGACACTCGTGGTCGAGTGCCAGCTGGGGTTTCCTTAGACTTCCTATGAGGCTGTGGTTCTCTCTCTCTCTCTGATCTTCTATTATGCTTGAACAAATAAGATATATTACCATTGGTCACGCCTACTGGTAGGCGCGAACATCAAAATAGCGCCGCGTGGGCTTTCAAAGGTCAGCCCACTCAGACCTTTCTTTCTAGAGCTCAGTCAGTCCGTTAGCAAGGACTCTAGTCTTCAAAGCACACAGTTCAGGTACTGGCCAACCGGAGATACTTCACGGAACGATGCTTGGCTTCTCGTCTGTACTCTCCGAATCTGAACGTTACACGATGTTTTATACTATCTAACTACCCAGCAGTGCTAGTCCGCTGGCCCAATTAATTCAGCGATCTCATTGGCCGAAACCACCCACCATTTTAATTGTAGTAATACGTCTGCACTATTCTACCAGCCAGTTAACGTGCAAAACTTGTCTAGTCATAATTAACAATGTCAACTATCCCCACCTTGTTTCACCCCTACTCCATTACTTATTAATCACGAACATTAAAACCGACAAGCGTGAATCTAACAGTTTAACTTTACATTTATTTACTCACCAACTATAATTCGCGAGGACCGTTCAAGGCCACCAGCCATTTTCTCATGGCCCTGGTAAAAAAAACTACACTCGAATCATGACACATCCCCCACCCCAGTTAAAATTTGCAATTTTAACGATATAAATTATTATCGTAAGGGGAAGGCATGAGTCGAGAAATTGCTCGAAGGTGAACTTAACTAGGTAATAACTAAGAATACTACAAAATTTGAAAAAAACCTACAGGACAGGTATCGTTGATGGACAAAACTACATGAAAATCTTAAGGCTCCGTCCAAAAGTATATACCTCTCTGAGGATTAAATCTTACCTCTAAATACGTAGACATTAACAATCATAACTCTAAAATTTTAGAGTACAACATTGATCCTGGGCGAATGTCATCAGGAATGCATACATACAATGAATAAGACTCAAGAAAAGATAACTATAGTAGCATCGATGGCATTAGTGGATCTGGACTCCTGGTCTGCCAAGACTTCTCGTCCTCGACCCTGGGCAACAACGTCTGGTGTGGCCAAAATACGGGTCGACGTCAGTAAAATAACTGTTGGATCAAAGGAAAGCACAGGGGTAGGTGAAAAGTGTTCGCAATGGGTGAACAATATGTGATACCATCCCTCGGTCTCTGAATCAGGGTTCAATCCCATCCAACGCCAATACATATGACAGACTAAAATACAACAAGATTAAGGTAACCGTGATAATAGGTCGGCATGGACATTATCTCCACCAGGAATGGCCTTTATAATGAAGCGGTATTCCTGAAGGGCCAGACTCCATCTGGTCAAACGAGCGTTCTTGGCTCGGTTCGATTTAAAAAATAACGGTTTATGGTCTGTCTCGATGACAAATTCCGTCATAAGTAGGTAGCGGGAAAACGCGTCTGCGGCGTATACAATCGCCAGGCATTCTCGCTCTATAATAGCGTATCTCTGCTCTCTCGGAAGTAATTTCCGGCTAGCGTACATACAAGGGCGCAATAAGCCATCTCTTTCCTGGAGCAAAACAGCTCCAATTCCCTGGTCCGACGCGTCAGTGCGGAAGGTGAAGGTGCGCCTAATATTCGGTAGGATAAGCAGCGGCGAACTGGAGAACAGTTGCTGCACTGTCGCGAGCGCGGTGGCGCACTGCGTATTCCAGATAATTTTGTTGGGTCGGTCTTTTCTTGTAAGATCGGATAACGGGGCCGTAAGGGCCGAAAAATTAGGAACGAATTTCCGATAATAGCTTAAGAAGCCTAACAGGCTACGAACCTGCTTCTTAGTATTAGGAGCCTGGAGTTTTAAAATCTTACTTATCTTACTGTCGTCCGGTGTTTGGACGCCTTTGGCGATAGTATGTCCCAGAAAGTTAATCTGCGTATAACCCAGGAAGACTTTGCTAGGCTTAGCTGTAAGCCCGGCATCTCGAAGTTTACTAAGCACTTGACGAAGTGCCTCTAAGTGGCCTTTCCAATCCGCATGGAAAGCGCAAATGTCAAAGTAGCTTAGGACGCATGGTGTCTGCTGCAATAGGATGTTCATCATCCTCGCAAATGTCGCCGGTGCCGTTACGAGACCGAATGGCATGAATCTCCATTGCATGAGACCCATAGGGGTCTGAAACGCTGTGTACTGTTTACTGGCCTCTTCCATTGGGATTTGCCAGTAGCCTTTAGCCAAATCTATTTTCGAAAACACGGACGACTCGGCCAATCGCGCAAATAGATCTTCCTGATTCGGGATAGGTTCAGCATCGTAAATGGTTAGAGCGTTAAGCTTCCTGTAATCGATACAAAACCTAACGGAACCGTCTGTTTTCTTTACTAGTACAATCGGCGAGCAGCGGGCGCGGGTAGGGTTTGACAAACACGGGTAAGTCCGAGTGCAACCGGATGACGTGTTGAACTAAGGATGTTTTACCCGGCAAATCAGTGAATACTGGCGCAAACTCCCGAACAAGATTCATGATGTCCTGTGTCTTACTTTGATCCAGCTGTGGATTGATATTAACGGAAGTCGCGTCCTCTGTGGCTTGCAAGGATAGGAGCGATCTAGTCATAGGTAATGGCTCCCGGTCGTTGTCATCGATAGTGACCATCGCCGCGTTTGCTTGGGCCACAACATGGCATGAATGATCGTGATGACTTTGATCATCGGTAAGATACTTTTTCAACATAATATGGTACACCTTATCGTTACCACGTATGGTAATGAGATAATTAACTCTCGAGAGACGCTTTTTAACTAGAAAGGGGCCTTTCCAAGTGAGGAGTAGCTTGTTATTCGTTTCTGGTAACAGCACCAATGCCCGATCTCCGACTGACAGGGTTCTTAATCGACTACCCTGATCGCGATATCCTATAAATGACCTGGTCCGTACGCATGCAAATTGTCGAGCCAGGTCGCATGCATTAACTATTCTATGTCGGAGATCGACTATGTACTGATACGCGGATCGCGTATCAGGAACGTCGGTATCAGAACTGGCGTATAAATCGCGTAAAATGGCCATCGGGCCACGTGGTTTGCGACCGTATAAAAGTTCAAACGGGGAAAAACCCGTTGTCGCATTTGGGAGTTCCCTATATGCGAACAAGATGGCCGGAAGTCGACGGTCCCAGACACCAGGTCTATCGGCGGAAACGCGTGCCAACATAGCTTTCATGGTGGCATTCCAGCGCTCGCAACAGCCATTGGACTGTGGATGGTATGGTGACGTAAGTTTCTGCCTAATGCCCGTGAGTTCCAGTACTTTCCTGAAAAGGTCAGAGGTGAATTGCGGACCTCTATCGGATAATAATTCGGACGGGAATCCGACGCGAGTGAATATGGTAACCAATGCCTCGGCGACGTGATCGGCCGATATTTCTTTTAAAGGGATAGCCTCAGGCCAACGGGTGGCATAATCGATTACTGATAGAATAAACCGATGGCCTCTATCCGACTTCGGTAATGGCCCGACGATGTCGACGGCAACTCGCTGAAATGGAGTGGAAACCGGCGGCATCTCTTGTATAGGTGCCCGCGAAGTTTTTCCTTTGGGGGTTCTTTTCTGGCATGTATCGCAACGCGACACATAGCTATTTATGTCAGCGTAAACCCCGGGCCAAAAAAACTGAGACAGGACTCGATTTTGTTCTCGCTTTGCCTTGGTGGCCCGACAATGGCGTGTCGTGCGCGAGGCGGGTGATATCTCGGCGAAATGATCTAGGTATGACCAATTGCAAAATAGTTTCGCGCTCTCCCCGAAAAACGCGATATAGGAGGTCGTCTTTAAGGCAGAACCTGGTTGTATCCGGGTTGTCCGGATTAATCTTAGCAAAGACGGGCTTTAGTGATGGATCTGTGCGCTGTTCGTTACGAAAAATCTCGGGGGTCACATCCAAGTCGACGACAGGCGATCGTAATGTGTCGTCACTCTGGCGACGCGATTGTTGTCTTGTCGTGACACACGCAATGTCGTTATCATCCCAAATCCCGAGTTCGCAATCGGAGACATCCTTTAAGTGGGGAATATTCCCAATGATTAGGTCGGCGACCGGATTTGGTAGCACGCAGGCCGTGACAACACCAGTTATAAACGGTGTGTCAACATATATTTCCGCCAAACGAAAATGTTCAACTGAACCACAAAAATTAATGCATGTCGCATCGCGATCCAGGAGTTGTGCAGGACGGACCAGCGATTCACGTACACCGACGGTCGTACAGCCTGAATCTCGCAATACGGATGCTCGTATGGCGTTTACTCGTCCCTCATACAATGTCAGCGCGCCTCGCTCGTGGAGGGCGGACATAACTGGAATAACTTTATCTACGGTTTCGGCATTCCTAGTTCTATCACCGCGGTTTTCGGTGAATGCTACAGAGCATGCATTTGCCGCATCTAATCTAACTCTGCATTGTCGCGCAATGTGGCCTCCGGCGTCACATCTATAACAGTAGACTGGATTATCATCCCTTCGAGGTGTACCTCGATAAGAAGGAATTGGGGGCGCTTGATAGTAGTTGTTACGCGGTCCTCCGGTAGGGAAAGGACGTGTATATCGGGGTTCCCAGTCCCGAGAAAATTTATGGGGATTCGGTTGCCTCCTGCTAAACGGTGGCTCGGACCGTGGACGAACCTGCGGCGGCTGTCGAAAGGGCTGTCTTGATTGTCTCGACGGTACCGGTGTCTTAGTAGCAGCGCCGGCGTAACACGGTTCGCTTACTTTAGCTTTAGCTAACGATCGATTAGGGTGAGCCGCAGCATACCATACCGTTCCGCTATCGATGTTATCTCGACGGTAGTTTTGGGGGCTTGTTCCTTAAAATGCGCCACCAGGTCCGTGTGGCAGGACATATATATTTGGTCTTTAATTATCAAATCATATAGTTTCTTGTAGTTTCCCTCTTCCACACCGGCCAACTCAGTCCAACGGCTGAGTAGGTGGCGGAGGCGGTCCACGCAAGTAGAGAAATTCTCAGATGCCTCCGGCTTGCAATCGCGGAAACGCTTATGAAATCCATCTTCCGTATGTTGGAAACGCTTTAATAGCGCGGTCTTTAGAATGTCATAGTCCCTAGCGTCATCAATAGTGAGGCTATGGAAAACTTCCAACGCTCTCCCTGTCAAAAGATTGGCGAGGCATGACGTGTACTCACTACGCTGCCATCCCGCGCAAACGACATGGAGTTCGAAGCGGTGTAGGTAGGAATCAATACGATCAACCTTATCATTAAAGGTTGGCAATTTAGGCTTCGTTTTATTATTGGAAGTAACTTCCGGAGCCCCGGTAGGTTGGGCTTGCTTCGCTTCTAACTGTTTCAAAACGAGCTCGTACTCTCTTTGAGCCTGTTTTTCCGCGCGGTCCGCGGCTCTCTCGTCTCGTTCCGCGGCTTTTTCTTGGCGTAATATCTCCGCGGCCTTTTCTTGGCGTAATATCTCGGCGGCCTTTTCTTCTCGTTCGGTAGCCTTTTCTTCTCGTAATCTCTCCGCGGCCTTTTCTTCTCGTTCTTCTTTCAGTTTCTGGTCTACCCAAGAAGCACGCTGAGCTTCCGGTATGCCAAATGATTGGGCTAGTTCCAAATATTTCTGTAGTTCGGCCATGATATCGGTCGATAATGCGATATAATAATGTCCTAATCGAGGACAACTTATCAAAAATCTCTAACTTTATTCTCCCTTGAAGCAATGTATCAATTGCACTCTACGGGTGTTCGTTCCTGCAGTATGAACGAAATTAACGAAATCAACAACAAACTGTACGTCTTAGTCAACCAAGTAGTGGTTGAGCTATCTCAGTGATCACTTAACTCCACGTATTTCTCCTAATCCTCAAGTAGTCAGTCTTCTGCTTCCGTGATTGGTCGTTAACTAACGATACCAATGTAATATTCCCAGTGTATCTTCCGTACACTCCTAGCAGCGTTCCCTCTGCTATAAATCGGAATAAATCAATATTCACGATATTAACTTCCTTGGCTGTACAAGCCTAACAACTCTAATATCCAGATTATCTCTCAACGTGCCCTAGACACGTGATTTATCCCAGGCAATAATATAGCAAGTATGAATACAAAATATAATAATGCAACACTATAATGGAAAAGAATTACATGGAGAGTGAGACGAGACTAACAGAAAGAACAAACGACAACAGACCTGACTAACCTGAAACTATCTACAAAAAGGTAAGAAAAAGAACAGGAGAGACGTCTTCCTAAAAATACGAGGAAGATAGAACGCTAACAATCTATACGAATAACAGGTCCCTACAGAACTATTCAAGGCAAAGCATATCTTCTATCCGTTTTAAACGCCATCTAGATCTGCTAGTCTGGCAAAAAGAGGTATGCTGAGTCTCGATCCCTTCCAACCACCCGCGTATCTAATCTAAACAAAAGAAAAAATAATGCCTGTCAAAAGCAGGGGAGCTGGAACGACGAACCCCTCAAACGAAGACAAATACAGATGGTTCACTTAACTGGGTGAAATGGACTGGCTCTTTCCTTTGGTCCAGAGCGCTGGTCTTGTCTTTTCCTGATGCTAGCTGTCAGTCCCTCGTAGTGGTCCCAGGATCAATGACGAGAGGACATGCCAGACATGTGGGGGAGAAACAAAAAAAATTAGCAGTATACAAAACTATAAACTACAAAAATGACATAAATAACAGTGGAGTCTAGAGTGGTATCCCTGCAGATGTTGACGGGGTCCTCTTCAGATGATAGTGGTGTCCTCTAGATATCAGTGGTGTCCTCTAGATGTCACGACGAACGGTAGGGTGTCCTCTAGATGTCAGAGGGTGACGGGTCCTCTTCAGATGTCAGTGGGGTCCCCTCCAGATGTCACGAGCAGAGTTAGGGTCTTGGGGAGCATTCGACTGCACGAGAGGCAGCTAACTCACACTCGGACACAACCACACAAGAAAAGTATTAAACAACTAGAGTATCTATATATGTCAGGCCGGTCAGGGCATATTTTACATAAATATTAATAACAAAACAAAAGACAATAGAGGTATATTCAAAGCAATAAATTCTAATTACTAAATCTATGATATTCATGTAACTATGGTTCCTTATTGGATGTACTGCAATCAATAGCAAATAGGTATATTATACGAAACTAGATATCAATTTAAAGTGACAGTTGAGTCGCCAGTGGCCAGTCGCCAGGCAAACTCCATAAATCACATGGGCTTGAATGTTAGGAGAGCCCAGTACGTTCAAAGCCTACAGAAGCACACTTCGGCTTGTAGGTAATTCAGCAGTGGCAAAAGACTATATATATATTTCTGCACAATCACTATTCAATTCACCAACAATGTGCCATACTACTTCAATCATACTATGGAGATAGTTCTATAATACAGGACACTCGTGGTCGAGTGCCAGCTGGGGTTTCCTTAGATTTCCTATGAGGCTGTGGTTCTCTCTCTATCTCTGATCTTCTATTATGCTTGAACAAATAAGATATATTACCATTGGTCACGCCTACTGGTAGGCGCGAACATCAAAATAGCGCCGCGTGGGCTTTCAAAGGTCAGCCCACTCAGACCTTTCTTTCTAGAGTTCAGTCAGTCCGTTAGCAAGGACTCTAGTCTTCAAAGCACACAGTTCAGGTACTGGCCAACCGGAGATACTTCACGGAACGATGCTTGGCTTCTCGTCTGTACTCTCCGAATCTGAACGTTACACGATGTTTTATACTATCTAACTACCCAGCAGTGCTAGTCCGCTGGCCCAATTAGTTCAGCAATCTCATTGGCCGAAACCTCCCACCATTTTAATTGTAGTAATACGTCTGCACTATTCTACCAGCCAGTTAACGTGCAAAACTTGTCTAGTCATAATTAACAATGTCAACTATCCCCACCTTGTTTCACCCCTACTCCATTACTTATTAATCACGAACATTAAAACCGACAAGCGCGAATCTAACAGTTTAACTTTACATTTATTTACTCACCAACTATAATTCGCGAGGACCGTTCAAGGCCACCAGCCAATTTCTCATGGCCCAGGTAAAAAAACTACAACAACTCACGCTCTGCGTGAGTTTTAATAACACTCGAATCATGACATCCATGAAAGCTGAATTTTTTTGACATGGATATCTCATTGACTTCAAAAATGGTGTGGCTAGTCAGGACATAGCCTGCTTATTTGAAGTAAGGCCAAGGCGTTGCAACACTGAAGTGCTGAGTGGTGCGAGAAATGATGTAAAGTAAATGTGGAATACGCAATTGTTACCCTTTATGAGGTCAGCTGAAGTATTTCCAAAGAAAAGAACTTTCAGTTAAGATATTAAAGAAAAGGCCGCCTTGGCAGATACAGCTACGCAGCAACGACAACGTTGGTGTGTCAGCAGTCTTGGCAGTTGCTCAGAGCGGAGCCATGTCACGACAGCAGCCTTATCTTGTCATTGAAAAAATGCAGTTCTGATAATGGACTGTAATTAGAGTTCACTTAGTGAATGGATGGGTGGATGGATGCATGGATGGACTGGTCGATGGATGGATGGGTGGCAGGCTGGCTGGATGGATGGCGGACAGACGGGTGGATAGGTGAATTAGGTGGATGGGTGGATTTATGGCTGGATGAATAAAAGGATGGATAGGTTTGTGGATAGGTGGACGAATGGATAGATTGATGGATCGATGTATGCGGGGAGGGATGGATAGATATAGATAGACAACTGGAGGGATAAAAAGATGGATAAACAGACGCCCCCAATCCCCACCAGAAACCAATTTCGAAACGCTTCTCACAAGAACAATGTGTATTGAGGTTTTCATAAATACATCTTTTGGCCTTAGGCTGTGGTAACCATTATGATCACACACCAATAGGTTCAGCTGGCATGTCAAATATCGTACTCTGTGTGCATCTGATTTTTTAAAAAACAATGTAAAATAAAAAAGAAAATCTAAGATTTTGCAATGGAAGACGAGGACAAAGCAGTGAGGAATGAGTAAGGTACTACTGTACCAGATTTCCACAGGAGGATGAGACCAAGTGCCTCCATAGCCAGACTGGATGCCAGGACGCCAGTGGCAGCAGCAAGGACCACCGCCCTCCAGTCCACGTGCTCTGCATTGAAATCACTAGGTTTTAGCTGCACACCATTGGTAGTGTTACAGATACATTGATGGTGAGGGACGCTGGGACATGCGGGCTGTGGACATTCAGATGTCATAATCCTTGATAAATACATTAATGGCCTTACATATTATAATACACAATAATATAATTTAAATATTCAGCAATTGAAGGGTTGCTTGCAGTCCTATGGTATCTTTAGACAGGCTTGCTTCAGATATCATACAGATCACTCACTACAATAATGATTCATTCCCGAATACTCATGACCTACTGCGTCATTCATACAAATTTATTACTGCACATTATCATAAAGTGAATGGCTGCGGCTTTGAACGGCTGCTTGTACAGGACAACGTGACTAGAAACACGATTTTGTGAACTATGTCCCTGACACTTAAACCTAATAATAAAAAATGTATTAAACAGGGAAAAAAATACAAAAACAAAAAATAAGCAAGTTATTATGCGAAAAACGAAGGCGAAAATTTAAAGGCAATCATTTTGCATGTAATGACATGAGATTTTGATCAGAATTTATCTACACTTAATTGTTTGTTCCAGCCAAAATTTTAACACACCACCAAACAAGGAGACAATATAAAAATCGCCACAACTCACCGCAGCGGTAGTGGATACAACAACTTCAACTTCAAGAAAGAAAATCATCAACATAACAAATGCCTTTAACGTCGCCATGTCTTGTTTTGTTACGTACACTTGCTACTTCCTATCTCTGTCTTGTTGTCATTTTATCGCGCGGCCCCCGAACGAGATCGAGATCCAACCACTGTTGGATTATCCAGATAGGTGGTACATGGGACTACATGGTACTTCAGTTTGAACAGGATCTACTTCTGAACTGTCAGATTAATTCTAAGGCGGGCAATCCTACGCCAGGGACGTATACTTTTGATACAAACAAACTGAATTCTAATTAATAACACTGTAACTCAATGACTCACAAAATGTTATAAAATTAGGCCATGACGACATTTGAAATCTTGTCAAGAAGTTGACATCTTGCAGAATAACTCGCGATATGAAGAGATTTTAGTCTTATTTTATTGTGTTCTTGTTTTGAATCAACTGGGCATTTACAACAATGAAACAAAGAGGGAACATCGATTTGGAACTAAAATATGGATGTCAAAATTCTGTCACATTAAAAATGAAACTATGACGGAAAAAAAAAAAAAAGAAAAAAACTCTCGGCGGTCACAGCAAATTGTCCTTACTGACCTTGTTTTACAGGTAAACCACTTGTGTGTTTAGGTTTTAGTGATCAACTCGTTTAATAGACCCGTCAAAGAATGACATGGTGAACTTTTATTCTCCCATTTATGAACAGGTAGTGCCTGTATTTGTTCAAGTTCAATGAAATCCGTGAAAAGCGTCACTAATACTGTAATCCGAGAATTAATCCAGTGGGTTTTTATTGGTTACTTAATTTTGCCCAAATACTTCGATAGCACGATTAAGGAAAATGAATCAGCCTTCATGAACCTCCTTTTAGGCGAATTTTAATTTTGCTAACTTTCAATTCTCCTCTTTGAACAGTGCATGTCAACTTATTTTTGATAAACGTTGTGAAAGGCGTAATTTGGGAACTGAACGCGTATTCAATTAGTTCGATATACGATTCAATCAACACCTCTCTGATCCCAACCAAAGTCCTGTAAATCTTTTTATATTGACCAATGTTTCCAAATAGCCTATATATCATACAGATTACTTGGGCGCGCAGGTAAACTGGATGGCATTATATGTTGTATTCGGATGAATATGAGGAATTTAATGACATTCGTAAGTAAACAATATCAGCTTTACACAGTGGTTTATCTACCAGTAAGGAATACGCTCAAGATAAACTTATTTTTGAATTATTGACCATTCCCCTATGCGGACCAAATTTATAAACTCTTTGGAAAGTTGCAGCAAGAAATACATGTAAGATGAAAGAAAGAGAAATGAAAGATCACAGGAAGGTTTTAAAAAAATGCTTGTGTAAAGGCCACTAAGTTGTAATGTGCAATGTTATTGCAAATGTCGGGAATTCCTGTAATGTAGACCTACTGTCTGACGTCAACACTGTCTTACATTGGTTCCTTAGTCCAGGTGTTTGGGGTGGCCAGGCAGTACGTGTAAACACAATGGTATCACATAATCAATCCATTCGCTTTGTGTGGTGCGGGAGCCGTCCATTTGGGTACCATTTTGGCCGTCAATCGATAGGGCTGTCTATTGAGTACAGTGCTGTTTTTGTTGTACTGAAATTTAACTTTTGGGGTATTATCAGTTTGCTCTTTCAGAAGGAGATTATCTTCAAGGGATATCTGAATTTTGTTAGAATAAAAGCACATAGCAAGATTCATAGTCACGTCGACTAGCCGATTGCGCACGAATACGTGTTCAAGTGCAAAAATAAATATGTTAATTCTCAGAATATAACGATTGACGAGACCCTTGCCGCTTTTTCATATGCATTAAAAACAATTTGCACTTCACCAACAAAGTAGTAGCAAACATCAAGCAAGACACACAAACCATGTTCATCCATCTTGCCGGAACAGAATGCTTGCTTAATATTTTTAGGTGGCAGTTGTTTTGGGGTTAATCGTGTTATGACTATATGAGGTTAGATAAAATCCAAAAAGCTCATGATACAGGGAAGAAACTGTCGGGTGGGCATGTCTTAGATTCCATCAAAGGATGGGTTTTGACTCTTGATTCACGGAAATGTACATACTTGTGGAACTGAAACAGCTTCGAAATTCTCGGGACTGGTCGTATTGAGTTTCTAAGGATCAAAATAAACACAATTTTTGGCAACAGTATTTGCACATATTTATGTTTAGCCATTACTGTTATTCTCTCATTCAGACTTCTTGCTGGTGAACGCGTAGATAAACGAAGCATAGCTGTCACACCAGATGTCTAATCGCACCCTACACTTCTTGCTGTGATGTTTGAAAGAAAGAAAGGACGAGAGAAAAGATTGTAAATTTATCCTCTCTCTCTCTCTCTCTCTCTCTTTCTCTCACCCTCTCTCTCTCTCTCTCTCTCACCCTCTCTCTCTCTCTCTCTCTCACCCTCTCTCTCTCCCACTATCTTTTTGAAATCTAGGCCCAAAAATTGAATGGAGATTATCCTTGTTCAATTGCAGAAATTAAACCAGAATGATTAAGAGCGGCGTTCGCTAATATTGTCTTTGATGTCCTTTGTCACGCAATAATTATGAAACCCACAATCGCAAGTAGACGCGGCGCCCACAAAGTTCCCCAGCTTTGACTGCCGGCCAATCCTGAACAAGGATAATACCTTTTAAGTCATGTCACCCCCACTAATCCCTTTATCTCTAGTGATCGTCTTGGATAAATAGAAGGGCAAGGTTTACCAACTGCTGAGGGGATCTGTCTCCTATCTCATATTGTCTGTCATCAATCACAAGAATTCAGAGGCGGATTTCACAGAAGCGAAAAGTCGAACGAAGTCTGAACTGTCATTGTAGAATACAAAAGCTGTAATTTTACACATAGATACTAACAAACATAACGCGCCGCCTTTTCTGCTATGTTCTTCGCCTGTCTTTTTTTTTTCTTCCTCTTTTTTTTCCCTCCCTAGCGTTTTTTTGTCTTTCAATTCTTCTCCCTCCCCGTGTTTTCTTTTCCTGTATTTACATGCGTTTATTCTTTCTCTGTCCCATCCCATCATTTGAACAGTGATCTCAGTTTTCTATATAAATAATATTGTGATTGAAACCCCCGTATGTTTAGAAACACGACGATCTGCACAATTTCTCGCCCCCCCTCTCTCTCCCTCTCTTCCTCTCAATATGTCCCTCTGTTTCTCCCCTCCTTTCAATTTCTGTATAACACTTTGAATAAACCTTCTACGACCCACTATTCCAACCGCTCCTTGGCGGCTACGCCTCTGACAGTACCAGTACACGAGTAGCGGATACGATGATAACTTTCTAGACTTAGAGACCGTGTAATATCAAGTGCAGTTCTAATTTTTGGCTATTGTTAACATCCCCAAACACTCTCTCGTTCTGTAAAGTAAAAACAACATCCTTTCCTGGCGCAAAGAAGCTACACAACATTAGAGCAATACGCTCAATGCCGATCTTTGCACCAAGGCTAACTTTAATTATTCCTGCTTTAAAAAATATATTGTGCACATGGGTAAGTGTTACTGCATTTTTCTTTATTTACCTTCATTCCAATTTGTTGTGAAGCTCTGTAGAATTTGTAATCTTTTTGCACTAGATAAATAAATAAATTCCTTTTGGTCCGGAAAGTTCTATTTAAATATTCCAGTCTTTGGACTTCATTAGAATTTTTATAATGATTCACTGACTTAGAATTCATTATTTAAGAGTTTAATCCAAGAAAATATTTAGTATTACTCTGGCCGTCTGGGCTGCGCCAAAATGTTTCATCCTCATAGACCTAAAGATGAATTCAAGAAAAATCAAACAAAACATAGTGCAAAGTGTCACTTAATTTCTTAAATTGATTAAAAATCCTCCTATTAGGTAATGAGAATTTGAGAGATGACGGGATACCTTGAACTTTATTTTCTTTTGTTTTGGGATCCAAAATTTGCAGTTACATCTCTCCCTTTTGCCATATACAACACATGCCTTCACTGACGACCTGGCCAGATAATAGAAAACTAATTTATGAATAGCAAGCTTAAAATTATATTTCCTTTTATCAGCAGAATAGAAGTTTGGACCATAATTATGTCTTCCAGCAAGCCAAGTACTCGACTCAGTCTAAGTGTATTCATTGTCTGTGTCATCACCGATGTTCTCGGCACCGTAAGTTCAAACTGTCCTGAAGCAATGGTTTTTTCCTCTCGTATCTCCGACTTGTCATTCGTCGTTTCCTTTATTAATGAAATCTTGCGATTCTTACCACTAATTTTGGAGAATTTTGCCAATGTGCCAGTATCTTTGTATTTATTTACTTCTACTTGTGAAACTTAAAACTAATGAAGTTCTGAATACCAAACATAAATGGGGTACCCAAGAAAGACCGTCAAAGGCTTGAAGTGGCCGTTATCGTTTGACGTCCCGTAAAACCCAAACTCAGACTCAAATTCTTACTATACTATAACTCCCGTTTACAGAGCCTGTAATGTCTTCATCATGAATAACCCAGTCAACAAAAGCATACTTATATTTGCTTTCTTGTCCGTGTGATGCTAATGGTTTTACTTACAGTATAGTAACATGAAAACCTAAAATACATCTGTTTTCTAGTTTTTTGTTTGGCTGGCGTTTAAGTTTGGTAATGTAAATATTGAAAAAGTATCATTTTTAGAGCAAATGACCATTCACTGTTTTACTGTTGTGAGTACTTGAATACTATCTTTAGACCCTCTTAAATTTATTCGACTTACTGTTGTTACTCCATCTCGAGTTTGAGGTACCTACCTTCAGCCTGTCTCCCGTGTCGTGACAGAGGTTTAGCATGTAAACCCTGGATAAAAATAACTTTTTGTATGTCGGTTATGTTACCGCCAAATAATCTTTTTTATGGGCACAGCATCGAGATAGCTACGATTGTGCAATGACAAGAAACCACCCATTACATATGATTACATAATGCGCAGTCGCGAAATTTAGAGATATAACTAGCCTAAAAATGATTCATTTCAAGATACTGTGTGGTCTTGTACCAAAAATAACTGAACTTCTATCTCCAGCTTCTTTTTAAATAAAAATATTTCAGCCTTGTTATTCGGAACGACTTTTATCTGTTCACACGCAAAAAAATTGAGAGGAAAATAAAGGCATTATCTCCCGTTGCTACCCAACAGGGTTCGAGACTCATATTCTATTCAAAAGGAAGCCGATGGACTCGCTCGCATACGTCATCATTTCTTCTTTAACCTACAAAAAAATCATCATAGCTGAATATAACAGTATGATAAAAATATTTATCAGGTTCAGTTGACTTTCTAATTTCATAAATCCCAACAGTTTCTAACTGCCCTGTGGCTTCAATGTTATGTTTTTCGTTTCAACATATGACTAAAGTAATAATTTAGTGACTTGTTCATCTTATTTTGCTACAAAATCGTCTGGCATGCATTTCTGATTCGATTTCCACAGGGCTGCCAGCATGCGTGTGAATGTGGTTTTGAGTGGACAGATGATGGCGTTTCCGATGAAGATGTCACTCTTAGATATGAAGTCATGGCGGGACTGGTAGGTGGCTTTGCTCCACTAGTCTTGGCGGGACTTGCAGCACTCATCTACAAGCTCTGTAAGAAAGGCAGCTCGACTGCTGCATCAGCTGCAGGCAATCTTGGCTCTCCAGCTCTGCCGCATATGGCTCTGGCTAACCCTTTCTCTGGAGGGCCCTGGAGAAACAGTGGCCGGGACAGTGATGTTAGTGGACCCCCGGGGTATGACAAGACACGAGGCTCAACACCCATATCTGTTTATGGTGAGACAGATGACGATTTCTTGGCCAAAGCTTCCGCGTCACAGTCAGGACGTCCAGGCACTGTCAACTCCAAATACACCAACATCCACAGAAATGTCAAAAGTGACCTGGTGAATCAGTGGTTCAAAAATGTCAATCTGAAAAGGTACTAATCAGCCAAAGTGGACAATGACTAAAACGTGTAACATCACGTAAGCCAATGACGACAAAAAGTCTAGAGATGACAACCATCACTCATTAATCATCCCTCTTCACACACGTCGCGTTATCAAGACATATTCCCCTTCTCTCTTGTTTAAGCTTTTTGAAATAACATGACTGATAATTTCTGCCTACGCTAGTTTCAAACACGACAAAACTGGCACTCTTAGTGAATGGTGCAATCGGCATGAGAAGTGCTGTCAAAGGCAAATTAATTGATCACGATAGAGAGCCCAGCAAACGGAAGGCGGTCAGACCACAACGTTGTTTTTTTTTTTTTTAATCACGTTATTATCGAGCCATTGCACGACTAGTGTAAAGATGTCAGAATGGTCCTATCCTTTCCGAAAATGTCAATGGTTTGGCGTCAAAGTAAACCAGAACATAACATGGATTTGGATTTTGTTTTTAATGTTATTTAGCCTTAAAAGTTAGGATCTGCGCAAGGGAAAAGTGACAGATTTAGGTTTACATCACCAGAAACGTTCTTATGCTGATTAATCTTCAGAAGAAAAAAAAGTGTTGTCAGTCTCCGTTACGGGTGCTTAGCCAGAATGCGTTTTGGGATTAGTATGGCCAATTGCCTTGAATAAGCTGTACCATTTAATCCCAGTTATCAGCTTTTTCTATAACAAGTACAAGTTTTCTCCTTATCTTCTACTTTCTGTCCCAGGACACTTCTGGTTTGCTAATTTATTCCAGCACTTTAATTCTTAACGATCTTCGGGGTGATATAATGTCGCTGCTAAGCTTACAAGGAATTTGAATATAAGGTATCGTTGGCTTATTGGCAGTTGAGGGGAATGCCGCCGGCATTCCAAGCACAAAGGAAGTCCCAGTGTTGCTAGCCCATGCCGGAAAATACGATTGAAGATCTGAGAAAATCACAACTCAAAGTTCGAGAATAATTAATATGTTTGTAAACACGCCGTGGCGACCATCGTTCTGACATCTGACTTTTTGGTGACGGTTTTGAAAATAACTTGAGATAAGTGAAGACTTTAAAAATATGGCCAGGCCTTCAGAAGAATACTTGCATAAAATGTACAGTGTTCAGTTCATTCTGTCCAACAGTCATGAGCCACCTCGTGACAATATCCGAGACACGGGATACCAAGACGAATCAATTCGCTAAATTCATTGCGCCGCGCGGAGAACGTATCAACGCTGTCAGCAAATGCAACAAATGCCCACCTCATGTCTTCAAAATTGAACGAAAACTACTCAGCGCTAATCATCACTCAGCAACTGATACGTGCACAGTTTGCGTATATACTTAGATACACTGACTCGAATATGATTCGCCGCTATTTTTTTTAGAAAGGTTCGTTTCCGTGGATGCATTTTGTTTACCTTGACTCGGGTTAGATTTAAACTATTGTACTGGACAATGATTTTGTTCTGCGCACATTATTATGTTAACGATCTGTGAACTTCGAATCACAACCGGTTGTTCGGCACTATGATTTCTCTTGATGCAGCTTATAATTATTGTCAATACTGAGCTCTATATAACATTGGACAAAGGAATGATAACATTCTTGGATAGAAAATTTGGTTTTCTATTGGAGGAATTTTGTATGGTGTATGGAATCCTCACGCGATAAGAATTCTGGAGTGTGATGCAAAGCTTAGAGTTCATTCATCCAGCCTCATTTTCAATGTGTATTTTCGAACGAGAATTTATACAAGACATAGGGGAATCTAAGCTTAATACTTCATCCCGTGCTCTATCCTTCCTACTGCAGGTAATCGTAATCATCACGATAAACATATACATACGGAGTGCAAGCCTGTCGAAAGTCAGATACCGGTACACAAACTGTGCTAAAACATTCACTTAGAAGAAGACCTGTTTTTGCTATTGTTTTTAAATGTGTTACGACATATCCCAGTAATGCAGACTGACTGACTTACTGGTGTAAACAATAAAATGAATACACTGGTATGCTTCTCATTTCGCTGCATTTAAAACTGATTTTTGTTAATGAACAAATTACAATATAATTACTTTTTTGCCTTGAGATATTTTTATATTTGAAGTCTTTGATGTATTCACACAAACATAATAATGTTTTGTCTTTCTAAAATCTGTGCTACTCACAAATTAACAGGTATGAAAACAAACTGTCTTGATCAGGTCTCAACTAATTCTAATTTTTCACATCCGTCGGTGTTTTTTTTTTTTTTAAATATATTTATGGCACAGAAAACAGAGTAGTTTTACCCTCGGTCTAAACAGGAGGAATAGGATGTTGAGAGAAATAGAAGAAGACCAGCAGATAAAATTCAACCTAGTGTAAGAAACGAGAAATCATCCTATTTATACCTTAGTTCTAAAGTTTATAGTGAAAGCTTTTCTTCATCATTAAGTGCTGAAAAAGCTTGCAAAGTTGTGCTTCAGAAATGATCTCGTGGCTATAATATTAGAGACTCGTAATCTAAAGGAGCTTGTCGTAAGAAATAATACCCAAACAATAGAATGTTCTGTCTTTCCTTTTTCTTTGCGTTTCATTGTATCGTTTAGGTATTATATATTGCGCGAGGCTTTGGAACATACAACTTTTTCTTTTTGCCAATTTTGACTTCGCTTTAAGCCTTTGCTGCGACCCACCGTTTTCCTGTGGTTTTAATTATAATATTTCTAAAAGAGCCTAGTATGGACCATGTCAAGACTTTTCTTGGGCATTATCGCATTATCATTGCCCTGTCAATCCCAAATCAATTTGGGAGCATACCTTTGGACAACTTCATGTCTTGACTATCAACAAGAAAGATGCACAGGGAGTAAGGAAAAGGCCGCTAAGAAGGATCCATAAAACCAGTGAAACACACCAGATCTAGTAAGTCTGAACTAACCACTGTGCTAGTGTCGAGACAATGACTTCCCGAGAGGACCTTTGCATTTATATGCCAGCAGGGTGCGTCACGACGTGATGTGAAGGAATAAAGTACGGGTATTACAGAAGAACCAATCATGATCTTCCAGATGTGCATAAAGTAAATGGAAGTTCTACAAGCAAAACAAGACATCAAGATCACTGTTTGGACAGAGAAAGATGAATGCATCTGTACACTCTTAACAGTGAGCAAAGCATTATTATCTATTTACCGCTGGCAAAGATATTGTCAGTGCCCCACAGAAAACCAGTTCTGCATAAGTTTAGGCCTACTACATTCAAGTTGTTGTTTTTTATATAATACTACCACTTCTAATGCAACATCTTCACCATTATATTGTCATTTAAAAAGGGTAAAACACAAACAAATGGGATGGATGAAACCACCGGAGGAATATTTTACTTCATGCACCAAATCCTCATCAGGATTTTACAAAAATGATGCCCAGATAGAGAGCACAGAAACATTGAATGCATGTTTTGATTTTGGAACCAAGACCCTGAAATAATATACGTGCATTCAAATAGTAGGGATATTACACTTCAGGCTGAGATTCGGCACACCAATTCAATTTTCAGCATCATGTTTCTAAAAGTTGACCCATTCTTTCACATTCTCTACGAAAGTTAAACACCTTTTGTTTTTATTTGTACCTCATGCATTTTTGTTTCAGAATACAAAAATAAAGTGAAATGACTATTGGTCAGAATTATGCAGTTTACGGGGGTACGAGACACAAGAAGTTGGCATCGACCTCCCCTACCAGACAAAAATAGGCCTACTAGATGTATTTCTACCCAAGTAAGGAAAATAGTTAATGTACAGAATGATATGATATGAATGGAGCCCAAACAAGACATATTTGTCAAGCATCTGGCTCACATTAAGGCCTGTGATATCATAGATAAGTCCAGCTTTTCTTGTTGTTGAACGGACAATTTTTGTACTTCAGAACTTGTGTTCGCTGGTGATCAAATTTGACAGAAAAGGAAATCTACTGTGATTTCACTGCAAATTATTTGAAGTACCATTTTCTGTCATAGGCATTAAAATAATCACTTACCGCTTTATTCCTTGAAATTGTTGGCAAAATGTGAAATGCTGGTTTTGGTGTGACAATAAATTGCAGTGGAGGAAAGGTGTTCCTATTACTAAACTATGTCATTTTATTCTGGAATATCAGGGTGACATTACCTTTTGTGCCGTTAATTTCCATTATAATGAAACTTTTAGTATTCTGGTGTCCTACAATTTCTACAATTGTAAAGAAATAAACGGAAATGACAAGATCCCAGACAGGACATTTTCTCTTCACCATTTGTGGTTTATGTATCCATTGTATGTGGAAAAATAAATAATGATCACATCACGTGAATATGGTCTTGAAAAGTTCAGTGAGTTTGATGACAACTCTTAGAATAAATTGCCATCTATAATAATGCAGTTTGTGCATGTGTTGTTTACTTACGGGTCTATTTACCTGGCCTTCAATCAATCAACATGTAAACAGGAAGTAGTCGGATTAAGGAATCAATGCAATGACCTCTTTCCCTCTAGAACATTCTTCAATACACTATAATTTCCTTAATTGTAGGAAACAGTAGTTGAATTACCACGAAGGTGAAACAAAGGAAAACAGTTAATTCTGTGGACATCGTCATTATCATGTTATTCTTATTATTTATTTGTGAAGACATACGTTGTAATGATGAACTTAGCAGGGCAAAATCTAAAGAGTTCACAAAATTATCATTTTAAATTACTGATAATTTTCAACCAAAAATTGAAATAAATTATGCAGCATACAATTTCAGTCTGAAAATGGCTGTTGGTGTGTTAAAGAAGTTCGACGTTCAAATCAGTCTACGGCGTGTCTAGAAATTCTTCACATGCTATAGCTGGAATCAACATTTTATATTACAATATACGTGCTTACAAAGTATTGTTATCCGTAATCCGATAATGTTCTTCACTGCAAGTACTAATGAGAAGTAGATACAACCAAACGATCGCAGCTCTAGAGAGAAAACACATGATATTAAGGTACTTGTTTGACTGTCCAGAATTTAGCCAACAAAATCTGTGACAGCTTCAAACCTAGATACAAAAGGCAAGTCAAAAACTGGATTTAAATTTTGGTGGCTGGCAAAAAGGAAGACGCGAAGGACTGAATTAGCTCAAAATTTAAATCATAATTGAACACCAGTTAACAAGTGCTACAGAAGCAAGTACAGAAATGACACTATGAAATAGAAGCTTAATTATGTGCGTACAATATATTTACTTTGTTCTCTTTCCAACATGCACCATTGTTATGATACTCAAAATTTTCATTATATTTTTATGGTTTAGTGAATGGATTACAGTGTTGGTGGCTGCAAAATTAAAATCACAGCTGTCTGAAATCACTGCGCTTTTTATGTCCATGGGAATTTAACTAAATATTAAGTAAATCTGAAGAGAGCTCCTAGTAGGAAGTTAAGAGCTATAATAATGCTACTTGTCCTTAGCTCGGTAAAACACATGACCCTGTAGTTTGTAGGAATCGATGGCTTTTTAACCTACCAATCATTTTGTCTAGTCCGACACATTACACATTTTCAGCTTTCTATCAAAAATGTTTAGCCCTTGGTTTCTTATTACTTTACTATATTTTTCCACGGTCGATTTGACAAAAATCTTGTTATGTCGGGTCACTGCTCACTGGTTGATCAGTTTCAAAGTTCACCAATGAAGTGATTTGACTCCACCTTTGCTGGATCTGACATTACTAACAGTCCCCATAGTATCTGAATGGTCGAGCCATGACAAGAAACTCAAACGATTCTTTTATACTGATTTGGTTTTAGTGTCAAAGTAGGGTGTCACTTTATTTTCAAGAAAATTGAAAACTGAACCCTACTTCTTTTCAGAGAATGAAATGTTTAAATGAGTTTTATTTCAGTTTCATGGAAGATTGACTTATTCTCTGAAGTAAGAGTTTCTGCGTCAGATCTTGTATTTGAAGTGCATTAAGAGAACTCTACTGTTCTAATATAGTGCACCTTGAAACGGATCTTGAAATTTGGTACAAGATAGATCAAGGTCAGTGTGTAAGGGCACGTGAACATTAGCAGCATCAGAAGAAACCATAACAAAATAGAACAATGAATACATCATCGCAGGCAGATTACAATGGCATCATCAGTGGTGACATATTATCTATTATTGACACGGTCATAAACTGTCGGAGTTTTTGGTGTGGTAGGTAACGTCCTGAACATTCTCATTCTCCACCACCAAAGTCTCCAAGACAGCACCAACATCATTCTATTGTCTCTTTCTGCAGTGGATCTGGCTTATAATATCGTCACACCGGTCAAGCATTTGACCTGTATCATCTCCAAGTTTGATCCGATACTTGGCCGCACATATGCATCCTTTCAACAGGTTTATATGAGCAGTTGGGGCAGATATTTCGGATACCTATCATCAACTCACATCGTGCTGATTTCTATCGAGAGAGTCACCGCCGTCTATTTTCCTTTCAAGATTGCTAGACTATTTACACGTAAGGTGACATGGGCATGTATAGTGTTCATTTATGTATTTTGGATGGCACTACTTCGAATGTATTTCCGTACTACAACGGTAGTGTGGGTTTTGGATGCTGAATCCCAAAGGTGGATGGCTATACCCAGATACTCACTTCTTTATGAGAAAAATTCAAAAGCTTTTCTTACTGTAATCTTGTTCACGACCATAGTACGTGGTCCAGTCTTTACTTTTGTCATAGTTGTGACGTCAGTGGCCATTGGTTACAAACTTTTCACAGCTAGACAGGAACGAGCTGCTATGACGTCATTAACATCAAAATCGGCGACATTTGACAGAAAAGTCGTGAAAATGTTGATGTCTGTTTCTATAGTGTATTTAGCATTGGTCACCCCGACTTTGATTTTTACTCCTCTTGTTCAAATAAACCCAAACATAGCTAACATTAAAGGAAGAGGTACAAAATTACTTTCGGTAATGTCAATAATGAACGATTTTGTATACGTTGTCAACGCATCTATTAATTTCTTAATCTATGTCACCATGTCCAAGAAATTCTCAAATAGCTACAAGATTTTGATTCGGTAGTGGAAGAGGCGCTTCTTGTGTAGCAGTTAAGCTTATGTTTCAGCTGTGGGTCAAGTATCCAAAGCACTGGGTACTGTATCTGACTTCATTTTCCTTGACGTACGTCGGAACATGAATTAATTATCTGAAATGCCTGAAACGTGAACAATTTTTGTTAATAAGCAAAATGGATGAATAAATAAAAAGGCAGAGATTGACATGCCCCATAAATTTCATGTCCTTATTTCAGAGCTGACAGTTTGTTTTGTATTACAATTTATTTGTTTATTTGTTTTTCCTTCTGTCAACTATGTGGCTGCGTAGTATTCAAAATCTGTAGTTTATTTATTAATTTTATTAATTTGCATAGAAGAAGAAGCCATAAAGAAGAAAAGAAGAAGACGAAGACAAAGAAGGAGAAGAAAGGTGATTCTCACCGTAGCCAATGAATTAAAAGGCATGTGAACGTTAGATTGTCTTCATAGTTTTTAGGTCATTTTCGATAAAAAGTTCATTGCATTTACTGACGGGCGATTGTCCGTGTAGAATAGGACTGAAGCACGATTATCGGCTGGTCAGATTTCGTCACGAGAATGCCAGTTTTTCCCGCTTGTGATCACAGAGACGGAAGTGAGGTCACCATCGCTGTAAACAAAAGCCTAGGTAATGGTGTGTGTTACGGGTCAGCTGTCGATCAGCAAATAACCGTATAATTATATGGGGAGGTGAAATGGTGACCTTCCACCACTTTCCTAGAGATGAAAAAAACTACAACAAAAACTGGAAAGATATGGGAACAAAACTTCAGCTGAAAACAACGGTCAGTAGATCGCGGTTCGCAGAAAGCATTGGTTTTGTGAAGGGTCCACTCCGACTTTGAGCTAGTTGTGGTTGTCTGCTAAATAGTGAATTGGCTAACAACACTACACAGAGTCGAATCAGACCAGATGCTGTGCCACCCACCTTCAGTCATCAAACAGAACGGAACACAGACAGAAATTCAACCTCTTGACTGTGGAAAAGAGACGCTTCTGTGACAAAGAGAAGAGGTGAGTCCAGGACACACAGGCTAGTCACTAGTCAAGTCAGACAAGAGACATAATATTAGATCATACAGTGATAGTTTAGTAAAACTAATCTCATTCATCACTCTCTAGATATATCTAATTGTCAATGCTTTCCAGTTTCATCTCAATTATTGATGATGTAAAAGCTAGCATTACTGCAGCAGGAAGAGTTAGCCCAGACAGTGTTGGGCAGTATAGTTTAGTGTCCGCTAGGCAGTTTAATATGTTGTTTGATTTAATTATGGAATAAGGACTGAGGAACTAACTTCTGCTATTAGTGAAAAATTTTAGTGAAAAAGATCATGAATTTTAACATTCGGAGCGATAGATCTGCCAGTAGTACATGTTTGAGTTCGGGTTTTACGGTGCGTCGGCACGACAAGCCACTTTTCTCTCTTCACGATTTATTTGGGTACCAGTAAACGTTTTTGTAATTTCACAATGCAATTAAATAGTTGCATAATTGTATCACATTGATGAAATTCTCAAAATTGTATATGAGCCAAGTTTTGTAAAGAGGTATAAAAGTTTTTAAATTAAGTTGTAGATCTTAGCCTCTCCCAAAAAGGACATGATGCGCTGCAACCGTCAATTTTTTTTTTTTTTTTGTCTTTGGTATCTAGTCATTTGAAAAGTACCTAAAGTCTGTTATCCCCTGACATGTTGTTGTACTTATAAATGTTAATTTACAGACGTGAAAGAAAATTTTAAGGAAATAATATTTTCATTCTTTCAGCCACTAAAAATCATACACTACATACTTACCTAGACAGCCCAAGCAGGCCTGAAATATATGAATACCCACCACACTGCCACATGACAGGAATCAGTCATGGTTGAGTCCCATTTAATTTCACAATTCTGCATTTTTTTGCTTGAAAAAAAACTTTCACCTTTCTCATTCTTGCTCCACCTTACTCTACTCAATCAACCTTTTTGTTATGTACACTGGCATCAGTCCTGATGTGTTGGTAATGTGGACACTTAAATTTATGGCCTAGATGTCGTAAAGAAAGATTACTATTGTTAGGAAACCTATGCATGAAAATAACACAGAGATCTAGAAAATAAAAGTTGATATTATTGCTACCAGATGTCAGGGTTAGGACTAGAAGTGTCGTGCTGGGTCACGGCTTGTTTATTTCATGGTCCCGTTGATTTTAGCCAGTGCAAATGTCCTTGAACTATTCTCGTGGACAGTTTGTTTTTGTAACGCTTTTTCTTAGAGATGGAAAGAAAGGGGGGCAAGATAGAATAAATGGATGAGTTAACAGTGACGGTGCAATTTTCGACCCCGTGGTTTGGATGAACTCTAACAGGGGAAGAGAGGGGGGCGAATAGGGGTGAGTAAATTCGTACATAAAACGTAGAGGGTTGGAGACTTTAGTAAGGGTTTTGATATGTTAATTTGACCTTGTCTGTTACTAGTGCAAGGCCGTGACCGATTTCCATGCAGAATCTATTAATACTACGAGCTGAGCTCGAAATGGATGCACCAATCAAATTTAGGCAGTTGGCTGGGGATTTGCAGCTGGCCGCACAAGATATAAGCGGAGCCATTCCTATGTTTCTTCACTCCATGCAGAATATCCATCTGTGCAGGTAGTCGGCGGATTCTGCCAGAAGAATCAGAAGATTGTTATAGTCATGTCTATGCCCATGATAGACACTGGAATGAGACCATATGCTTTCCACAAATTATCCACTGCTATTATCTCCGGCTCCCTGATCTCGTATCAGGGACCAAGTGTAAGTGTTTGTCTATTGATTCGACGATGAACGTGAAGCTGACCTTTTAATTTTCCAGTAGGAGTGCTACCGAAGAATGCAAGACTACAATGTATTTTAACTTGCAACTAGATCTAGCAGGAATGTCTGGTATACACATTTGTAAATTGAAATTGATGTGTCTGGATGAGGCTGGGGATTGCCAGCCCATCCTAGAGTAGATCTAGATCTAACTTAACTACGTCAGTTTGGATTGACGAGTTTGATCCTTTATAAGCGGTAGGCACAAATAACTGAGTTAACATTGTCGTCTGAGACATTAGAATATTATTTGTTAGATAGATAAGTAATAATTAAATTGTGAGTGAGTTAGAATGATATAATCTTTTAGGAATCTAGAGGAGACTTCTAGTGATATATTATTGAATTTTCATTTGATGCTGCTGATGTTGTCTTTTTAGTATGTAAGAGCTAGACGAAATTTGTTAGGGATTTTTAAGTAAATAAATTTGTGGCCCTGCAGGTCCTTGATAAAACTTATTCGAATTGTTATTAGTATATGTGGCATGGTATGGAAGAGTAATTACTAAAAACCTCTCGATTTTTAAATGCAGTCGTAACATCAATAATTCCATAATAACCCAACTCCGTAACACTGGAGAGGGACCCTTAAAGAACTTAAATAACGCCATGCCATTTAGGTAAATTATTTTAAAACCTATTGTATTTTTATTCCATTATTTAATATTATACTGTTGTAACATTGTCTTTTCAGGTCCTTTTATTATAGATTTTAGGCAATTTGTATTAATTTAACATTTTGTTTCAATTTCATATGGTGAACTCAACATCCCATTGACCCGACGACACCGGCGAGGGACACTTTTCACCTTACAGATCTACCTGAGACAGAAACACATTTTTTTGGGCTTGGAGCTATGGTTTGAGGATACTTACCATCTGAATTCCTCAAAAACAAAGATAAGTGATCCATCTATTTAACAGTCTTGAGGAGGGCGACGTACTTTCCGCTCTGTGTTCCAGGCTTTTTACCATTTACTATATGTTTAGTTTAAGAGCGGGAGGTTGGTTGGGGTCATAGTTTAGCATATCTTCTTTGCCATTACGAAGGATATTGGAGTGCCTTGGTGGCTATTGATAACTCGGGGGGATTTGCTTCACTGTGAATAGTTCTATTAGGGATCCATTATTCGTATAGATTGTGGCGTTTTTCTTACTTCCTCACTTCTTTTTAGGAAGATGTCTCTCCTGTCCTTTTTCTTAATACTATCTTGTAAATAAGTTAGGACTTGTAGGGTCTGTTATCGTTCGTCTTTTTTGTGAGTTTAGCGTCCTGTTTATTGTATTTCTTTTTGCTTCCTTATAAACTTTAAACTACTATACTAACATTGTTATGTTTACAATATATGCCTGAGGTGTTTCACGTGCTAAAACCACGTTGAATTGTAATCTGGTATTGATATGTGAGAGAGAGAGATAATAAAATTTTGATCACGTGATAATTTCACGTTGAATATAAACAGAATAATTTTGCAGTGGTAACAGAAGACACTGCGTGTGCGCGTTTTGAGAAGAGAGAGATATTTCAAATTGGTCGCGTTGAGAGAGAGATATAATTTTGATTTGTCGCATTGAGAGAGCGATTCATTTTTCACAGTGATAACAGAGGACACTGGTTCGTCGCGTTGAGAGAGACATAAATTTTGAGAGTGATCACTCAAGACACTAATTTATCGCATTAAAGGCGATATATATATTTTATTGCAGTGGGAGCAACGGATAGACGACACTGCCTTACTAGAATTCATATTCAGAGAGATAGAGATAAAGTTTTTGCAGTGGAAGACACACTGCCTGCAATTTACAGAGAGAGATAGAACGTTCTTTTCGCGAAGCAGTGCTAACGTAAGACACTGAATTAATACTAACAGACAATAACTGTTAGAAATAATATAATTGATACCGCGATATACCTTAACAGTAGGTAAATACTAACTAGTTACAGACTTTAACATATCATGGCCGAGTTTCTCAAATACATTGACTCTGCCAAAGCTCTGGGTATACCAGAAGAAGAACGCGCCTCGTGGTGCGAACGACAAGTACAGCAAGACCGAGATCGTGAGGATCGGGTAGCAGCAAGAGAAAAAGAAAGAGAAAAAGAAGCAAGAGAGAGAGAAAAAGAAGAAAGAGAAAGAGAAAAAGAAGAAAGAGAAAGAGAAAAAGAAAGAGAGAGAGAAAAGGAAAGAGAAAGAGAACGAGAAAAAGAAGCAAGAGAGAGAGAAAAAGAGGCTGTAGAGAGAGAAAAAAGAGAGCATGAACTCGCAATAAAGAAGTTAGAGCGAGAATCGCTTGTGGCCCCCACTGCCGGATACCTCTAAGTTTCTTATTAAAGATGACTTACTATACCGTAATTTTCGGAATAAGCGAGAGGCCATTATGCAGCTTGTAGTACCAAGATCTTTTCGTCGCGACATTATTCGTCTCGCGCATGACACTTCCTTGGCGGGTCACCAGGGAAAGGCCAGAACTAAGTCTCGAATACTATCGCAATTTTTTTGGCCCAGTATTTACGCAGATGTAAACCGGTTCGTATCAACATGTGACGTATGTCAGAGACGTACTCCTAAAGGAAGAGCATCGCGGGCTCCTCTGCAGGAGATGCCTATGGTCTCCAGACCATTTGAGCGCGTGGCCGTAGATATAGTTGGGCCCCTACACAAGTCAGACAGAGGACATCGTTTTATACTTTCTGTCATTGACTACGCAACCCGTTGGCCAGAGGCCATTCCGCTAAAAGACATTTCAGCCGATCATGTCGCTGAAGCCCTTATTACTATTTTTTCGCGTCTTGGGTTTCCGGTTGAAATTTTATCGGACAGAGGTCCACAGTTTACCTCTGAGCTTTTTAAGAAAGTCTTGGAATTGGTCGGGATTAAACAAAGATTGACATCTCCATACCACCCACAGTCTAATGGCTGCTGTGAACGGTGGAATGCTACCATGAAAACTATGCTTGCGCGAGTTTCCGCCGACAAGCCGAGTGATTGGGATCGACAACTCCCCGCTATTCTCTTTGCATACCGAGAACTACCGAACGCATCGACGGGTTTTTCCCCCTTCGAATTATTGTATGGTCGTAAGCCGCGTGGTCCAATGGCCATACTCCATGATTTATTCGCCGGATCAGACACCGACGACAACGATACGCGGTCTGCATATCAATACGTTGTAGACTTGCGCCATCGAATTCTTAACGCATGTCAACTCGCACAAAAATCTTCAGCTGCGCATGCGAGTCTTTATAAACTATATTGTGATCAAGGTAGCCGATTGCGAACCTTGGCCGTCGGAGACCAAACTCTTGTTCTCCTTCCGGAGACAAAAAATAAACTCCTTCTTACATGGAAGGGACCTTTTAAAGTCCTAAAGAGACTTTCTCGAGTAAATTATCTTATCAAGATTCGAGGACAGGACAAAGTCTTCCATATAAATATGTTAAAGCAGTACCTGTCCGACGATGATAATCGACAGAATAATCGCCGAAATGTGGTTGCTCAGGCCAATGCGGCCTTGGTTTCAGTTGACGATAATGATCCTATTAAGATAGAGAATTCAATCCCCGCACTTCGATCTTCTGAAAACACTTCGGATGTAAATATAAATCCAGATTTATCTGAATCGCAAAGACAAGATATAAGAGATTTGCTTAACGAGTTTACTACAGTCTTTACTGATCTACCAGGTAATACTTCTTTGGTACAGCATGTTATAAGATTAAAGACGGATATACCCGTCTTTGTTAAACCATACCCGCGTCCGCTGCACGCACAGGAGACTATAATAACCGAGGTACGTAACATGTTTCACCTGGGAGTGATAGAGCGATCGACGAGCCCATATAACTCACCCATCGTCTTAGTGAAAAAAAAAGATGATACAGTGCGTTTTTGTATTGACTATCGTAAACTTAATGAGGTTACGATATATGACGCTGAACCGATTCCCAACCAGGAGAATCTCTTTGCGCAGTTAGCGAGGGCAACGATTTTTTCTAAAATTGATCTTTCCAAAGGCTATTGGCAAATTCCGCTTGATGAGAATAGCAAGCAATATACCGCTTTTCAGACCCCGTTGGGTCTTATGCAGTGGCGCTATATGCCTTTCGGGTTAGTTACAGCCCCTGCCACTTTCGCCCGTATGATGACAATATTGCTCCAGAACATGAATTCCGTATTGTCGTATTTTGACGACATTTGTATTTATGAAACCAATTGGTCGGGACACCTCGCAGCCCTACGACAAGTTTTTATTGCTCTTCGTCGAGCTGGCCTTACGGCGAAACCCAGTAAGGTGTTTTTAGGATATAATGAAATTAATTTTCTGGGCCATACAATTGCCCACGGCGTTCAGACTCCTGATGACAAGAAGATAACTACCATCTTAAAGCTCCAACCCCCTCGAACTAAGAAAGAAGTTCGTAGTTTATTGGGCTTTCTTAACTATTATAGGAAATTCATTCCAAATTTTTCTTCGCTTACAGCTCCGTTGTCGGACCTCACAAGAAAGAATTTTCCTAATAAAGTGAAATGGACAACCGAATGTGCTGATACACTTCGTACCGTTCAACGACTGTTTTCGACTTCACCCATTCTCATACTTCCAGATATAAACCAAATATTTATTGTCCGCACTGGTGCGTCGGACAAGGGATTAGGAGCTGTGTTATTACAGGAACGAGACGATACCTTGCGGCCATGTCTATACGCCAGCCGCAAGTTGCTAGATAGGGAATGCCGCTATGCAATTATCGAGCGAGAGTGTCTCGCTATCATTTTTGCTGTAAACGCATTTTCGCGATATCTACTCATGTCCGAGTTTATAATTGAAACGGACCATCGTCCGTTGTTATTCTTGAAGGCTAACAGGGCTAAAAATGCTCGATTAACGAGGTGGAGTCTTGCACTCCAGGAATACCGGTTTGTTATCCGGGCTATCCCTGGCGGTGACAATTCCCAAGCTGATATTTTGTCACGTCTAATTTAGTTTCCTATTAAAGAGTGTTGTGTCTTGTATTGGGGTTGGATAGTGCTTGTCCCCCTCAATTCTAGACGGTGGATGGATTCACATTTATCTTGTTCATTACTTTATGAACCAGTTTTACAATCTTTTTTTGTGAATATCCTCTTTCCACCAGCGTCATTCCAGACTGTGACCTGAACTTCTGACAAGCCTGAGGCCCTTGTCAGCGGGTCAATGAGATGGGGACATGGCAAACCAAGCTACCAGAGCTACTGCTGCCATTGGATACCACAGTATTTTAATTAACAATATATTGTGTGTGAATGTGTATATAAGCAGCAATTATGTGTGTTGACTAGATAATTATGAGCCTATTCCTTCAGTAAGGCTTCATTGTTTGATAATAGTTATACTTTAATCCAGCAGTATACAGTGATATACTCATAGTTATTATAGATGTTCCTCAGAAGTTTGATTATGTGCAGTAAGAATGTTTCGATAGAATAGATTCTATAGAACGTGGCATCAATAATTGTATGCTTTTTGTCCATCCAATATGCACGTTCTTAGTTAGATTTTTCTTCTCAAGCTTAAGGCTCCTTTTTCTACAGTACTACTTAAGCCCCTACCACAATAACTTTGGGATTTTTTGGATCCTATCGTGTAAATTTTTCTTAAAATTTTCACTGGGGTGGGGGATGTCAGGGTTAGGACTAGAAGTGTCGTGCTGGGTCACGGCTTGTTTATTTCATGGTCCCGTTGATTTTAGCCAGTGCAAATGTCCTTGAACTATTCTCGTGGACAGTTTGTTTTTGTAACGCTTTTTCTTAGAGATGGAAAGAAAGGGGGGCAAGATAGAATAAATGGATGAGTTAACAGTGACGGTGCAATTTTCGACCCCGTGGTTTGGATGAACTCTAACAGGGGAAGAGAGGGGGGCGAATAGGGGTGAGTAAATTCGTACATAAAACGTAGAGGGTTGGAGACTTTAGTAAGGGTTTTGATATGTTAATTTGACCTTGTCTGTTACTAGTGCAAGGCCGTGACCGATTTCCATGCAGAATCTATTAATACTACGAGCTGAGCTCGAAATGGATGCACCAATCAAATTTAGGCAGTTGGCTGGGGATTTGCAGCTGGCCGCACAAGATATAAGCGGAGCCATTCCTATGTTTCTTCACTCCATGCAGAATATCCATCTGTGCAGGTAGTCGGCGGATTCTGCCAGAAGAATCAGAAGATTGTTATAGTCATGTCTATGCCCATGATAGACACTGGAATGAGACCATATGCTTTCCACAAATTATCCACTGCTATTATCTCCGGCTCCCTGATCTCGTATCAGGGACCAAGTGTAAGTGTTTGTCTATTGATTCGACGATGAACGTGAAGCTGACCTTTTAATTTTCCAGTAGGAGTGCTACCGAAGAATGCAAGACTACAATGTATTTTAACTTGCAACTAGATCTAGCAGGAATGTCTGGTATACACATTTGTAAATTGAAATTGATGTGTCTGGATGAGGCTGGGGATTGCCAGCCCATCCTAGAGTAGATCTAGATCTAACTTAACTACGTCAGTTTGGATTGACGAGTTTGATCCTTTATAAGCGGTAGGCACAAATAACTGAGTTAACATTGTCGTCTGAGACATTAGAATATTATTTGTTAGATAGTAGGCAGACTATATTTGAGAGATAGATAAGTAATAATTAAATTGTGAGTGAGTTAGAATGATATAATCTTTTAGGAATCTAGAGGAGACTTCTAGTGATATATTATTGAATTTTCATTTGATGCTGCTGATGTTGTCTTTTTAGTATGTAAGAGCTAGACGAAATTTGTTAGGGATTTTTAAGTAAATAAATTTGTGGCCCTGCAGGTCCTTGATAAAACTTATTCGAATTGTTATTAGTATATGTGGCATGGTATGGAAGAGTAATTACTAAAAACCTCTCGATTTTTAAATGCAGTCGTAACATCAATAATTCCATAATAACCCAACTCCGTAACACTGGAGAGGGACCCTTAAAGAACTTAAATAACGCCATGCCATTTAGGTAAATTATTTTAAAACCTATTGTATTTTTATTCCATTATTTAATATTATACTGTTGTAACATTGTCTTTTCAGGTCCTTTTATTATAGATTTTAGGCAATTTGTATTAATTTAACATTTTGTTTCAATTTCATATGGTGAACTCAACATCCCATTGACCCGACGACACCGGCGAGGGACACTTTTCACCTTACAGATCTACCTGAGACAGAAACACATTTTTTTGGGCTTGGAGCTATGGTTTGAGGATACTTACCATCTGAATTCCTCAAAAACAAAGATAAGTGATCCATCTATTTAACAGTCTTGAGGAGGGCGACGTACTTTCCGCTCTGTGTTCCAGGCTTTTTACCATTTACTATATGTTTAGTTTAAGAGCGGGAGGTTGGTTGGGGTCATAGTTTAGCATATCTTCTTTGCCATTACGAAGGATATTGGAGTGCCTTGGTGGCTATTGATAACTCGGGGGGATTTGCTTCACTGTGAATAGTTCTATTAGGGATCCATTATTCGTATAGATTGTGGCGTTTTTCTTACTTCCTCACTTCTTTTTAGGAAGATGTCTCTCCTGTCCTTTTTCTTAATACTATCTTGTAAATAAGTTAGGACTTGTAGGGTCTGTTATCGTTCGTCTTTTTTGTGAGTTTAGCGTCCTGTTTATTGTATTTCTTTTTGCTTCCTTATAAACTTTAAACTACTATACTAACATTGTTATGTTTACAATATATGCCTGAGGTGTTTCACGTGCTAAAACCACGTTGAATTGTAATCTGGTATTGATATGTGAGAGAGAGAGATAATAAAATTTTGATCACGTGATAATTTCACGTTGAATATAAACAGAATAATTTTGCAGTGGTAACAGAAGACACTGCGTGTGCGCGTTTTGAGAAGAGAGAGATATTTCAAATTGGTCGCGTTGAGAGAGAGATATAATTTTGATTTGTCGCATTGAGAGAGCGATTCATTTTTCACAGTGATAACAGAGGACACTGGTTCGTCGCGTTGAGAGAGACATAAATTTTGAGAGTGATCACTCAAGACACTAATTTATCGCATTAAAGGCGATATATATATTTTATTGCAGTGGGAGCAACGGATAGACGACACTGCCTTACTAGAATTCATATTCAGAGAGATAGAGATAAAGTTTTTGCAGTGGAAGACACACTGCCTGCAATTTACAGAGAGAGATAGAACGTTCTTTTCGCGAAGCAGTGCTAACGTAAGACACTGAATTAATACTAACAGACAATAACTGTTAGAAATAATATAATTGATACCACGATATACCTTAACAGTAGGTAAATACTAACTAGTTACAGACTTTAACATATCATGGCCGAGTTTCTCAAATACATTGACTCTGCCAAAGCTCTGGGTATACCAGAAGAAGAACGCGCCTCGTGGTGCGAACGACAAGTACAGCAAGACCGAGATCGTGAGGATCGGGTAGCAGCAAGAGAAAAAGAAAGAGAAAAAGAAGCAAGAGAGAGAGAAAAAGAAGAAAGAGAAAGAGAAAGAGAAAAAGAAGAAAGAGAAAGAGAAAAAGAAAGAGAGAGAGAAAAGGAAAGAGAAAGAGAACGAGAAAAAGAAGCAAGAGAGAGAGAAAAAGAGGCTGTAGAGAGAGAAAAAAGAGAGCATGAACTCGCAATAAAGAAGTTAGAGCGAGAATCGCTTGTGGCCCCCACTGCCGGATACCTCTAAGTTTCTTATTAAAGATGACTTACTATACCGTAATTTTCGGAATAAGCGAGAGGCCATTATGCAGCTTGTAGTACCAAGATCTTTTCGTCGCGACATTATTCGTCTCGCGCATGACACTTCCTTGGCGGGTCACCAGGGAAAGGCCAGAACTAAGTCTCGAATACTATCGCAATTTTTTTGGCCCAGTATTTACGCAGATGTAAACCGGTTCGTATCAACATGTGACGTATGTCAGAGACGTACTCCTAAAGGAAGAGCATCGCGGGCTCCTCTGCAGGAGATGCCTATGGTCTCCAGACCATTTGAGCGCGTGGCCGTAGATATAGTTGGGCCCCTACACAAGTCAGACAGAGGACATCGTTTTATACTTTCTGTCATTGACTACGCAACCCGTTGGCCAGAGGCCATTCCGCTAAAAGACATTTCAGCCGATCATGTCGCTGAAGCCCTTATTACTATTTTTTCGCGTCTTGGGTTTCCGGTTGAAATTTTATCGGACAGAGGTCCACAGTTTACCTCTGAGCTTTTTAAGAAAGTCTTGGAATTGGTCGGGATTAAACAAAGATTGACATCTCCATACCACCCACAGTCTAATGGCTGCTGTGAACGGTGGAATGCTACCATGAAAACTATGCTTGCGCGAGTTTCCGCCGACAAGCCGAGTGATTGGGATCGACAACTCCCCGCTATTCTCTTTGCATACCGAGAACTACCGAACGCATCGACGGGTTTTTCCCCCTTCGAATTATTGTATGGTCGTAAGCCGCGTGGTCCAATGGCCATACTCCATGATTTATTCGCCGGATCAGACACCGACGACAACGATACGCGGTCTGCATATCAATACGTTGTAGACTTGCGCCATCGAATTCTTAACGCATGTCAACTCGCACAAAAATCTTCAGCTGCGCATGCGAGTCTTTATAAACTATATTGTGATCAAGGTAGCCGATTGCGAACCTTGGCCGTCGGAGACCAAACTCTTGTTCTCCTTCCGGAGACAAAAAATAAACTCCTTCTTACATGGAAGGGACCTTTTAAAGTCCTAAAGAGACTTTCTCGAGTAAATTATCTTATCAAGATTCGAGGACAGGACAAAGTCTTCCATATAAATATGTTAAAGCAGTACCTGTCCGACGATGATAATCGACAGAATAATCGCCGAAATGTGGTTGCTCAGGCCAATGCGGCCTTGGTTTCAGTTGACGATAATGATCCTATTAAGATAGAGAATTCAATCCCCGCACTTCGATCTTCTGAAAACACTTCGGATGTAAATATAAATCCAGATTTATCTGAATCGCAAAGACAAGATATAAGAGATTTGCTTAACGAGTTTACTACAGTCTTTACTGATCTACCAGGTAATACTTCTTTGGTACAGCATGTTATAAGATTAAAGACGGATATACCCGTCTTTGTTAAACCATACCCGCGTCCGCTGCACGCACAGGAGACTATAATAACCGAGGTACGTAACATGTTTCACCTGGGAGTGATAGAGCGATCGACGAGCCCATATAACTCACCCATCGTCTTAGTGAAAAAAAAAGATGATACAGTGCGTTTTTGTATTGACTATCGTAAACTTAATGAGGTTACGATATATGACGCTGAACCGATTCCCAACCAGGAGAATCTCTTTGCGCAGTTAGCGAGGGCAACGATTTTTTCTAAAATTGATCTTTCCAAAGGCTATTGGCAAATTCCGCTTGATGAGAATAGCAAGCAATATACCGCTTTTCAGACCCCGTTGGGTCTTATGCAGTGGCGCTATATGCCTTTCGGGTTAGTTACAGCCCCTGCCACTTTCGCCCGTATGATGACAATATTGCTCCAGAACATGAATTCCGTATTGTCGTATTTTGACGACATTTGTATTTATGAAACCAATTGGTCGGGACACCTCGCAGCCCTACGACAAGTTTTTATTGCTCTTCGTCGAGCTGGCCTTACGGCGAAACCCAGTAAGGTGTTTTTAGGATATAATGAAATTAATTTTCTGGGCCATACAATTGCCCACGGCGTTCAGACTCCTGATGACAAGAAGATAACTACCATCTTAAAGCTCCAACCCCCTCGAACTAAGAAAGAAGTTCGTAGTTTATTGGGCTTTCTTAACTATTATAGGAAATTCATTCCAAATTTTTCTTCGCTTACAGCTCCGTTGTCGGACCTCACAAGAAAGAATTTTCCTAATAAAGTGAAATGGACAACCGAATGTGCTGATACACTTCGTACCGTTCAACGACTGTTTTCGACTTCACCCATTCTCATACTTCCAGATATAAACCAAATATTTATTGTCCGCACTGGTGCGTCGGACAAGGGATTAGGAGCTGTGTTATTACAGGAACGAGACGATACCTTGCGGCCATGTCTATACGCCAGCCGCAAGTTGCTAGATAGGGAATGCCGCTATGCAATTATCGAGCGAGAGTGTCTCGCTATCATTTTTGCTGTAAACGCATTTTCGCGATATCTACTCATGTCCGAGTTTATAATTGAAACGGACCATCGTCCGTTGTTATTCTTGAAGGCTAACAGGGCTAAAAATGCTCGATTAACGAGGTGGAGTCTTGCACTCCAGGAATACCGGTTTGTTATCCGGGCTATCCCTGGCGGTGACAATTCCCAAGCTGATATTTTGTCACGTCTAATTTAGTTTCCTATTAAAGAGTGTTGTGTCTTGTATTGGGGTTGGATAGTGCTTGTCCCCCTCAATTCTAGACGGTGGATGGATTCACATTTATCTTGTTCATTACTTTATGAACCAGTTTTACAATCTTTTTTTGTGAATATCCTCTTTCCACCAGCGTCATTCCAGACTGTGACCTGAACTTCTGACAAGCCTGAGGCCCTTGTCAGCGGGTCAATGAGATGGGGACATGGCAAACCAAGCTACCAGAGCTACTGCTGCCATTGGATACCACAGTATTTTAATTAACAATATATTGTGTGTGAATGTGTATATAAGCAGCAATTATGTGTGTTGACTAGATAATTATGAGCCTATTCCTTCAGTAAGGCTTCATTGTTTGATAATAGTTATACTTTAATCCAGCAGTATACAGTGATATACTCATAGTTATTATAGATGTTCCTCAGAAGTTTGATTATGTGCAGTAAGAATGTTTCGATAGAATAGATTCTATAGAACGTGGCATCAATAATTGTATGCTTTTTGTCCATCCAATATGCACGTTCTTAGTTAGATTTTTCTTCTCAAGCTTAAGGCTCCTTTTTCTACAGTACTACTTAAGCCCCTACCACAATAACTTTGGGATTTTTTGGATCCTATCGTGTAAATTTTTCTTAAAATTTTCACTGGGGTGGGGGATGTCAGGGTTAGGACTAGAAGTGTCGTGCTGGGTCACGGCTTGTTTATTTCATGGTCCCGTTGATTTTAGCCAGTGCAAATGTCCTTGAACTATTCTCGTGGACAGTTTGTTTTTGTAACGCTTTTTCTTAGAGATGGAAAGAAAGGGGGGCAAGATAGAATAAATGGATGAGTTAACAGTGACGGTGCAATTTTCGACCCCGTGGTTTGGATGAACTCTAACAGGGGAAGAGAGGGGGGCGAATAGGGGTGAGTAAATTCGTACATAAAACGTAGAGGGTTGGAGACTTTAGTAAGGGTTTTGATATGTTAATTTGACCTTGTCTGTTACTAGTGCAAGGCCGTGACCGATTTCCATGCAGAATCTATTAATACTACGAGCTGAGCTCGAAATGGATGCACCAATCAAATTTAGGCAGTTGGCTGGGGATTTGCAGCTGGCCGCACAAGATATAAGCGGAGCCATTCCTATGTTTCTTCACTCCATGCAGAATATCCATCTGTGCAGGTAGTCGGCGGATTCTGCCAGAAGAATCAGAAGATTGTTATAGTCATGTCTATGCCCATGATAGACACTGGAATGAGACCATATGCTTTCCACAAATTATCCACTGCTATTATCTCCGGCTCCCTGATCTCGTATCAGGGACCAAGTGTAAGTGTTTGTCTATTGATTCGACGATGAACGTGAAGCTGACCTTTTAATTTTCCAGTAGGAGTGCTACCGAAGAATGCAAGACTACAATGTATTTTAACTTGCAACTAGATCTAGCAGGAATGTCTGGTATACACATTTGTAAATTGAAATTGATGTGTCTGGATGAGGCTGGGGATTGCCAGCCCATCCTAGAGTAGATCTAGATCTAACTTAACTACGTCAGTTTGGATTGACGAGTTTGATCCTTTATAAGCGGTAGGCACAAATAACTGAGTTAACATTGTCGTCTGAGACATTAGAATATTATTTGTTAGATAGTAGGCAGACTATATTTGAGAGATAGATAAGTAATAATTAAATTGTGAGTGAGTTAGAATGATATAATCTTTTAGGAATCTAGAGGAGACTTCTAGTGATATATTATTGAATTTTCATTTGATGCTGCTGATGTTGTCTTTTTAGTATGTAAGAGCTAGACGAAATTTGTTAGGGATTTTTAAGTAAATAAATTTGTGGCCCTGCAGGTCCTTGATAAAACTTATTCGAATTGTTATTAGTATATGTGGCATGGTATGGAAGAGTAATTACTAAAAACCTCTCGATTTTTAAATGCAGTCGTAACATCAATAATTCCATAATAACCCAACTCCGTAACACTGGAGAGGGACCCTTAAAGAACTTAAATAACGCCATGCCATTTAGGTAAATTATTTTAAAACCTATTGTATTTTTATTCCATTATTTAATATTATACTGTTGTAACATTGTCTTTTCAGGTCCTTTTATTATAGATTTTAGGCAATTTGTATTAATTTAACATTTTGTTTCAATTTCATATGGTGAACTCAACATCCCATTGACCCGACGACACCGGCGAGGGACACTTTTCACCTTACAGATCTACCTGAGACAGAAACACATTTTTTTGGGCTTGGAGCTATGGTTTGAGGATACTTACCATCTGAATTCCTCAAAAACAAAGATAAGTGATCCATCTATTTAACAGTCTTGAGGAGGGCGACGTACTTTCCGCTCTGTGTTCCAGGCTTTTTACCATTTACTATATGTTTAGTTTAAGAGCGGGAGGTTGGTTGGGGTCATAGTTTAGCATATCTTCTTTGCCATTACGAAGGATATTGGAGTGCCTTGGTGGCTATTGATAACTCGGGGGGATTTGCTTCACTGTGAATAGTTCTATTAGGGATCCATTATTCGTATAGATTGTGGCGTTTTTCTTACTTCCTCACTTCTTTTTAGGAAGATGTCTCTCCTGTCCTTTTTCTTAATACTATCTTGTAAATAAGTTAGGACTTGTAGGGTCTGTTATCGTTCGTCTTTTTTGTGAGTTTAGCGTCCTGTTTATTGTATTTCTTTTTGCTTCCTTATAAACTTTAAACTACTATACTAACATTGTTATGTTTACAATATATGCCTGAGGTGTTTCACGTGCTAAAACCACGTTGAATTGTAATCTGGTATTGATATGTGAGAGAGAGAGATAATAAAATTTTGATCACGTGATAATTTCACGTTGAATATAAACAGAATAATTTTGCAGTGGTAACAGAAGACACTGCGTGTGCGCGTTTTGAGAAGAGAGAGATATTTCAAATTGGTCGCGTTGAGAGAGAGATATAATTTTGATTTGTCGCATTGAGAGAGCGATTCATTTTTCACAGTGATAACAGAGGACACTGGTTCGTCGCGTTGAGAGAGACATAAATTTTGAGAGTGATCACTCAAGACACTAATTTATCGCATTAAAGGCGATATATATATTTTATTGCAGTGGGAGCAACGGATAGACGACACTGCCTTACTAGAATTCATATTCAGAGAGATAGAGATAAAGTTTTTGCAGTGGAAGACACACTGCCTGCAATTTACAGAGAGAGATAGAACGTTCTTTTCGCGAAGCAGTGCTAACGTAAGACACTGAATTAATACTAACAGACAATAACTGTTAGAAATAATATAATTGATACCGCGATATACCTTAACAGTAGGTAAATACTAACTAGTTACAGACTTTAACATATCATGGCCGAGTTTCTCAAATACATTGACTCTGCCAAAGCTCTGGGTATACCAGAAGAAGAACGCGCCTCGTGGTGCGAACGACAAGTACAGCAAGACCGAGATCGTGAGGATCGGGTAGCAGCAAGAGAAAAAGAAAGAGAAAAAGAAGCAAGAGAGAGAGAAAAAGAAGAAAGAGAAAGAGAAAGAGAAAAAGAAGAAAGAGAAAGAGAAAAAGAAAGAGAGAGAGAAAAGGAAAGAGAAAGAGAACGAGAAAAAGAAGCAAGAGAGAGAGAAAAAGAGGCTGTAGAGAGAGAAAAAAGAGAGCATGAACTCGCAATAAAGAAGTTAGAGCGAGAATCGCTTGTGGCCCCCACTGCCGGATACCTCTAAGTTTCTTATTAAAGATGACTTACTATACCGTAATTTTCGGAATAAGCGAGAGGCCATTATGCAGCTTGTAGTACCAAGATCTTTTCGTCGCGACATTATTCGTCTCGCGCATGACACTTCCTTGGCGGGTCACCAGGGAAAGGCCAGAACTAAGTCTCGAATACTATCGCAATTTTTTTGGCCCAGTATTTACGCAGATGTAAACCGGTTCGTATCAACATGTGACGTATGTCAGAGACGTACTCCTAAAGGAAGAGCATCGCGGGCTCCTCTGCAGGAGATGCCTATGGTCTCCAGACCATTTGAGCGCGTGGCCGTAGATATAGTTGGGCCCCTACACAAGTCAGACAGAGGACATCGTTTTATACTTTCTGTCATTGTCTACGCAACCCGTTGGCCAGAGGCCATTCCGCTAAAAGACATTTCAGCCGATCATGTCGCTGAAGCCCTTATTACTATTTTTTCGCGTCTTGGGTTTCCGGTTGAAATTTTATCGGACAGAGGTCCACAGTTTACCTCTGAGCTTTTTAAGAAAGTCTTGGAATTGGTCGGGATTAAACAAAGATTGACATCTCCATACCACCCACAGTCTAATGGCTGCTGTGAACGGTGGAATGCTACCATGAAAACTATGCTTGCGCGAGTTTCCGCCGACAAGCCGAGTGATTGGGATCGACAACTCCCCGCTATTCTCTTTGCATACCGAGAACTACCGAACGCATCGACGGGTTTTTCCCCCTTCGAATTATTGTATGGTCGTAAGCCGCGTGGTCCAATGGCCATACTCCATGATTTATTCGCCGGATCAGACACCGACGACAACGATACGCGGTCTGCATATCAATACGTTGTAGACTTGCGCCATCGAATTCTTAACGCATGTCAACTCGCACAAAAATCTTCAGCTGCGCATGCGAGTCTTTATAAACTATATTGTGATCAAGGTAGCCGATTGCGAACCTTGGCCGTCGGAGACCAAACTCTTGTTCTCCTTCCGGAGACAAAAAATAAACTCCTTCTTACATGGAAGGGACCTTTTAAAGTCCTAAAGAGACTTTCTCGAGTAAATTATCTTATCAAGATTCGAGGACAGGACAAAGTCTTCCATATAAATATGTTAAAGCAGTACCTGTCCGACGATGATAATCGACAGAATAATCGCCGAAATGTGGTTGCTCAGGCCAATGCGGCCTTGGTTTCAGTTGACGATAATGATCCTATTAAGATAGAGAATTCAATCCCCGCACTTCGATCTTCTGAAAACACTTCGGATGTAAATATAAATCCAGATTTATCTGAATCGCAAAGACAAGATATAAGAGATTTGCTTAACGAGTTTACTACAGTCTTTACTGATCTACCAGGTAATACTTCTTTGGTACAGCATGTTATAAGATTAAAGACGGATATACCCGTCTTTGTTAAACCATACCCGCGTCCGCTGCACGCACAGGAGACTATAATAACCGAGGTACGTAACATGTTTCACCTGGGAGTGATAGAGCGATCGACGAGCCCATATAACTCACCCATCGTCTTAGTGAAAAAAAAAGATGATACAGTGCGTTTTTGTATTGACTATCGTAAACTTAATGAGGTTACGATATATGACGCTGAACCGATTCCCAACCAGGAGAATCTCTTTGCGCAGTTAGCGAGGGCAACGATTTTTTCTAAAATTGATCTTTCCAAAGGCTATTGGCAAATTCCGCTTGATGAGAATAGCAAGCAATATACCGCTTTTCAGACCCCGTTGGGTCTTATGCAGTGGCGCTATATGCCTTTCGGGTTAGTTACAGCCCCTGCCACTTTCGCCCGTATGATGACAATATTGCTCCAGAACATGAATTCCGTATTGTCGTATTTTGACGACATTTGTATTTATGAAACCAATTGGTCGGGACACCTCGCAGCCCTACGACAAGTTTTTATTGCTCTTCGTCGAGCTGGCCTTACGGCGAAACCCAGTAAGGTGTTTTTAGGATATAATGAAATTAATTTTCTGGGCCATACAATTGCCCACGGCGTTCAGACTCCTGATGACAAGAAGATAACTACCATCTTAAAGCTCCAACCCCCTCGAACTAAGAAAGAAGTTCGTAGTTTATTGGGCTTTCTTAACTATTATAGGAAATTCATTCCAAATTTTTCTTCGCTTACAGCTCCGTTGTCGGACCTCACAAGAAAGAATTTTCCTAATAAAGTGAAATGGACAACCGAATGTGCTGATACACTTCGTACCGTTCAACGACTGTTTTCGACTTCACCCATTCTCATACTTCCAGATATAAACCAAATATTTATTGTCCGCACTGGTGCGTCGGACAAGGGATTAGGAGCTGTGTTATTACAGGAACGAGACGATACCTTGCGGCCATGTCTATACGCCAGCCGCAAGTTGCTAGATAGGGAATGCCGCTATGCAATTATCGAGCGAGAGTGTCTCGCTATCATTTTTGCTGTAAACGCATTTTCGCGATATCTACTCATGTCCGAGTTTATAATTGAAACGGACCATCGTCCGTTGTTATTCTTGAAGGCTAACAGGGCTAAAAATGCTCGATTAACGAGGTGGAGTCTTGCACTCCAGGAATACCGGTTTGTTATCCGGGCTATCCCTGGCGGTGACAATTCCCAAGCTGATATTTTGTCACGTCTAATTTAGTTTCCTATTAAAGAGTGTTGTGTCTTGTATTGGGGTTGGATAGTGCTTGTCCCCCTCAATTCTAGACGGTGGATGGATTCACATTTATCTTGTTCATTACTTTATGAACCAGTTTTACAATCTTTTTTTGTGAATATCCTCTTTCCACCAGCGTCATTCCAGACTGTGACCTGAACTTCTGACAAGCCTGAGGCCCTTGTCAGCGGGTCAATGAGATGGGGACATGGCAAACCAAGCTACCAGAGCTACTGCTGCCATTGGATACCACAGTATTTTAATTAACAATATATTGTGTGTGAATGTGTATATAAGCAGCAATTATGTGTGTTGACTAGATAATTATGAGCCTATTCCTTCAGTAAGGCTTCATTGTTTGATAATAGTTATACTTTAATCCAGCAGTATACAGTGATATACTCATAGTTATTATAGATGTTCCTCAGAAGTTTGATTATGTGCAGTAAGAATGTTTCGATAGAATAGATTCTATAGAACGTGGCATCAATAATTGTATGCTTTTTGTCCATCCAATATGCACGTTCTTAGTTAGATTTTTCTTCTCAAGCTTAAGGCTCCTTTTTCTACAGTACTACTTAAGCCCCTACCACAATAACTTTGGGATTTTTTGGATCCTATCGTGTAAATTTTTCTTAAAATTTTCACTGGGGTGGGGGATGTCAGGGTTAGGACTAGAAGTGTCGTGCTGGGTCACGGCTTGTTTATTTCATGGTCCCGTTGATTTTAGCCAGTGCAAATGTCCTTGAACTATTCTCGTGGACAGTTTGTTTTTGTAACGCTTTTTCTTAGAGATGGAAAGAAAGGGGGGCAAGATAGAATAAATGGATGAGTTAACAGTGACGGTGCAATTTTCGACCCCGTGGTTTGGATGAACTCTAACAGGGGAAGAGAGGGGGGCGAATAGGGGTGAGTAAATTCGTACATAAAACGTAGAGGGTTGGAGACTTTAGTAAGGGTTTTGATATGTTAATTTGACCTTGTCTGTTACTAGTGCAAGGCCGTGACCGATTTCCATGCAGAATCTATTAATACTACGAGCTGAGCTCGAAATGGATGCACCAATCAAATTTAGGCAGTTGGCTGGGGATTTGCAGCTGGCCGCACAAGATATAAGCGGAGCCATTCCTATGTTTCTTCACTCCATGCAGAATATCCATCTGTGCAGGTAGTCGGCGGATTCTGCCAGAAGAATCAGAAGATTGTTATAGTCATGTCTATGCCCATGATAGACACTGGAATGAGACCATATGCTTTCCACAAATTATCCACTGCTATTATCTCCGGCTCCCTGATCTCGTATCAGGGACCAAGTGTAAGTGTTTGTCTATTGATTCGACGATGAACGTGAAGCTGACCTTTTAATTTTCCAGTAGGAGTGCTACCGAAGAATGCAAGACTACAATGTATTTTAACTTGCAACTAGATCTAGCAGGAATGTCTGGTATACACATTTGTAAATTGAAATTGATGTGTCTGGATGAGGCTGGGGATTGCCAGCCCATCCTAGAGTAGATCTAGATCTAACTTAACTACGACAGTTTGGATTGACGAGTTTGATCCTTTATAAGCGGTAGGCACAAATAACTGAGTTAACATTGTCGTCTGAGACATTAGAATATTATTTGTTAGATAGTAGGCAGACTATATTTGAGAGATAGATAAGTAATAATTAAATTGTGAGTGAGTTAGAATGATATAATCTTTTAGGAATCTAGAGGAGACTTCTAGTGATATATTATTGAATTTTCATTTGATGCTGCTGATGTTGTCTTTTTAGTATGTAAGAGCTAGACGAAATTTGTTAGGGATTTTTAAGTAAATAAATTTGTGGCCCTGCAGGTCCTTGATAAAACTTATTCGAATTGTTATTAGTATATGTGGCATGGTATGGAAGAGTAATTACTAAAAACCTCTCGATTTTTAAATGCAGTCGTAACATCAATAATTCCATAATAACCCAACTCCGTAACACTGGAGAGGGACCCTTAAAGAACTTAAATAACGCCATGCCATTTAGGTAAATTATTTTAAAACCTATTGTATTTTTATTCCATTATTTAATATTATACTGTTGTAACATTGTCTTTTCAGGTCCTTTTATTATAGATTTTAGGCAATTTGTATTAATTTAACATTTTGTTTCAATTTCATATGGTGAACTCAACATCCCATTGACCCGACGACACCGGCGAGGGACACTTTTCACCTTACAGATCTACCTGAGACAGAAACACATTTTTTTGGGCTTGGAGCTATGGTTTGAGGATACTTACCATCTGAATTCCTCAAAAACAAAGATAAGTGATCCATCTATTTAACAGTCTTGAGGAGGGCGACGTACTTTCCGCTCTGTGTTCCAGGCTTTTTACCATTTACTATATGTTTAGTTTAAGAGCGGGAGGTTGGTTGGGGTCATAGTTTAGCATATCTTCTTTGCCATTACGAAGGATATTGGAGTGCCTTGGTGGCTATTGATAACTCGGGGGGATTTGCTTCACTGTGAATAGTTCTATTAGGGATCCATTATTCGTATAGATTGTGGCGTTTTTCTTACTTCCTCACTTCTTTTTAGGAAGATGTCTCTCCTGTCCTTTTTCTTAATACTATCTTGTAAATAAGTTAGGACTTGTAGGGTCTGTTATCGTTCGTCTTTTTTGTGAGTTTAGCGTCCTGTTTATTGTATTTCTTTTTGCTTCCTTATAAACTTTAAACTACTATACTAACATTGTTATGTTTACAATATATGCCTGAGGTGTTTCACGTGCTAAAACCACGTTGAATTGTAATCTGGTATTGATATGTGAGAGAGAGAGATAATAAAATTTTGATCACGTGATAATTTCACGTTGAATATAAACAGAATAATTTTGCAGTGGTAACAGAAGACACTGCGTGTGCGCGTTTTGAGAAGAGAGAGATATTTCAAATTGGTCGCGTTGAGAGAGAGATATAATTTTGATTTGTCGCATTGAGAGAGCGATTCATTTTTCACAGTGATAACAGAGGACACTGGTTCGTCGCGTTGAGAGAGACATAAATTTTGAGAGTGATCACTCAAGACACTAATTTATCGCATTAAAGGCGATATATATATTTTATTGCAGTGGGAGCAACGGATAGACGACACTGCCTTACTAGAATTCATATTCAGAGAGATAGAGATAAAGTTTTTGCAGTGGAAGACACACTGCCTGCAATTTACAGAGAGAGATAGAACGTTCTTTTCGCGAAGCAGTGCTAACGTAAGACACTGAATTAATACTAACAGACAATAACTGTTAGAAATAATATAATTGATACCGCGATATACCTTAACAGTAGGTAAATACTAACTAGTTACAGACTTTAACATATCATGGCCGAGTTTCTCAAATACATTGACTCTGCCAAAGCTCTGGGTATACCAGAAGAAGAACGCGCCTCGTGGTGCGAACGACAAGTACAGCAAGACCGAGATCGTGAGGATCGGGTAGCAGCAAGAGAAAAAGAAAGAGAAAAAGAAGCAAGAGAGAGAGAAAAAGAAGAAAGAGAAAGAGAAAGAGAAAAAGAAGAAAGAGAAAGAGAAAAAGAAAGAGAGAGAGAAAAGGAAAGAGAAAGAGAACGAGAAAAAGAAGCAAGAGAGAGAGAAAAAGAGGCTGTAGAGAGAGAAAAAAGAGAGCATGAACTCGCAATAAAGAAGTTAGAGCGAGAATCGCTTGTGGCCCCCACTGCCGGATACCTCTAAGTTTCTTATTAAAGATGACTTACTATACCGTAATTTTCGGAATAAGCGAGAGGCCATTATGCAGCTTGTAGTACCAAGATCTTTTCGTCGCGACATTATTCGTCTCGCGCATGACACTTCCTTGGCGGGTCACCAGGGAAAGGCCAGAACTAAGTCTCGAATACTATCGCAATTTTTTTGGCCCAGTATTTACGCAGATGTAAACCGGTTCGTATCAACATGTGACGTATGTCAGAGACGTACTCCTAAAGGAAGAGCATCGCGGGCTCCTCTGCAGGAGATGCCTATGGTCTCCAGACCATTTGAGCGCGTGGCCGTAGATATAGTTGGGCCCCTACACAAGTCAGACAGAGGACATCGTTTTATACTTTCTGTCATTGTCTACGCAACCCGTTGGCCAGAGGCCATTCCGCTAAAAGACATTTCAGCCGATCATGTCGCTGAAGCCCTTATTACTATTTTTTCGCGTCTTGGGTTTCCGGTTGAAATTTTATCGGACAGAGGTCCACAGTTTACCTCTGAGCTTTTTAAGAAAGTCTTGGAATTGGTCGGGATTAAACAAAGATTGACATCTCCATACCACCCACAGTCTAATGGCTGCTGTGAACGGTGGAATGCTACCATGAAAACTATGCTTGCGCGAGTTTCCGCCGACAAGCCGAGTGATTGGGATCGACAACTCCCCGCTATTCTCTTTGCATACCGAGAACTACCGAACGCATCGACGGGTTTTTCCCCCTTCGAATTATTGTATGGTCGTAAGCCGCGTGGTCCAATGGCCATACTCCATGATTTATTCGCCGGATCAGACACCGACGACAACGATACGCGGTCTGCATATCAATACGTTGTAGACTTGCGCCATCGAATTCTTAACGCATGTCAACTCGCACAAAAATCTTCAGCTGCGCATGCGAGTCTTTATAAACTATATTGTGATCAAGGTAGCCGATTGCGAACCTTGGCCGTCGGAGACCAAACTCTTGTTCTCCTTCCGGAGACAAAAAATAAACTCCTTCTTACATGGAAGGGACCTTTTAAAGTCCTAAAGAGACTTTCTCGAGTAAATTATCTTATCAAGATTCGAGGACAGGACAAAGTCTTCCATATAAATATGTTAAAGCAGTACCTGTCCGACGATGATAATCGACAGAATAATCGCCGAAATGTGGTTGCTCAGGCCAATGCGGCCTTGGTTTCAGTTGACGATAATGATCCTATTAAGATAGAGAATTCAATCCCCGCACTTCGATCTTCTGAAAACACTTCGGATGTAAATATAAATCCAGATTTATCTGAATCGCAAAGACAAGATATAAGAGATTTGCTTAACGAGTTTACTACAGTCTTTACTGATCTACCAGGTAATACTTCTTTGGTACAGCATGTTATAAGATTAAAGACGGATATACCCGTCTTTGTTAAACCATACCCGCGTCCGCTGCACGCACAGGAGACTATAATAACCGAGGTACGTAACATGTTTCACCTGGGAGTGATAGAGCGATCGACGAGCCCATATAACTCACCCATCGTCTTAGTGAAAAAAAAAGATGATACAGTGCGTTTTTGTATTGACTATCGTAAACTTAATGAGGTTACGATATATGACGCTGAACCGATTCCCAACCAGGAGAATCTCTTTGCGCAGTTAGCGAGGGCAACGATTTTTTCTAAAATTGATCTTTCCAAAGGCTATTGGCAAATTCCGCTTGATGAGAATAGCAAGCAATATACCGCTTTTCAGACCCCGTTGGGTCTTATGCAGTGGCGCTATATGCCTTTCGGGTTAGTTACAGCCCCTGCCACTTTCGCCCGTATGATGACAATATTGCTCCAGAACATGAATTCCGTATTGTCGTATTTTGACGACATTTGTATTATGAAACCAATTGGTCGGGACACCTCGCAGCCCTACGACAAGTTTTTATTGCTCTTCGTCGAGCTGGCCTTACGGCGAAACCCAGTAAGGTGTTTTTAGGATATAATGAAATTAATTTTCTGGGCCATACAATTGCCCACGGCGTTCAGACTCCTGATGACAAGAAGATAACTACCATCTTAAAGCTCCAACCCCCTCGAACTAAGAAAGAAGTTCGTAGTTTATTGGGCTTTCTTAACTATTATAGGAAATTCATTCCAAATTTTTCTTCGCTTACAGCTCCGTTGTCGGACCTCACAAGAAAGAATTTTCCTAATAAAGTGAAATGGACAACCGAATGTGCTGATACACTTCGTACCGTTCAACGACTGTTTTCGACTTCACCCATTCTCATACTTCCAGATATAAACCAAATATTTATTGTCCGCACTGGTGCGTCGGACAAGGGATTAGGAGCTGTGTTATTACAGGAACGAGACGATACCTTGCGGCCATGTCTATACGCCAGCCGCAAGTTGCTAGATAGGGAATGCCGCTATGCAATTATCGAGCGAGAGTGTCTCGCTATCATTTTTGCTGTAAACGCATTTTCGCGATATCTACTCATGTCCGAGTTTATAATTGAAACGGACCATCGTCCGTTGTTATTCTTGAAGGCTAACAGGGCTAAAAATGCTCGATTAACGAGGTGGAGTCTTGCACTCCAGGAATACCGGTTTGTTATCCGGGCTATCCCTGGCGGTGACAATTCCCAAGCTGATATTTTGTCACGTCTAATTTAGTTTCCTATTAAAGAGTGTTGTGTCTTGTATTGGGGTTGGATAGTGCTTGTCCCCCTCAATTCTAGACGGTGGATGGATTCACATTTATCTTGTTCATTACTTTATGAACCAGTTTTACAATCTTTTTTTGTGAATATCCTCTTTCCACCAGCGTCATTCCAGACTGTGACCTGAACTTCTGACAAGCCTGAGGCCCTTGTCAGCGGGTCAATGAGATGGGGACATGGCAAACCAAGCTACCAGAGCTACTGCTGCCATTGGATACCACAGTATTTTAATTAACAATATATTGTGTGTGAATGTGTATATAAGCAGCAATTATGTGTGTTGACTAGATAATTATGAGCCTATTCCTTCAGTAAGGCTTCATTGTTTGATAATAGTTATACTTTAATCCAGCAGTATACAGTGATATACTCATAGCTATTATAGATGTTCCTCAGAAGTTTGATTATGTGCAGTAAGAATGTTTCGATAGAATAGATTCTATAGAACGTGGCATCAATAATTGTATGCTTTTTGTCCATCCAATATGCACGTTCTTAGTTAGATTTTTCTTCTCAAGCTTAAGGCTCCTTTTTCTACAGTACTACTTAAGCCCCTACCACAATAACTTTGGGATTTTTTGGATCCTATCGTGTAAATTTTTCTTAAAATTTTCACTGGGGTGGGGGATGTCAGGGTTAGGACTAGAAGTGTCGTGCTGGGTCACGGCTTGTTTATTTCATGGTCCCGTTGATTTTAGCCAGTGCAAATGTCCTTGAACTATTCTCGTGGACAGTTTGTTTTTGTAACGCTTTTTCTTAGAGATGGAAAGAAAGGGGGGCAAGATAGAATAAATGGATGAGTTAACAGTGACGGTGCAATTTTCGACCCCGTGGTTTGGATGAACTCTAACAGGGGAAGAGAGGGGGGCGAATAGGGGTGAGTAAATTCGTACATAAAACGTAGAGGGTTGGAGACTTTAGTAAGGGTTTTGATATGTTAATTTGACCTTGTCTGTTACTAGTGCAAGGCCGTGACCGATTTCCATGCAGAATCTATTAATACTACGAGCTGAGCTCGAAATGGATGCACCAATCAAATTTAGGCAGTTGGCTGGGGATTTGCAGCTGGCCGCACAAGATATAAGCGGAGCCATTCCTATGTTTCTTCACTCCATGCAGAATATCCATCTGTGCAGGTAGTCGGCGGATTCTGCCAGAAGAATCAGAAGATTGTTATAGTCATGTCTATGCCCATGATAGACACTGGAATGAGACCATATGCTTTCCACAAATTATCCACTGCTATTATCTCCGGCTCCCTGATCTCGTATCAGGGACCAAGTGTAAGTGTTTGTCTATTGATTCGACGATGAACGTGAAGCTGACCTTTTAATTTTCCAGTAGGAGTGCTACCGAAGAATGCAAGACTACAATGTATTTTAACTTGCAACTAGATCTAGCAGGAATGTCTGGTATACACATTTGTAAATTGAAATTGATGTGTCTGGATGAGGCTGGGGATTGCCAGCCCATCCTAGAGTAGATCTAGATCTAACTTAACTACGTCAGTTTGGATTGACGAGTTTGATCCTTTATAAGCGGTAGGCACAAATAACTGAGTTAACATTGTCGTCTGAGACATTAGAATATTATTTGTTAGATAGTAGGCAGACTATATTTGAGAGATAGATAAGTAATAATTAAATTGTGAGTGAGTTAGAATGATATAATCTTTTAGGAATCTAGAGGAGACTTCTAGTGATATATTATTGAATTTTCATTTGATGCTGCTGATGTTGTCTTTTTAGTATGTAAGAGCTAGACGAAATTTGTTAGGGATTTTTAAGTAAATAAATTTGTGGCCCTGCAGGTCCTTGATAAAACTTATTCGAATTGTTATTAGTATATGTGGCATGGTATGGAAGAGTAATTACTAAAAACCTCTCGATTTTTAAATGCAGTCGTAACATCAATAATTCCATAATAACCCAACTCCGTAACACCAGAGATGTAGATTAGTCATGGCAAATACATATTGTATTTTCTTGTAAATCTTGTAACATTACTGTCATTTTTACTTAATCTTCTTTTCATCCTGCAACAATGATAGAAACAGCTTGGATTGATACAGTAAAACCTCGCTATATCGCCCTCCGTTATACCGCCATTCCCGCATACCGCCAGCTTTCCGCCGTGGAACGGATCTGACACCTATACAAAGTCACTAAAAATGTCGTTATACCGCCATCCGCCAACAGTTTGAATGCTACATTCATAACTTGAGTATAGTAAATATTGCTCGTTATAGCGCCAACGTAAATTTAACCCCCACTCCCCACCTCTACCTAAATCCACCTAACAGACGGAACATCACATGGCGCCACAAGTCTGTGCTTGTTACTCAAACACCAATCCTACTACACAGTCTTCGCTTTTGAAGTCCTGATAGGCCCAATGATGGGGCATGCAGTGGGAAAGACGGGTCATGGTTCAATAGAGAGTTTGCGAACGAACGTAAGCGCGTGCGAGGTGATGCTTCAACTGGTTCATACCGGTCGCAGGGTACGATGCAAACAACACACGTTTGTTGCTGAATTGTAATGTAGCATTATTTGTCATATTGCAACACGTAATACTTTTACTCTTAAGGTGCGATTTCCTGAATAAATAAACTCCAACACACATAAACACAAAAAACAACAACAAAAAAATATAAATGCAAGCAATGTAAACTTCAAAATGACAACGGCTGTTTATGGCCAGTGGAGAGATAAGGGAGATAACTGCAATATTTTCGACATGTTACTTTGTTAGCCAGTCCAATGTTGGTAAATTACTTAATTACTTATTTCCCTAGTTCTACGTGGTATTTTCGTTGTACCGCCATTCTCGTTATACAGCCAATTTTCTGTTTGCCCCTTACTTTGCGGTATAACGAGGTTTAACTGTATTAATAAAAACACACTCCCGATTTTTCAAAGCAACAGATTTGCCTAACTCTCATATATTGTAAACTGACTGAATTTACAGGGCAAAAAAAACATTTCAATTCCATCCACTACTCATTCTGTATGTGTAATTTACTGACATGTATTACACTGTTCAGCCATGTGTGATCCATCAGATGTAATATGATGTTTAAAGTAAGTTGCCAAATCCTAACTACACTGTAGACAATTGACTTGAAGTCTCATAATTTATTTATTTGTCACTTATTAGAGCTGACTTTCAATCTTTCATATTTTCACATATTTTCAGAGCTATGGAGGCGCCAAACTCATGTGCCATGGAATTGGAGGGACTGCGGTGTGGTAAACCAAATTGGAGAATATGTCTCAGACTAATGTACAGACCACTAAAACAGTGTAAAAAAGTTCACGAAGACCGGGCGTGTCATAAAGTACTGGTTTGACAGATGGCATTTTTGCAAAGGTAAATTATAATTAATAATAATTTTAAAATCAAAAGCAATGCCCAAGAGAATAGAGATTTGCAGATATTCATCAGGGGCTTGAAATTAAATGTTTTGATGATGTTGGCAGACAGTCACCACAGTAGAACTCCACACTGCACAAGGCTTACGAAGAAGCCATGTATTCCAGTCACACGATAACATTTACCCCACAATATGAGTAAAAGTTGTGTTTCATAAATTATAAAATTTCATACATCAAGAGGCCAACACAATGTTTTCACATATTGCGGATAAACTAAGCTGAAAAATAAACATCTCATGATGCTACTTGTAGCATTCTTCTTATTACTACTGATGAGAGTTAGAAAGGACAAAACAATGATTACGGTATCTCTGTTATTACGGGTACATTATGTAAGGAATATGCCAAATTATATTAATGCACTTTTTTTAATTTTCAAATTTACAGGCGTTCAGAATACACTAGAAGTCCTCTCTAACAAGAAAAAGGAACTCATTTTGGTGAAACTGTGGACATGCATCATCTCCAACCATTTGCATTGGGTTGCAAGCAGCAGCAAAGGAGATGTGTGGCTAGTCTTTGGAAAGCAGCTGTCCATATTGAGGCTTGAGGATGTTTATGATCATCTTGCATGAAAGAGAGAGTCTTTACCTTGATCGCGAATAAAATTTCATATTTTTTGGGTGAAAAATTTTGGAATTTTGTACTATTTTATTTAACATTGTTGTGCATTATTGTCCTTATTGTTTGTAGAAGCAATTTAATAATTAGAAAAAAACATGGACAACCTACTGGGAATTTGGATAAATGGATATTTTCTGTGATATCAATCTTCCACATAATACATGTATCTAACGTCTTGCAAGAAAAAGGCTTCTAGATCTTTATCGAAAGAAGTTTCAAGAAAAGCAAAGTTATCTAATTTGATCTGCCACAGAGATTTACAATACAGCATTTTCATGTTTTACTAACTATAATTTTGCAAAACTAAATTTAAGAGACAATAAAGTGAACAATTTGGAAACCAAATGCGAAAAAGTGATGTTGGTGAGAAGACCTCTACGAGTTGTTTTGTCACAAGAGTTGCGAAAAGCCGTACACGTATTTCTAACAACAAAAAAAAAAAGCTCAAAGATTTCGGTGTGATTTTCCAACATACTTATCTTCACCATCCTTTAACCATCTAATGCCAAGTTATATATTCATGTAGCCAACATGACAACTCTGAATTATACGAAACTAATTTAAAATAGGCTACATAAACATTTTATCACATTATACACAATAATTATCATGAAAAATCAATTTATTTTGTTGATAAATTCAGAAATGTTCCAATTATAGAACATTTTGGCTCTGGTGAAGTGTATCAGATATGGAATGCTGGGCACTAGCAGAGTCTCGTACTGAGACAAGAAGTGAAATGCAATTTTGATCAAATCCAAGATGCTGGGTGATGCATCCGGAGGATTGTTCTAAAGTTGTGAGTTCCAGATGTTCTTGTCACTTTTCCAGAATTTCCATGTACTCCTGGCAGAATACATTTTCAAAATTTCAGCTTGAGTAGCCATCGCTGTTTAATTTCCATAGTTATATCTAAAGAAAAAAACGTTTTCAATACATAAATTTTTTAATGCAATGAATAAGTAATCAGTGTTGTATGATTCTTCGATTATTAAAAGAATTTGAAATATATATACTAAGCTTACATAAATTGAATTTCATTTTATATATCATTATAGACTTACAATTCACAATCATTTTTGAAATAGTATCTGCAGCTCCAAAATAAATTTGTCGTATCATTTTATTGGGTTCTCCTCTAAGATAGTGTCCCAGCCAGCCACCCGACGGAAATCCAATCTATAGGACTGACATCAAATTTACACAAGTGTAATAATGACATCGTTCCCACGTGGATTTGCAGGTTACAACATCACACCGACTTCGGTCTTGTGTCGCTGGTGTTACAAATCTGGACTGGGTGATAGTGCCCTCCAGTGTTAGGGTTCTGGACTAAAGTCCCCTCTAGCTGTTATGAAGAGGGTCTTCTCAATGATGGTATTATGACTGCATTTAAATCGAGAGGTATTTAGTATTCAATCTTTCGTACCATGCCACACACTAAGAACAATCTGAATAAGTTTCATAAACAGACCTGCAGGGCCACAAATTTAATTACGTTAATTACCCTAACAATTTTGTCTAGATCTATTACATAGTAAATACAACATCAGCAGCATCAAATCTAAATTCAATAATATGTCACTCGAAGTCTTCTCTAGATTCCTATAATATTATGATAATTCTGACTCACTAACAATTTAAGTACTAATTATATATCTCTCAGATCTGGTCTGCCTACTATATATCAATCAATATACTAATATGGGCTCTGGCGACGATGTCATCTCAGCTATTTGTGCCTACCGCTTATAATGAATCGAGCTCGTCAATATAAACTGACGTAGCTAAGTCTAGATATCTACTCTAGGATGGGCTGGCAATTCCCAGCCTCATCCAGACAAATCAATCCCAATTCACAGATGCGTATGCCATACATTCATACTAATTGCAAGTCAATATAAATCTTTGTCTTGCAGTCTTGGGTAGCATTCCTAATATATGCGGCAATCCTGTCCTAGTGGATAACTTATGTTCAGCTCCTCGTTCATTGTTGAGTCATCAATGGACAAACACTTACGCTTGGTCCCTGGTGTTAGAAAACCAGGGAGCGATGGGCAATAGCAGTGGGCATATCTCATTCGAGCATATGGCTTCATCTCAAATGTCTATAGTGGACTAGACATGACATCGAACAGACTTAGGATTCTTCAGGCAGAATCGTGCCGACGCCTGCACAGATTGGAGTTTTCTGTATGGAGTAATGGACATAGGTGTGGCGACACTTTTATACTGTGCAGCCTCATGCAAACTACCGTCCAAATCCCCAGATTTGATTGGTGCAACCATGCGAGCTCATCTCGCAGTATTAATATATTCTACGTGGGAGTTGGTCACGGCCTTGTACTAAAAACAGACAAGGTCAATTTAAAATGTCAAAACAATTACTGAAATCTTTAAACCCTCGTGCTTTCTACATTTTATGTACGAATTTCTGAACGCGACTAAGCGTCTTAAACTTATCTATCCTTATTCACCCCTTCTCTTCCCTTCTAAGTGTTCATCAAAATCACGGGGTCGAGAATTGTACTGTCACTCCTAACTTATCCATTTATTCTATCTCGCCCCACTTTCTTTCCATCTCTAAGAAAAAGTGTTTCAAAAACAAACTGTTCACGAGAACAGTTCAAGGACAAATTACGCGGGTTATAGTCAACGAGACCGTGAAAACTCAACTCCTTGCAAGTCGTGACCCAGCACGGCAATTATAGTACACCCAAACCATGACAGCTGGCCTGCTCCCAGGTTCATCCTACCAATGCTATGGAAATCTTTTACGAATCTATGTCGGATTGACGCAAGAATGTTCACTGGGGTAGACTATACAAACTAGATCCACTTCAGTAGTACTTCTTACTAAAATTAGAATTAAAGGTCCTATGCGAGCGTTTATAGTTTTAAAACCTCATGCAATTAATAAGAAGAAGCTTTGGAACTGTAACGTTGAAGCTGCAACTATAGCTAGGAAGAATGATTCAGTGTTTAGTAAGATATTACTCTTCCCAGAGATAAGTGATTTCCTTCAAAGTGGCTGAAAATGATATATTCAACTCACTAGTCCATGTCCAGACCCACATTAATGGTTCAGTGCCATCTCCATTGCTGAGATCTTTCTCCCTGGCCTAGGGCTTTTAATTTTCGCCGATCCAAATTGGTAGGGCTTCATTTTGTAACAGCTCACAGTGCATGCCTAATACAGGTCTACCTTCGGTTCCTTACGGGGATTGCTAAGGTGTACATGAGTTGGCAGCCCACTTCATGCCTTCATAATAGAACAAACCATGAGTCAGCAATCGATACGTGCAGTTTGCGGACACATAATCAAAGAAACAGAACGAATGATTCGTTTCGGTAGGCTACCCAGTGCCACTATTTTTAGAAAAGTTTGTTTCCATGGGTGTCTTTTGTTTACCTTTGACCCTGGGTTAGAATAAGGCTCCAGTACTGGACACTGATTTTGTTCTGCACACATTTTATATAAGCGACCTGTGAGCTTCGAATCATACATAACCTGTTCTTTGGCACTACGATTTCATTTGATGCAACTTGTATTGTCACATTCAGCAGTGAATAACATTGGCGAAAGGAACAAAAAGATTCTTGGACAGAAAGTTTGGTTTTCCATTGGAAGAATTTTGTATGGTGTATGGAATCCTCAGGCAAAAGCAACTCTGGAGTGTGATGAAAAGCTTAGAGTCCATTTGTCAGGGGTGAGATTTGGTGGATATAGTAGATGTGAACACAGCTCGTTGACTCACACCCGAAACATTCATACCTCAATAACTAAGCAACACAGGATTACTAATGTTCAGGCCTGACGGGCCATATAATCATAATACAACGTTCGACTGCATAATTTACGGTAATCACAGTCATAGATATTACATAAAAGTCATCGACTACAGAAAGTCCAGCAAGTCTATCTAAAATAGGGTATAGAAAGAAAGTATTGTACTATGCACTCTTTAAGTGCGCCTATCCAGGACTACGGTTCCTAAAGGACACCGGTGTGAACAAATTCAATTTGGTCGGTCTCGCTTTCATACAATCAGTAATAACACCTAATCAGATAATTGACTGACTCATAAAGCGTAGCAGCGCTCACTAATAATTTTCACAGTAATACATTTTACAAAATATCTATGCTGCTCCACACTAAGAAGTATACAGCTGGGAAATGAACATAGTTCAATCTCAAACACAATCTAACAGCTCATTACACATCTAGTAAAATTATAGTCAATGTCCTTCTCTTCGTCACAATGGGGTGACGGAAAAACTGTCACAGTTCCTGGCACGAACACATACGAGGGATCTCACCATTTCCTCGCTCGCTATGGTTTTGCGAGCGAGAGAGTCCAATGCAAGCGGTGTGCACACTTAAGCCTGGTGCACAGAGGCTTCGTCACTGTCCAGGTCTCTCACAGTGCGAATCTTTCTGTCTGTCATCTCCACTCAGGTAGGAGGCACCCGTGACTCGTCCTTTCGCCAAATGCTCGGAATATGAATCCACTGATCTTAGTACGTGTGTTAGCTTTTATACCCCCCGATGGTTACTAGGGGTCTCCCTCCCGATTGGACGATCGCGGACCTAGCCACGACAACACAAGTTTGTCTTTCAGTTAACCCTAACTGCTTTCTCAAAAGGATATGTACACAACTCAAAACCCTACGCTCGAACTTCTACAATCCTACTATGTAAACCAGAAAATCTCAACGCACACCAAAATCAAAGGGTTAACTTAATGTTTACAAACTTCACTCACACATTCCTCATCACGAAATCCGTGGCTCGATTAATAGCTAAACGCGTTTCATATTCTTCCAAAATAAAACAACCCATGACTAATAAAAAAAAAGAGCTCATGCGGCTCGTGACATATCCCCCACCCCAGTTAAATTTTACAATTTTAACGACACAAAGTCTGAAAGTGAAGGCAAGAGCCGACAACGCCAAAGTGCCCTGTACGGTAACACTAGAATTATTAAAGCTGGAAAAATTGATAATAAAAAAAAAACGCTCACTCAGGATGGACAATTTTCTAAAAAAAAGGCTGGACATGTACCGTCCTGCAATAATGCAGCTCTGAAACAGCACTCAAATACAAGTAATTTCACATGAACATGTTACAATCAATACTTCCCAAAAACGGTCAAACTGACTCGTTGCGTATGAACGCTGAAGCAATGGCTCAACATGTATATATATATATAACATCACACACAATTGAAATATTTTAAAATAAAGTTGCATTGGCTGGCAGCAGTAGCTCTGGTTGCTTGGTTTGCCATACTTCATCTCGTTGACCCGCAGACAAGGGCGTCAGGGTTGTCCGTAATTCGGGTAATTGTCTGGAAGTTGACGCTGCGGGGAGAGGAAATCACGGGAATCATGAGACAAGTGTCCGTAAATAGTGGGACAATATAGTGTGATCTCACCCCCGGTCTCTGAATGAGGTGGTAAAATACTGCCGCCCTCAACATGAGACAGACTCTTAAATAAGTTAACAAAATTTCTGGTCTATCAAGTACAAATTTCGCCATAGTTAAGCTCAAATAACAAATGTCGACACGATAATTAACCCAACGTACTCATTCAAAATTCGCGTAGCGCTCATCTTGATTTACGAATTACATAGCGCTTCTGTCATTCAACAATAGTATAGATCTCAATTCAACAACATTATACTTTTATCCAATCCGGTATGGATGAGATGCCACGAAACGAGTGCATGTGTAATTGGATGCGCCCTCACTTTAAATAGGATAAAATAAATGACTTGACTGTAGTGATAATAAATATCGACATACGCGTAAGAGAGATGTCAGATTGGACGGATTAGTATCCGACAGCACCTGGTCGATTTTTTGCATAGGTACACTCGCAGGGTTTGATGTATCTATTTTCCTAGGGTCATCATCATCAATTGTTACCAAGGCCGAGTTGGCCTGTGCAACGGCGTTGCCGCGATTACTCCGACGATTACAATCGTCCGATAGATATTTCTTGAGCATGTTAATGTGGAATACTTTATCCTGACCTCGTATATTAATCATGTAATTAACCTTGGAAATTCTCTTCTTGACCTTAAAAAGTCCTTTCCACGTGAGGAGAAGTTTGTTCTTTGTCTCCGGTAGGAGAACAAGGGTCAGGTCTCCGACGGCGAGGGTTCGCAACTTGCTTCCCTGATCGCGATATGTTTTATAGCTGTCAGCTCGAGAACTTGCAAAGCGCTGGGCTGTCTCACATGCGTTAAAAATCCTATGTCGAAGGTCGACTACGTACATCGATACGCGGATCGCGTATCGCTATCATCGGCCTTTGAGCCGGTGAATAAATCGTGAATTATAGACATTGGTCCGTGTGGTTTACGACCATACAGTAATTCAAATGGAGAAAACCCGGTCGAAGCATTTGTTAATTCCCGGTACGCAAAAAGGATAGCGGGAAGCTGACGATCCCAATCGTTTGGCTTATCAGCAGACACTCGCGCAAGCATAGCTTTCATGCTGGCATTCCACCTCTCGCAGCATCCATTTGATTGTGGGTGGTAAGGCGATGTTAATCTTTGCTGAATACCTACCAATTCTAGTACTTTCCTAAACAGATCAGAGGTAAATTGAGGTCCTCTGTCTGACAAGATCTCGGTTGGAAAACCCACGCGTGCAAAAATGGTAAGAAGGGCCTCAGCCACATGGTCGGCTGAGATGTCCTTTAAGGGGATGGCCTCCGGCCAACGAGTAGCGTAGTCAATAAGGGACAGTATACATCGGTGGCCTCTGTCCGATTTCTCCAGAGGCCCAACAATATCTACGGCTACGCGCTGGAACGGTGTGGAAACCAATGGCATTTCCTGTAAGGGGGTCCGCGATGCTCTTCCCTTAGGGGTTCGTTTTTGACATATGTCACATGTTGACACAAAACGGTTAACTTCCGCATAAACGCTAGGCCAAAAGAACTGAGGCAATATCTGCGATTAGTCAGGGTTAGGATTTGAATTACCGTGCTAGGTCACGCATTGTTTATTACATGGCATCATTGATTTTAGCCAGTGCGAACGTCCTTGAACTATTCCCGTGGACAGTTTGTTTTTGTAACGCTTTTCTTAGAGATGGAAAGAAAGTGGGTCAAGATAGAACGAATGGATAAATTAACAGTGACGATGCAGTTTGCAACCCCGTGGGTTGGGTGTACTTTAACAGGGAAAGACGGGGCGAATAAGGAGTGAATAAATTCGTACATAAAACGTTTAGGGTGTAGAGACTTTGCGAAGGGTTTTGATATAGTTTAATAACTTTGTCTGTTACTATTAATAGAATCTAGTGGCGCTGCGAGCGGAGCTCGAAGTGGATGCACCAATCAAATTTGAGCAGTCACGTGGACTTGCAGAAGATTTGGCCGAAGCCATCTTGAGATTTAATCACTTCCATGTAGATCTTTCCAGCTACGAGGGTGGTCGGCTAATACGGTTCAGCCAGAGAGAACCAACAGACTGTTAACGTCATGTCTATGTCCTGGATAGACAATGAAAATAATCCACAGCTATTTTCTCCAGTTCCCTGAAATCGTTTCAGGGAACCAATCGTAAGTGGCATCCCAATGATTCGAGATGATGTGAATCTGACCCTAACTTTCCAGTAGAAGTGCGACCAAAGGAATGCAAGACCATAAAGTTTTACTTGCAATTAAGATCTAGAAAGAGTGACTGATATACACATTTGTAAATTGTAATTGATGTGTCTGGATGAGGCTGGGGATTGCCAGCCCATCCTAGAACAGATCTAGATCTATCTAACTACGTCAGTGTGTCTTGACGGTTTGATCCTTTATAAGCAGTTAAATGAGTTAATATTGTCGTCTGAGACCTAAGTATATCATTTGTGAGATAGTAGGCAGTCTATATTTCTGAAGATAAATAATTACTAAGTAAACTGTGAATGAATCAGAATGATATAGAGCTTCAAATCTCTTAAGACTCTAGAGGAGATTTATAGTTATGTATTTTAGTATTTTCATTTGATGCTGCTGATGTTGTCTTTTAATATGTAAACGATAGACGAAATTGTTAGGTATTTTAGGTAATAAATTTGTGGCCCTACAAGGTCCTTGATATAACTTACTCGAAATTGTTATTAGTGTATGTGGCATGGTATGGCAGAGTAATTGTAAAACCTCTCGATATTTTATTAAATGCAGTCGAACACCTAAATTCCATAATTTAGTAATCCCCATCGTAACACACGAGGGCACACCCCTCCTTGAACCCGTAACACTGGAGAGGGACCCTTAAAGAACCTTAGATAACGCCATGCCACTTAGATAAATTATTTAACACCTATTGTTTTTTTTATTCCATTATTTCATATTGTACTGTTGTAATATTATGTTTTCAGGTCTTTTATTATAGACTTTAAACAATTTGTATTAATCGAATATTTTGTATTTCAATTTCATATGGTGAACTCAACATCCCATTGACCCGTGGACACCGGCGAGGGAACCTTTTCATCATCCAGTTCTACCTCAGACAGAAATACAGTTTTGGGCTTGGAGCTATGGATTGAGGATATTTAACATCTGAATTCCTCAAAAATTTCACGTTGAAGATAGATCTAGAGAGATTAATTTTGCAGTGGTAACAGAAGACACTGCGTGTGCGTGTTTTGAGAACACAGAGATATTTCAAATTTGTCGTGTTGAGAGATATATTTTTGATTCATCGCATTGAAAGAGCGATTCGTTTTGACAGTGATAACAGAGGACACTGATTCTTGTGTTGAGAGAGACGTAAAATTTTGAGAGTGATCACTCGAGACATTAATTTATCGCAGTAAAGGCGATATAATATAGTATTTTATTGCAGTGGGAGCAACGGATAGACGGCACTGCCTTACTAGAATTTATATTGAGAGAGAGAGAGATAGAGTTTTTGCAGTTTAATTGATACTGCCTGTAATTTTCAGAGAGAGATAAAGTGTTTGCAGTTAAGTGATACTGCCTGTAATTTTCAGAGAGAGATAGAACGTTCTTTTCGCGAAGCAGTGCTAACATAAGACACTGAACTACTATTTACATACTTTAACATATCATGGCTGAGTTTCTTAAATATTTAGAATCTGCCAAAGTTCTGGGCATACCAGAGGAAGAACGCGCCGCGTGGTGCGAACGACAAGTACAACAAGACCGAGAGCGCGAGGATCGAAAAGAATCAAGAGAAAGAGAAAGAGAAAAAGAAGTAGAGAAAGAAAAGGAAAGAGAAAGAGAGAGAGAAAAAGAAGAAAGGGAAAGAGAGAAAGAAAGAGAGAGAGAAAAGGAAAGACAACATGAACTCGCAATGAAAAAGTTAGAGCAACAATCGCTTGTAACACCCACTACTGCCACCAATGCTTATGCTACTAAACCAAAACTACCAGCATTTAATGAAAAACTCGACCGAATCGACGCATATTTACATCGGTTCGAGTTACACGCTAAATGCGTCGGATGGCAGCCGGCGATGTACAGTTCATGCCTGTCTAATTTATTAACGGGTAAGGCTTTAGAGGTATTTCACAGCCTTAAAGTAGAAGATGCCAACGATTATGACAAGCTTAAAACAGCACTGCTTAAGCGATTCCAGCATACCGAGGATGGCTTCCATCAGCGATTTCGCGCATGTAAACCTGAGCCATCTGAGAATTTCTCAACGTATGTGAATCGGCTGAAACATTATTTAGATCGCTGGATAGAGCTCGCGAACGTAACTACCGGAAATTATTCCCAACTTTACGATTTGGTCTTAAAGGACCAAATCTATACGGCATGTCATTCCGATTTAGTCGCCCACCTTAAAGAGAGGGCTCCGACATCCTCTGAAGAAATGACATCGTGCGCCGAACGATACGCGTCCGCCCACCCAAATCGTCCTTTGGCAAAGCCTTCAACTACAACACCATGTTATGCTAACGTAAGCAAAGGAGCGCCAACCGGACACGATCGTTCAAGGCCGACTCGTCGTCAGGCCCCAAATCCGCGTTCTCAATCAGAGCCCCCTTTTTGTAGACAGAGAGATTTTCCGAATCGAGGTAATGCATCCCCGCGTCGAGGATATCAGACTTATTCTTTTTACGAGCCTCGCCCATATTATCGTGGCAACTATCCAGGCCAGCAATATAACCGGCCTCAGGGACCGCCGCGACGAGTGCATTTTGATAATAGTTATAATTATAATAGACCGCAGAGTCTTCCTTATCGTGGAAACGATCCTAATCGTACTATATGTTTTAGGTGTAATAGGGTAGGCCACATACAGAGATTTTGTAACGAGAAAATGGAAGCAGCAAATGCCTGCTCGGTTAAATCTACACCTTATGAGACTGACGGTCATTCTAAATCTTCATCACAATCAAAGACTATTCCAGTCATGTCCGCCCTACATGAACTGGGTGAATTAACATTCTACCAGGGCCGCGTGAACGCTATTCGCGCTTCTGTTCTACGTGACTCCGGATGCACGACTATCGGCGTTCGACAGTCACTAGTCCGTCCAACACAATTTTTGGACAAGGAGGTAACTTGTATTACTTTTGGCGGATCTGTAGAGCGATTCCGTCTTGCAGAAGTTTATATTGATACACCTTTTCTCACAGGTATTGTTACTGCATGTGTACTGCCTAATCCAGTGGCTGATATAATCATAGGTAATGTACCTCAAGTAAATAAGTTTCCTATCGGTAACTTGGAAATTTGGACTGAGGATGAGAGTGTTGCTTGTGCGACAACACGCCTACAATCGAGTCGACGAGCAGACAGTCCATTGAGTAATCCTACTATTGAAGTAAACATTACGTCTAGTGCATTTCATGATGAGCAACATTCAGATCCCACATTGAAACATTTGTTTGCTAAGGTTGATCCTACCGCACCGGATACCTCTAAGTTTCTTATTAAAGATGACTTACTATATCGTAATTTTCGGAGTAAGCGAGAGGCCGTTATGCAACTTGTAGTACCGAGATCTTTTCGTCGCGACATTATTCGTCTCGCGCATGACACTTCCTTGGCGGGTCACCAGGGAAAGGCCAGAACTAAGTCTCGAATACTATCGCAATTTTTTTGGCCCAGTATTTACGCAGATGTAAACCGGTTCGTATCAACATGTGACGTATGTCAGAGACGTACTCCTAAAGGAAGAGCATCGCGAGCTCCTCTGCAGGAGATGCCTATGGTCTCCAGACCATTTGAGCGCGTTGCCGTAGATATAGTTGGTCCTCTACACAAGTCAGACAGAGGACATCGTTTTATACTTTCTGTCATTGACTACGCAACCCGTTGGCCAGAGGCCATTCCGCTAAAAGACATTTCAGCTGATCATGTCGCTGAAGCCCTTATTACTATTTTTTCGCGTCTTGGGTTTCCGCTTGAAATTTTATCGGACAGAGGTCCACAGTTTACCCCTGAGCTTTTTAAGAAAGTCTTGGAGTTGGTCGGGATTAAACAAAGATTGACATCTCCATATCACCCACAGTCTAATGGCTGCTGTGAACGTTGGAATGCTACCATGAAAAGTATGCTTGCGCGAGTTTCCGCCGACAAACCGAGTGATTGGGATCGACAACTCCCCGCTATTCTTTTTGCATACCGAGAACTACCGAACGCATCGACGGGTTTTTCCCCCTTCGAATTATTGTATGGTCGTAAGCCGCGTGGTCCAATGGCCATACTCCATGATTTATTCGCCGGATCAGATACCGACGACAATGATACGCGGTCTGCATATCAATACGTTGTAGACTTGCGCCAGCGAATTCTTAACGCATGTCAGCTCGCACAAAAATCTTCAGCTGCGCATGCGAGTCTTTATAAACAATATCGTGATCAAGGTAGCCGATTGCGAACCTTGGCCGTCGGAGACCAAACTCTTGTTCTCCTTCCGGAGACCAAAAATAAACTCCTTCTTACATGGAAGGGACCTTTTAAAGTTCTAAAGAGACTTTCTCGAGTAAATTATCTTATCAAGATTCGAGGACAGGACAAAGTCTTCCATATAAATATGTTAAAGCAGTACCTGTCCGACGATGATAATCGACAGAATAATCGCCGAAATGTGATTGCTCAGGCCAATGCGGCCTTAGTTTCAGTTGACGATGATGATCCTATTAAGATTGAGAATTCAATCCCCGCACTTCGATCTTCTGAAAACACTTCGGATGTGAATATAAATCCAGATTTATCTGAATCGCAAAGACAAGATTTAAGAGATTTGCTTGACGAGTTTACTACAGTCTTTACTGATCTACCAGGTAATACTTCTTTGGTACAGCATGTTATAAGATTAAAGACGGATATACCCGTCTTTGTTAAACCATACCCGCGTCCGCTGCACGCACAAGAGACTATAATATCCGAGGTACGTAACATGTTTCACCTAGGAGTGATAGAGCGATCGACGAGTCCGTATAACTCACCAATCGTCTTAGTGAAGAAAAAAGATGATACCGTGCGTTTTTGTATTGACTATCGTAAACTTAATGAGGTTACGATATATGACGCGGAACCGATTCCCAACCAGGAGAATCTTTTTGCTCAGTTAGCTAGAGCAACGATTTTTTCTAAAATTGATCTTTCCAAAGGTTATTGGCAAATTCCGCTTGATGAGAATAGCAAGCAATATACCGCTTTTCAGACTCCGTTGGGTCTTATGCACTGGCGCTATATGCCTTTCGGGTTAGTTACAGCCCCTGCTACTTTCGCCCGTATGATGACAATATTACTCCAGGGTATGAATTCCGTATTGTCGTATTTTGACGACATTTGTATTTATGAAACCGATTGGTCGGGCCACCTCGCAGCCCTACGACAAGTTTTTATTGCTCTTCGTCGAGCTGGCCTTACGGCGAAACCCAGTAAGGTATTTTTAGGATATAATGAAATTAATTTTCTGGGCCATACAATTGCCCACGGCGTTCAGACTCCTGATGACAAGAAGATAACTACCATCTTAAAGCTCCAACCTCCTCGAACTAAGAAAGAAGTTCGTAGTTTATTGGGCTTTCTTAACTATTATAGGAAATTCATTCCAAATTTTTCTTCGCTTACAGCTCCGTTATCGGACCTCACAAGAAAGAATTTTCCTAATAAAGTGAAATGGACAACCGAATGTGCTGATACACTTCGTACCGTTCAACAACTGTTTTCCACCTCCCCCATTCTCATACTGCCAGACATAAACCAAATATTTATTGTCCGCACTGATGCGTCGGACAAGGGATTGGGTGCTGTGTTATTACAGGAACGAGACGATACCTTGCGGCCATGTCTATACGCCAGCCGCAAGTTGCTAGATAGGGAATGCCGCTATGCAATTATCGAGCGAGAGTGCCTCGCTATCATTTTTGCTGTAAACGCATTTTCGAGATATCTACTTATGTCCGAGTTTATAATTGAAACGGACCATCGTCCGTTGTTATTCTTAAAGACTAACAGGGCTAAAAATGCTCGATTAACGAGGTGGAGTCTTGCACTCCAGGAATACCGCTTTGTTATCCGGTCTATCCCGGGCGGTGACAATTCCCAAGCTGATATTTTGTCACGTCTCATTTAAATTCCTATTAAAGAGTGTTGTGTCTTGTATTGGGGTTGGATAGTGCTTGTCCCCCTCAATTCTAGACGGTGGATGGATTCACATTTATCTTGTTCATTACTTTATGAACCATTTTTACAATCCTTTTTTTTGTGAATATCCTTTTTCCACCAGCGTCATTCCTGACTGTGACCTGAACTTCTGGCAAACCTGACGCCCTTGTCAGCGGGTCAATGAGATGAAGACATGGCAAACCAAGCTACCAGAGCTACTGCTGCCATTGGATACCACAGTATTTTAATTAACAATATATTGTGTGTCAATGTGTATATAAGCAGCAATTTTGTGTGTTGACTAAATAATTATGAGCCTATTCCTTCAGTAAGGCTTCATTATTTGATAATAGTTATACTTTAATCCAGCAGTATACAGTGATATACTCATTATTATTATAGATGTTTCTGAGAATTTTGATTGTGTGCAGTAAGAATGTTTAAATAGAATAAATTCTATAGAACGTGGCATCAATAATTGGTGCTTTTTGTCCATCCAGTATGCACGTTCTTAGTTAGATTTTTCTTCTCAAGCTTAAGACTCATTTTTCTACGGTACTACTTAAGCCCCTACCACAATAACTTTGGGATTTCTTGGATCTTATCGTGTAAATTTTTCTTAAAATTTTCACTGGGGTGGGGGATATGTCAGGGTTAGGATTTGAATTACCGTGCTAGGTCACGCATTGTTTATTACATGGCATCATTGATTTTAGCCAGTGCGAACGTCCTTGAACTATTCCCGTGGACAGTTTGTTTTTGTAACGCTTTTCTTAGAGATGGAAAGAAAGTGGGTCAAGATAGAACGAATGGATAAATTAACAGTGACGATGCAGTTTGCAACCCCGTGGGTTGGGTGTACTTTAACAGGGAAAGACGGGGCGAATAAGGAGTGAATAAATTCGTACATAAAACGTTTAGGGTGTAGAGACTTTGCGAAGGGTTTTGATATAGTTTAATAACTTTGTCTGTTACTATTAATAGAATCTAGTGGCGCTGCGAGCGGAGCTCGAAGTGGATGCACCAATCAAATTTGAGCAGTCACGTGGACTTGCAGAAGATTTGGCCGAAGCCATCTTGAGATTTAATCACTTCCATGTAGATCTTTCCAGCTACGAGGGTGGTCGGCTAATACGGTTCAGCCAGAGAGAACCAACAGACTGTTAACGTCATGTCTATGTCCTGGATAGACAATGAAAATAATCCACAGCTATTTTCTCCAGTTCCCTGAAATCGTTTCAGGGAACCAATCGTAAGTGGCATCCCAATGATTCGAGATGATGTGAATCTGACCCTAACTTTCCAGTAGAAGTGCGACCAAAGGAATGCAAGACCATAAAGTTTTACTTGCAATTAAGATCTAGAAAGAGTGACTGATATACACATTTGTAAATTGTAATTGATGTGTCTGGATGAGGCTGGGGATTGCCAGCCCATCCTAGAACAGATCTAGATCTATCTAACTACGTCAGTGTGTCTTGACGGTTTGATCCTTTATAAGCAGTTAAATGAGTTAATATTGTCGTCTGAGACCTAAGTATATCATTTGTGAGATAGTAGGCAGTCTATATTTCTGAAGATAAATAATTACTAAGTAAACTGTGAATGAATCAGAATGATATAGAGCTTCAAATCTCTTAAGACTCTAGAGGAGATTTATAGTTATTGTTAGGTATTTTAGGTAATAAATTTGTGGCCTTACAAGGTCCTTGATATAACTTACTCGAAATTGTTATTAGTGTATGTGGCATGGTATGGCAGAGTAATTGTAAAACCTCTCGATATTTTATTAAATGCAGTCGAACACCTAAATTCCATAATTTAGTAATCCCCATCGTAACACACGAGGGCACACCCCTTTTTGAACTCGTAACAGATGGCCTCCGGCCAACGAGTAGCGTAGTCAATAAGGGACAGTATACATCGGTGGCCTCTGTCCGATTTCTCCAGAGGCCCAACAATATCTACGGCTACGCGCTGGAACGGTGTGGAAACCAATGGCATTTCCTGTAAGGGGGTCCGCGATGCTCTTCCCTTAGGGGTTCGTTTTTGACATATGTCACATGTTGACACAAAACGGTTAACATCCGCATAAACGCTAGGCCAAAAGAACTGAGGCAATATCTGCGATTTAGTTCTAGCTTTTCCTTGGTGGCCTGATAACGAAGTGTCATGTGCTATACGGAGTATGTCGCGTCGGAAGGATCTTTAAACAACGAGTTGAAGGATTGTCTCACGTTTACCTCGGAAGTTCCGGTGTAACAGGCCAAAATATACCCCCCGCCCAGACTATACCCGGGGTTAAACTGGCCTAGCCCAGAATATACCCCGGGGTATATTCTGGGCTAGGCCAGTTTATACCCCGGGGTTACTTTGGGCTAGGCCAGACTATACCCCCCCAGTCCAGATTATACCCCCTACTTTTTTTTTAAAAACAAGTCAAGACCACAGTTTATTTCAGTCTGTTTTTCATCACTGTCATCAGATATCATATTAATACAAACATGAACACAGTCTTGACACCAACAAGTCATAATGCAAGTTAGAGAAAAAAATAATAACAGTTTATTTCAGCCTTAGTTTACTTTGGTGTACATACATACATTCTCGACTCCTGTAAATCATGATACATTTTAGAAGGAACAAACATGCATTAAAATGCACTGATATACAAAAGAGTTGAGTATCCATTCAAACTGACATGATTAGACTTCCGCATTAATTTCATTCATGTGTGTTGATGATATTATTATTATTATTATTATTATTTTGATAGTTGGTTGGCCATGAGTAAAACATGCATCGTATTTTTTGTTACAATGATGTAGAGAGAAAAGGCCAGAAAAGAGCACACAGAAAAAAAAAAAAAAAAACATAATGATAATCCAACTGACAGATAGTACAATTCCATCATCCAGCAGACATAAAACTAAATGTTTGCGACTGATGAACTCCACCTGTCCAGATCCACTTGAAACGTTACAGAATGCTAACCAATAATAATGATAACAATAAGAACACGAAATCATGTTATTTACTCTTGAAAATATAGAGAAATATCAATATCAGAATCATCATCATCATCTTGGAAATTGCAAAGATATGAGAGGGTGTGTAAAAATGGCAGCGTAGGCCTACAAATCATTCTAGAATTTATAAGCAGCAATGTATGTGTATCAACTATATATAAAAAACGTGTTAAATCTTTTCAAATATTCAAGTAAAACTGGACAGAAAGCTTTAGTGAAATAGCCTTGACAGTTGTGTAAGCCGACAGAGTAAGTCCACTGAGACAAAAGTAGTGCGTTGTAAAAGGTAATTAGATCTATAGAATGTTGAGGTCAAATTCAATGGATCGTGTTACATTAACAGTATTTCTTGTTAGTGAGTATCATTCTTTGATAGGTTATTTGTAGAAAGATATACATTTCATGCACATTACGGTTTAAGACACTGGATTAGTTTGCCAGGCTTTTGAAAGATTGAACCTATGTGTTGTAGTGAATAAGGGTATGTCACTTGCGAGTGAAATAATAATAATAAAAAAAAAGACCTTGTCCGTCTTTACCTTCCTCAGCTTAACACGTCCCTTGCCAAGGGATTTAACAACTGTGTATTTGTACACAAAAAAATATTTAAAATGACTTCATTTTTATGAGTCCGTTAATTATTTCATCCATTGGGACTAAGTGTATGTCAGTGCTAAACAAACAGTACCGTGCCAATTTTACTCAATGGCAACCAACTACAAAAACAACTACAACATGCCAACGAACGTGAGTGAAACTAATCCAGTGCCTTAAACCATGAGCTACATAAAATGTATACATTTCTACAAATACGCTATCAAAGAATTTACTAACAAGACATGTTCATGCAACATGATCCATCGAATTTTTGCCATAACATACTGTAATTACTTTCTGCAATGCACTGTTGTCTCAGTGGATTTAATCTGTCATTTTACATGACTATCAAAGCTACTTCGCTAAAGCTTTCAGTCCAGTTCTACTTGAATAGTTGAAAAGATTTAACACATTTTTTTTTACATGTACTTGGTATATACACACATATATTGTTGCTGCTGATTCTAGAATGATATGTAGGTCATTTTTATATTCCCTATTATCTTATTATCTTTGTATTATTCCAAGATGATGGTGATTCTGATATTGATTATATTCTCTTTATTTTCAAGAGTAAATAAGATGATTTGGTGTTCTTATTGTTATTATTGTATATTACTGGTTAGCTTTCTGTAACGTTTCGAGTGGATCTGGACAGGTTAAATTCATTATGTGAAACAATTTTAGTATGTATAAGATAAGATAAGATAAGATAAGAAGATATGACTGTTTCCAGGAAATTTGTTGTCACAGCAGCAGTAACAGTACAACAGCAAATACAATATCTAATACCTACAAGTCTTTAATGCCTACAGCACACACGCACATTGCTCACACAACATTACCAACAAGTAAGAACATTGCTCATTTAGTTTTGTGTGGAGTATTTAATGTCTGCTGGATGATGGAATTGCACCATCTGCCAGTTCAGTTGTTAAAATGTTGTTGTTTTTTTCTCTATGTATTCTTTACTGGCCTTTCTCTCTGCATCAGTGTAACTTTGTATGTAGATCTAATTGTTCCGACAGATCAAGCACATGTCTGATTTTCAAAAATTAAAATAAGATTCAGAACTTTACACTTATGAGTCTTATAATTAGTTCATACCTTGCCACTAAGTAATGTTAGTGGTGCCAAACAAAAGGATTACAATACATGTTTAACTCATGGACAACTAATTATAAAAAAAAAACCAAAACAATAATAATACCAACGGACACAAGTAAAGTTAGTGTTAAAGTTTAATTATATCAGTTTCAAGGGATTTTCAATCCTTTTGTATATCAATGCTTTTTAAGCATGTTTATTTCCTTTTAAATTTATCATAATTTACAAGAGTCAAAAATGTATGCTTCAATATGATATCTGATGACAGTGATAATGGACAATTCAAACTAAAGTTGAAATAAACTGCGGTCTTGGCTTGTTTTTAAAAAAAAGTAGGGGGTATAATCTGGACTGGGGGGGGGGGGGGTATAGTCTGGCCTAGCCCAAAGTAAACCCCGGGGTATAAACTGGCCTAGCCCAGACCAGAATATACCCCGGGGGTTATTCTGGGCTAGGCCAGTTTAACCCCGGGTATAGTCTGGCGGGGGTATAATCTGGCCTGCTACACCTGTACAATAAATTATTCTTTAGAACAAACTTTGAAGTATCCGGCGCTGTAGGGTCAGCCTTTGCGAACAACGGTTTCAGTGTTATATCAGAACGCTGTTCGTCATAAAATATGGTGGGAGTTACGTCAAAATCGAAAGCAGGGGTATGTAATGGACCCTCTGGCTTGCGACGTGTTTGTTGACGTGTGGTCGCATATGCGATGTCAACGTCCTCGCTCCAGATTTCTAAATCACCGACAGGAAATTTTGGAACTTGGGGTATATTCCCTATGATCAAATCTGCGACTGGATTTGGTAGTACGCACGCGGTAACAACACCTGTAATAAAAGGAGTGTCAACATAAATCTCCGCCAGACGGAACCGCTCGACGGATCCGCCAAAGATTATACAAGTCGCCTCTTTGTCGAGAAATTGTGTGGGGCGGACTAGCGACTCTCGAACGCCGATCGTTGTGCATCCGGAGTCTCTCAGCACAGACGCGGGCATCGCATTGACGTGGCCCTTATAAAGTGTTAACTCGCCCAGCTCATGCAGGGCTGACATGACTGGAACGGCGTTTGATTGTCATCTGTCTTGAACGCGACCGTCGTCCTCATAAGGTGGCGATCTGACCGAACAAGCATTGGTGGTCTCCATCTTAACTGTACAATATCTTTGCACGTGGCCAAATCTATTGCATCTGAAACACATAACGCGCTCATCATCGCGAGGGGCTCGACCCTCAAAACGAACACGCTGAGGTGGTCGCTGAGGGCGGCTACAACCCGTGCTCTGATAGCTTCCACGACGTGGTGGACCCTGAGGGCTAAACGAGTAGCCCTGGTAATCGGGACGTGGAGAGGGTATATTTCGGCGCGGACTATCCGATGGCCTATAATATGGTGGCTCTGACTGAGCCCGAGGATTTGGGGCCTGGCGACGGGTTGATCGCGACCGCTCAGGCGCGGCCGGCGGCGTTTTGCCGACGCTGGCATAAAATGGCTCACTATTTTTGGGTTTGGCCATCGAACGGTTTGGGTGGGCGGACGCGTACTGTTCCGCCCATGACGTGTTTCGCTTGAGTTCTTCGGTGCTCTCTCTTTGAGATGGGCAACCAAGTCGGGATGACAAGCCCCATAGATTTGGTCTTTCAGGAGCAGGTCATATAGTTCCCAGAAACTACCGCGCGTAACGCCCGCAAGCTGGATCCAACGATCTAGATAATGTTTTAGACGGTCTACATATGTCGAAAAGTTCTCGGTCAGCTCCGGCTTACATCCGCGAAACTTTTGATGGAATCCATCTTCCGTGTGCTGAAATCGTTTCAGTAACGCCTTTTTGAGGATCTCGTAGTCATTCGCGTCCTCAATCTTGAGGGCGTGAAAAACCTCAAGGGCTTTGCCCGTAAGCAAGTTAACAAGGCAAGCATTGTATGTCGATTGATCCCACCCAACGGACCGAGCATGAAATTCAAATCGATGCAAATATGAGTCGATTTGATCGACCTTATCGTTGAATACGGGTAGTTTAGGTTTACACGTAATGTTGTTGGACGCAGAAGTAGGAGTCACGATTGACTGACGTTCCAACTTTTTCAACGCAATTTCGTGTTCTCTCTTCTCTCTATCGGCGGCTTCCTCTTCTCTTTCTCTTCCTTCTTTTTTCTCAGCTCTTTCTCTTTCTTCTTTTTTCTCAGCTCTTTCTTTTTCTGCCGCCTTCTCGGCTCTCTCTTCTCTTTGTTCCTTCTCTCTTTCTCTTTGTGCGGCCCTTTCCTCTTTCTTTATCACGGTCTTCCTTTATCATCATCTCGCACCAAGCACCACGTTTCTCTTCTGGTATACCGAAAGCCTTGGCCGCTTCTAGGTATTTCATTAAGTCGGCCATACTGTTGGTTATTATAACGCCGCTCTATGAATTGGGGGTTCCAACAAGTTTATTATGTGTCTCTGACGACGACTCACCAAATTATTTATTCAGCGTGTCGACTGACACGTGAATCACAGGCACAGTATGTGTATATAAGTAGTCTCAATCGCTAAATATCCTTTGTTATGACTAATAGCTCTCTCTCTCAAGATCACAAGGCAATAACTATATGCCAATCTCTGTAGCAGACACTTTGCTGCTTTTAATGTAACAATGTATCTCTCTCTCTGATCTGCAGTATCAATAATAAACTGCACCAAAATGTATCTCTCTCTCAACACGAATTGGCAGTGTCATAAATCCACTGCAATAAAATTTTATCTCTCTCTTTTGTCAAAACCAGATGAACACTCTTTCAACGTGTCGCTATGCACGTGAATTACTCAGGCATATATTATAAATACTACCTATATTTGTAGGTCAGGTCAGAAAAATCTGCTACTGGTAACATGTAATCCAGTACAACCTGTTTCATGAACTGGTACGCTAGCATGGTATCAGTGGGCGTGCACCTGTCGGTGCAAACGGCCAGGGCGGAGGAGGTTTCATCTAACCCAACGGCCACATGCTAGGGCACAATGTGACCCTCAGTACTTGAGTCCTTCATATTGGCCCCCGGTAGCGGTGTGGTCATAGGCTTGTTTGCCTAAATCACAGACGAAGAATTGAGCAAACTTCCCGGACGCAGCTTCGAAGCTGGCGGCAGCAGGCCAGTGGTTGATTGATAGGGCAGATGGCAATATACCGTCACTCTGGCCTGGATATCGTGACACAGAGCATCCACCAGTATTGGTGTTCTTTGGTTTGGGTCTTTCACCCTAGTCAGTTGGGACTGCGAGGCTGTGGAGTAGCCTACAGGCAGCCGGTCAGGCAATATGACTGTCCCTCTGGCATCCTCCTGCACCTGGATACATTTCCAGTCGTCTTGACCCTGTCTTGCCACTTGGAAAAGTTGTGTCCAGGCGAGAGAGTGAGTCTGATGTTTGCGCAGCTCTTTCTCACTAAAAACAAATTCTTTGCGCCAGTCTTAACACTCACCTCTTCTTCTTTCATCTTTGTCTCGTCTTCTTTCCTCTCAAAATTCCAACGGCGATGGGCGAGTGCGGTGGCAGCAGGTTTGGATAGACTGGAAGCTGTTAGCACAGACCTACACGTTCATGGCTGTGGGCTATGGTCGCTTCATCGTCGATTGAAGTGGAGGCGTGGGGAGGCAGCACCCACAGTAGCTGAGCAGCCTTATTTAAGGATAGCACTGCTCACCTCAACTGAGGAAGGGGCTAGAAAAGGTGCCCTAAAGAAAGCCCACTTCACATCACCCTGACTGGTATACCGCGACCAGTGGGGATCCCTTTTTGCGGTCGAAACAAAAAGAAATTCAGCTTACTCAGGCTAGGAGCCTGGAATATACGCACACTACAGGACAACTCAAACAACCCGGAAAGACGCACTGCACTTATTGCCATTGAGCTCAGCAGGTACAACCTGGACATAGTGGCACTCAGTGAGACCAGACTCCCTGATAGTGGCCAACTTAAAGAGCTCAGTGGTGGATACACCTTCTTCTGGAAAGGCAAGGGTGCAGTCGAACCGAGACAGCATGGTGTTGGGTTTGCAATTAAAAATGACCTTGTCAGAAACTTGCAGTCCATGCCAATTGAAATAAATGACAGGCTAATGACACTCAGGATCCCAGTTGGGAAAAGCCAGTCAGCCACCCTCATTAGCGCATATGCGCCCACCATGACAAACCCAGATGAAGCCAAAGACAAGTTCTATTCTGATCTAGAATCTGTCATATGCTCTGTCCCTGCAGCTGATAAGCTGATTCTCTTGGGGGACTTCAATGCTAGGGTTGGCTCCGAAATCTCAGCGTGGCCAAATGTTTTGGGCCCTCATGGAGTTGGTTCATGCAATAACAATGGGTTGCGCTTACTTACTTTGTGCGCTGAATTTGGCCTGTTCATTACCAACACAAATTTTAGTCTCCCCGTGAGAAACAGAACGTCATGGATGCATCCCCGCTCAAAGCATTGGCATCTCATAGACTATGTCATTGTGAGGAAGACTGACAGAAAGGATGTCATTGTAACAAAGGCGATGTGTGGTGCCGAGTGTGGAACTGACCACAGACTCATTGTTTGCAAGCTCAGACTAATATTGAGGCGCAATAGACGCCCTCAAGGGAAAGCGCCACCTAAACGCCTAAATGTTTCAAAACTCTGCTCAGCTGAGAAACAGAGCGAGCTCTCATCAGAACTCTCCTCAAAATTGGATTGCGTGAATTTTGACCCTGAGAACATTGAACAGAGCTGGACTGACCTAAATACGACTGTACACTCTTGCGCCAGCAGCACAGTTGGTTTTCCTGTCCGCAAGCACCAGGACTGGTTCAATGATAATGATAATGAAATCAAAGTGCTCATCAAAGAAAAAAATAGTCTCATCCAAGCTCACTGCAGTGACCCCTCTTCCACAGCAAAAGCTGATGCACTGCGTGCATGTAAGGGTGTACTCCAGAAGAAGCTGAGGAAAATGAAAAATGACTGGCTTGAAGAGCGAGTAAGAGAAACTCAGAAATATGCCGACACAAACAACACTAGAAAGTTCTTTGAGAGCCTCCGAGCTGTGTTTGGACCATCCCGCTCTGGCACTACGCCACTTCTTGCGTCAGATGGTTCAACACGCATTGTTGAATTGAATGCCATAATTCAGCGTTGGGCAGAACATTTCGGAGGTGTGCTAAATCGGCCATCAAATATAAATACTGAGTCCACTGACCGCCTCCCTCAGACTCCTATTAATGCAGCTCTTGCCAAGCCATTCACAGCAAATGAGACCCGAACTGCCACAAATCAGATGTCCTTTAACAAATCAGCAGGCGTGGATTCAATTCCTGCTGAGGTGTATGCCTTCGGTGGAGAAAAGCTTATTGAAAGGTTGACCGAGTTGTTCAATCATATGTTGAAAGCAGGGAAGCTGCCACAGGACTTCAACGATGCTTCAATCATCCATCTGTACAAAAACAAAGGGGACAGCCAAGTCTGTGACAACCATCGGGGAATCTCTCTACTTTCAATTGCTGGCAAAATATTGGCAAGAATGCTTCTGAATCGCCTTCTTGATCACCTCTCGTCAAATGACTTGCTTCCCGAGAGCCAATGTGGCTTTCGTAAAGAGAGGGGAACGGCGGATATGATTTTTGCTGCCAGACAGATTCAGGAAAAATGCATGGAACAAAATAAAGCGCTGTATATCACATTTGTTGACCTCACAAAAGCATTTGACACAGTGTGTCGTGAAGGCATCTGGAAAATCTTGGCGAAGTTTGGGTGTCCACCCGAATTCATCACAATAGTGCGCCAGTTTCATGATGGCATGCAAGCTGCAGTCAAAAGCAACGGCAGTGTTTCAGAGCCCTTTGCTGTCACAAATGGGGTAAAACAGGGTTGTGTCTTAGCCCCAACTCTGTTCAGCATCATGTTCTCTGCAATGCTACAAGAAGCCTTTAGCTCTCCTCCTCAAGGGGTAAGCATCAAGTACCGAACTGATGGCAGTCTATTCAACCTCAGGAGACTTCAGGCAAAAACCAAAACAAAATGTACTCAAGTCTGTGACCTACTATTTGCTGATGATTGTGCACTTCTGGCACACGATGAGGATAGCATGCAAAACTGTGTTGATAAGTTCTCTAGTGCCTGTGACAACTTTGGCCTCACAATAAGCACGAAGAAGACGGAAGTGCTCCATCAGCCTACTCCAGACGACAAGTATCCTGTGACCCCAAATATCAAAGTCCATGACAGTCTTCTGAAGGTGTCGGAGAACTTCACCTATCTTGGCAGTACACTGTCTTCCGCAGCTCGTGTTGATACTGAAATTCTCTCAAGAATCAGCAAAGCCAGCTCTGCATTTGGCAGGCTTCGAAAGAGAGTGTGGGATGTTGCCGGCATTCGCACAGACACTACAATGTGTACAATGCTGTGGTCCTTCCCACCCTACTCTATGGGGCTGAAACCTGGACAGTGTACCAATCGCATGCCAGAAAGCTAAATCACTTTCATCTGGCCTGCCTTAGAAAGATCCTAAGGATCAAGTGGCAGGATAAAATTCCAGACACTGAGGTCCTCAATCGTGCCAAGGAATTGAGCATCTTCTGCCACCTGAAAAAAATTCAGCTACGTTGGGCAGGACATGTTGTCAGAATGCCCGACTCCAGACTCCCTAAGCAAATCTTCTTCTCTGAGCTCTCCAATGGAACGAGGAATGTTGGGGCCCCAAAGAGACGTTACAAAGACACTCTCAAGCAATCACTGAAGGCCTTTGCCATTGATGTGAGTGAGTGGGAAAAGCTCTCGCTTGATCGTGCAAATTGGAGGGCGGCCCTTACCAGAGGCAGCAAAGCATGGGAAGCTGACAGAGTCCAGCAGGCTATCAAAAAAAGAGAACGGCGCCAGAAAAGGCCCAGTGGTACTGAACCAACGGAGCACTCTTGTCATTTATGCGGAAGGGTCTGCAGGGCAAAAATAGGACTTATCAGTCACATGAGAAGCCATAAGTCATGAAAGAACAGTCTTTCCATTCTGTCCTCTGTGTCCTTTAGTTCTCTTTATTGTCCATTTGTTGAAATTCTCAACAATTTCTGTTCTTTATTCCTCTGGTGTTGTTAAGGTCATCATCATACCTGATGGACGAACTATTATTATTATTATTATATTATAAATACAAATGGTTAATATACTATGAAAGGGTGATAATAAACAAAAAAAAATACTGAACAGGACGCTAGACGTACACGTAAAGAACGAACGACAACAGACCCGACAGCCTGAAAACGTATGTATAGATAGGTAAGAAAAGAGACAGGAGAGACGTCTTCCTAAAGAAAGGGGGAAGAAAAGAACGCCACAATCTAAACGAATAAACGGATCCCTACAGAAACTATTCGCGTCACAACAAATCCCCTCGGGTTATGAACACCATCGACGCACTCGCTGCAGCCGATTGGCACAGAAGATATGTTATATCGCGATCCCGTCCAACCTACCCGCTAACTAACCTAAACATGGAAAAAAGAGAAAAAGCCTGTCAAATATCAGGGAGGATAGCCTTCACTCCCCCAAACACCGACAAAACCAGGTGGGATCACTTAACTGATTTGTAGGGGATTGGATGGTAACTCCCTCAATCCGCAGCACAACAGCCACACGTCCGTCTAGTCCTTTCCCTCGAGTCGAAGTGTCAGTCCCGCGCCATTGTCCTCAGGTCAACGGGATCCGCCAGGTGGACATGAAATAAGAAATAAAACAACAGTATAAAAAGTTAATTAAATTAAATCTAACTAAGTGGTGGTCGTCGGAGAGGTCACAGACGCTGGTTTGGTGTCCCCAATGGTGTCCCGACATCAAGTTCTTAGGGTGTCCCCTCCAGATGTCAGAAGTGGGATTTGGTGGATATAGTAGATGTGAACACAGCTCGTTGACTCACACCCGAAATATTCATACCTCAATAACTAAGCAACACAGGATTACTAATGTTCAGGCCTGACGGGCCATATAATCATAATACAACATTCGACTCCATAATTTACGGTAATCACAATCATAGATATTACATAAATGTCATCGACTACAGAAAGTCCAGCAAGTCTATCTAAAATAGGGTATAGAAAGAAAGTATTGTACTATGCACTCTATAAGTGCGCCTATCCAGGACTACGGTTCCTAAAGGACACCGGTGTAAACAAATTCAATTTGGTCGGTCTCGCTTTCATACAATCAGTAATAGCACCTAATCAGATAATTGACTGACTCATAAAGCGTAGCAGCACTCACTAATAATTTTCACAGTAATACACTTTACAAAATATCTATGCTGCTCCGCACTAAGAAGTATACAGCTGGGAAATGAACATAGTTCAATCTCAAACACAATCTAACAGCTCATTACACATCTAGTAAAAGTATAGTCAATGTCCTTCTCTTCGTCACAATGGGGTGACGGAAAAACTGTCACAGTTCCTGGCACGAACACACACGAGGGATCTCATCATTTCCTCGCTCGCTATGTTTTTGCGAGCGAGGGAGTCCAATGCAAGCGGTGTGCACACTTAAGCCTGGTGCACAGGTCTCTCACAGTGCGAATCTTTCTGTCTGTCATCTCCACTCAGGTAGGAGGCCCCCGTGACTCGTCCTTTCGCTAAATGCTCGGAATATGAATCCACTGATCTTAGTACGTGTGTTAGCTTTTATACCCCCCGATGGTTACTAAGGGTCTCCCTCCCGATTGGACGATCAAGGACCTAGCCACGACAACACAAGTTTGTCTTTCAGTTAACCCTAACTGCTTTCTCAAAAGGATATGTACTCAACTCAAAAACCTACGCTCGAACTTCTACAATCCTACTATGTAAACAAGAAAATCTCACACGCACACCAAAATCAAAGGGTTAACTTAATGTTTACAAATTTCACTCACACATCCCTCATCACGAAATCCGTGGCTCGATTAATAGCTAAACGCGTTTCATATTCTCCCAATATAACCAACCCATGACTAACAGAAAAAAGAGCTCATGCGGCTCGTGACAACCGCGTATGGAAGAATGGTCTCCTTCTTAAACTCCTGAAAGCGAAAGTGTCCAACCGGATGTACCAGTGGATAAAACAATACATCACCGATAGGAGAGCAAAAGTAAGGTTACAAGGGAAACAAAGTAGCACTGCACAACTGAAACATGGAATCCCTCAGGGAGGAGTGATATCCCCCACACTCTTTAACCTCTTCATGAATGACATAAAAGAAATTCTAACTCCAAGAGTGAAAGCGGTAATGTATGCTGATGATCTGGCACTACTCTGTTCGGAGACAAGCCTTGGCAGAGCTCAGATGCGTCTTCAGTCTACCCTAAACAACCTACAACAGTGGACAACAACACGGAACATGAAGCTGAATGCCAAGAAAACAACTTACACAGTCATTAGTCTCTCCACCAGAATGCAGGCACCTAAACTCAAAATCAACAACGAGCTTCTCATCAAAGATAACTCACCCTCATACCTCGGAGTCACATTTGACCAACGACTAACATGGAAAGCCCATCTGGAAAAGACCCAAACTAAAGCAATGTAGCGGATTGCGCTCCTAAAAAAGTTGGCAGGCACAGACTGGAGTGCAGTACAAAACATACTCAAGAAAACCTACACCGGATACATACGTCCTGTTCTGGATTATGGTATCTCAGCATGGGGAGCAGCAGCAAAGAGCAATTTCCAGAGAGTGGAACGCATCCAAAACCAGAGCCTTCGAATTATCACCGGGGGAATGAAATCCACAACTATTGTAGAGATGGAGAGCACCACTGGTTTACAACCACTGGAGGACAGAAAAAATGGAAAACTAACCTCACAGCTAACAAAGTTTCAAAACCTTCGAAATCACCCTATGAATGATAGAGTAAAGAAACCAACAAAAAGCAGACTAAAAAGAACCAGCTTTATAACATCAGCTAGACAACAGTTAAACAACCTTAAAATCCCACCCATAGATGAAGACGAGGACCTTACAGAGGTTGACTGCTGCCCTCCATGGGAAAGACAACACTTTCCCCTAATCAAAGACACCATTTACGGCATCACCTCCAATACCAATTGGTCCACGGCAGAGCTGCAATCACTCACACAGGAAATGCTGGACAGCTCCTATCCACAAAACAGCTGGATCCGGGTAGTCACGGACGGGTCAGCACAAGAAGCCGTAAGAGATGGAGGAGGTGGTGTATATATCCAATGGACTAATGGGGAAGAATCAGAACTATCAGTACCCACAGGGAAATATTCTACCAACTACAGAGCTGAAACAGAAGCCATACTAGAAGCTGCGCTAAACTTACAAAACCGAGACATATACAACAAAAAAAAAAAGTTATTCTCACAGATGCTAGGTCAGTCCTGCAGGCCCTCCAAAGTTCACATGATTATCATCAAAACAAACTCACCTCTGCCTTAGTGCAGTTATGCCACACAGCAAGCAATGTGGTTCGCCAGTGGATCCCTGGCCACTGTAACATCATCGGAAACGATAAGGCAGACACTCTGGCAAAAAATGGCGCAAACTTCCCCCAAGTCAGAGAAAACATAAGTCTCAGACGCCAAAAGTCACATTACGGTAGCCTTGAAATCCAAGTGGAAACAAAGTCACCCAAGCCATGTAACAGACGATGCGATACACTTGCTCAGCAGAAAGGAGCAAACTATCATTTTTAGGCTGAGAACTGGACATAACAGATTCCGGCAGCACCTTTACAAAAAATTCAGGGTTGAAGAAACTGAGACATGCCCATGTAGAAACTGCCCAGAGAATGCAAAACATGTCCTCCAACAATGCCCCCTATAAAGACAACAGAGGGAAAACAGCTGGCCCCGAGGTGCGGCACTACACACCAAGCTATATGGGACAGCAGAGGAACTCAGAAGCACAGCATCCTTCATAAAGACTACCGGCCTCCTAATATAAATAGTCTGACACGAAGAACGCAGAAGAAGAACTGGGACATGTTCTAACATGTAATACAACAGGTTCTCTTCTAACAGTTTGTGTATTTGATTTTCAACAGGCCTGCATTCTACTCGTTCATCTTGATAGTTATTACCTAAAGTAGGATGGAAAAAATACGGGGTGAAGTGTTATGCCTAGATTTGACAATGTCTTACACGAATTCTCATTCTATAGTAGCCATTGAAAATGAAGCTGGGTGAATGGACTCGAAGCATTACATCACACACCAAAGCTGTTTTCGTCCAGGGATTCCATCTATGATACAACATTCTTCCAATCGAAAACCAAACTATCTGTCCAAGATTTTTTTTTTTTCCTTTCTTCAATGTTATACAGGGCTCAATGTGACAATACAAGTTGCATCAAGAGAAATCGTAGTGCCAAACAACTGGCTGTGATTCGAAGTTCACATATCGCTAACATTAAATGTTGCAGAACAAAATCATCGTCCAGTACAATGGTCAAAATCTAACCCACAGACAAGGTAAACAAAAGACATCCATGGAAACGAACCTTTCCAAAAAAGGTGGCCAAACATATTCACAACAATGGATACCGAAACGGATAATTCCTTCTGTTTCTCTGATTATGTGTCCGGTTACTGAATAATTTGTATTTGTATTTGTATTTGTATAACTCTTTAATCCCATTTGGGAAATTTTGCCTTTGTGCCATTGCACCCCAGTTACAACTGGAGCAGGCACGTCGTCGCCACAGTGCAGCGCCGGTCGGCGTTTTTTTTTTTTTTGGTGGTGGGGGGATGAGGGGGAGTGGGTGGTAGGGATGAATTTTATTTAATTTTGCCCGGGCAGCGGCCTGTTCGGCCTGCTCTTTACGATTTCCAACTGCCAAGGTATCTTTAACGTGCGCAACGTGCACACGGGCCCTCCGAATTTTTTCGTCCATATCCGAGAAGACTAGGTACTCGATCCTACCCCTCAATAGGATCAGGGACATGAAAATATGAGAAAAATCCCAAACTTCCAACATGCCTGCACCGGCCGGGTTTAGAACCCGGGACCCTTGGCATGAGAGGCGAGCACCTTGCCTCTAGACCACCTTGTCCCCATTATGTTATGGTTCGTTCTAATATGAAAGCATGAAGTGAGCATTTGTTGCACTGTTGACATCGTTGATTGATACGCAACCAGAGCGACGCGCAGAATTTGGCGAATTGATTCGTCTTGGTATTTTATGCGATGTTCTATTGCTCATCCCTGGCCGATCGAGTTTTCACTCGTGACGGCAATGGTGAATATGGCAGTATTCTTTAGTTGTTTAACGTCCCCATAAAGGCAATTGGAGACTGTCGGGGTATTTGGAAGGTAGCGGGATCTCAGTTGTTTCAGTCCTTGGCACTCCGCAAGTATGTGCTCGACTGTCTCCTGCGGGCACCCGCAGTGCCGGCATACTGGCTCACGGAGTGGGTTGAAACGGTTTAGATGTGCGTTCAACTGGACATGTCCCGTCCTCATACGCTGTATAATAGTGGCGTATTTACGCTCTAGTGTCAAAATCGGGTCTTTGATGTCTGGTTTGGTTTGGTTATGATACACCCTACGTCCTTTATCCGAGTTTGCCCATTGATATAGCCATTTCCTGCGTCCGTGAGCGCGGATTCTGGCTCGGGCTGCTGGGTAAGACATGGGGTGCTTTGGCTGTTCACCCCTGGTCCCTTGTTTCGCTAGGCTATCTGCAACCTCGTTGCCCCGGATTCCTATGTGAGCGGGGATCCACTGGAGGTGGACCTCGACACCGTATCCGCTTATGATCTGGTGGCAGATATGTCTGATTTTGTCTGCGCCATGTGCCTCGAGCTTGTGGTTGAGCGATTGGACGGCCATCAATGTGGCCCTTGAGTCTGTGAACACAACAATATCTTCTGGCGATACTGTTCCGTTTTCAACGCCATTGAAAACCGTAGTCAGTGTCCTCCAAATCGCTGTCGCCTCAGCGTCGAAGTTGGAGCCATTCGCCCCACACGGCCCATAGATCTTTTCGGTGTCGGTGCCGTCAGGGTAGTAGATTATTGCTCCGTACCCCGCATTCGTAGTCGCCTGTACTGCCGAGCCGTCAGTATAAGCCTTAATCATATGTGATGGGTACGAATCAATAGTTTCGCCAGCAGCCGTTTTCAGAATCGTGGGATTGACCTCCTTAGTCATGTTTGTGTCTAGAAGCGTGGGTTTGATCACTGGGGGTTTCAGGGAGGCGTGAGGTGGCTCTTTCGTCCATAACCGAAGGGGCATTCTCTCTTGTTCTAGCCCATACTCCTCAGTTAGTCGTTTGGCTTCGCCCAGGAACGACTTCTTCTGGAGTATTCTCGGTGGCGGGTCGGTTTCGATCGCCTCCCGCGCCGGATAGTCCGGCTCGAGCCTTTTTAACCTCTCGTACTGCTGTAGTAGGCTTCCTTCCCTTCTGATTGCCAGTGGTTCCACATTGGTCATGATTTCGAGAGCATTCGTAGGAGTGGTTTTGAGGCAGCCTGTTATGAGTCTCATGGCGCTGTTCTGGACTCGGTCCAGCGCCGACAGCGTTCGGTCGCTGGCCATTGGTTGCAGTGGCAGGCTATATTCTATGCCTGCTCGGACGTAGGCTAGATATAGCTGTCTGAGAACCTTCCCAGTGGCACCCCAGTTGGTACTGGCGAGCGTTTTCAACAGTGTTAATCGCCCCCTAGCCTCAGACTCGAGCTTGCTGACGTGCGTCTGCAAGTTGAGCTGCTGTCAAGTTCAACTCCCAGGTATCGTGGTGCGCTTTCCCTTTTGAGAGTCTGGCCATTAATCTTAAGAGTGATGGTGGCTTTCTGGGCGTGTTTGCCGTTGGTGAAGAGTTGATAAACGGTCTTATCGACGTTTATCTCCATCTTCCACGATCGGCAGTAGCAGGCAAGGGTCGCGAGGTCCCGGTTAAGGTCTCGCTGTAGCCATTGGACATGCTTTCCTGTCCTCCAGATTACCATATCATCGGCATACATCGCTTTTTCGCATCTCAGGTGTTGGGTAAGGTCGCTGGTGTAAGCCGCAAAGAGCGTGCAGCTTAGCGCTGAACCCTGCGGCAGGCCATTCTCCACGGTGAGTTGGCTTGAGGTCTGTCCGTTCACTCTGGTACGGACTGTTCGATTGTGAAGGAAATCTTTTACCCATGCATACAAGTTTCCTTTGACCTCCGCCTTGAGTAATTTAAGGAGTAGCCCACCTTTACATACCTTATCGTACGCTTGTTTGAGATCGACGAATACGGCGATGGTATGCTCCCGCCTATGGAAACCATTATTGACCGCTTGGCTTGGGTCAATCGGATAAGCTGATCCATCGTCTGCCTGCCACTACGGAAGCCCGCCTGGTGTCTGTCTAGAAGACCGCGCTCTTCTAGATAGCAGGTCCGCCGGTAGTTAACCATCCTCTCCCCTACTTTGCAGATGCAAGAGGTAAGGGAGATTGGCCTGTAATGTGATGGTTCGGTACCATCTTTGCCTGCTTTAGGGATAGCTGTCACCACGGCCTTTTTCCAGTTAATAGGGAGTTTTCTTTCGTGCCACGTTCTATTTATTAAGGCTAGGAGCCATTTCTTTGCCGTGGGGCCCATCTGGAGCAACATCTCGTTAGAGATTTTGTCCGGGCCTGGCGCTTTACGATTTTTACACTTGCCAAGTGCTCTCTCCAGTTCCTCTAGGGTGAACTCACTGTTAAGGCCCTCGTAATCGCTGTCTACCTGCGACTTTTCGAGCTGACGCCTGACCTTACGGAGCCCCTTGTCCGTATTCGTAGCTTTGCCACTCTTATTTGTACTGGCAAAGTGTCGGTTAAGCATGATTGCACGCTTATGGTCTGTCACCGCGACCGTCCCATTTGCCCGTATCGGAACGACATTCTTCACTCTTTGCCCCCGATTAAGGCGGTTCAGGACGGTCCACGCTCGGCCACCACTCGAGTCCACGTTCAGAGACTCGCACAGGTTTAACCACTTTGCCATTTTGGTGCTTCTAGACAACAGTTTGACTTTGGCGGTCAATCTGTTAAATTCGATTCTGGCCGCCGTGCTCGTTTTTGCTTTTCTTCTCGCCCTCTTACGCTGTCGGACCGCCTGTTCAAGTTCCTTTGACCAGGGCAAGCGATTTAGGGGCTGCAGTCCTCGCGGAATACTCCGCTTAGCAGCTGCGAGCACGGCCGAAGTCAGTACGGCGTTAGCTTCGTCAATAGTACCCTCGTTGGGGTCCACCTCGTTCAGAGTTAAACCTAAAATCTCTCTGAACTCTTCCCATCTGCCTCGTTTGTAATTCCAGTTTAAACGTTTCTCCTTCTTAGCTGTTTTAGTCTGGATTTGTACGAGGAGAGGAAGATGGTCGCTACCTACGTCCTCGAGGACTGCGTAGCTGTGTCTGGTAACGAGGTCAGCAGATAGAAGCGTAATGTCAGGCCGACTCTCCACGCCGTTTGCTCGATGCAGGCAGGTGGGCGTGGAGTCGGCTGATTGTATCCGGACCAGGTTAGAACTTAGGAGATCTTCGACGTTTCTTCCTGCCATGTTCGTCGATTCTGGGGCGTACCCCATTTCAGGGCTTCGTGCGTTGAAGTCTCCTCCGATGATAGTATTATTCAATGTAGCCTCTGTTAACCCTAGGTCGCAGGTGACCTTAGGGGGATTATAGACATTCGTGATGGTAAAGGCCACGCCGTCCTTCCATACTGTAAGAGTGAGGGTATCAGTTTCACCCTTGCTCGTCGGGGCGTGCTGCCTCACAGACGTAATGTCATTGCGTACCAGTGTTGCAATGCCTCGGCACTTGGTACACGAGCAGGTGTATATAGTATACCCTGTGACGTGCGCGCCTCTCCCATTCAATAGAGTCTCTTGAAGGAGAGCTACATGGATGTGTTTTGCCTTGAGGAGCTTAGTTAGCTCCAAGACCTTCGGGCGAAGGCCGCAGACGTTAAGCTGCAACATGTTAAGTGTCGCAGGGGGATCCCTCGCCGCTAGGGTCCCCTTCTTAGTTTTCACACACGCATTCACACTCGCATTCGGACACAGGTCACCAGTAGCATACTTGCGTAGGGGGACCTGGCAACTGCCATCCTCCCTACGGAGGATCTGTTTGGGTTCCTCAGCCCCACGTTTATTCTTGCCATATTGTACCATCATAGTTAGTGGGTATTTGTTACTGCTTGGGCCCCTTTCAGACAAATGGAGGCTGATGACAGCCTGAACCGACTGATTCGTATCACGTCGTGACCAGAATCTCACTTTCTCATCCGCCAGCGTGCGGTCATTGTCTTGCTTAAGTCATTGTCACGTAGTGATTGCTGCACGACCTATCGAAGGATCGATCTGATCAGTCCCCGGCCCTCAATCGGGGACTGTCACCACTGCGTTCTGCTAGGCAATTTGCCCCCTTCTGCCTACAGCAACCTGCTCCAATTGTTCATGCCTTGACGTGGAGGAGTGGCTTGCGTGTCCCAGTGATCCCAGGAGCTAAGCCAGCGGAGGCCTCGTGCCCCTGATAGCTTTAAGCAAGCTGGACAGGTCATGGGGGAAGGACCAGACAAGATTGAACAGACTGGCCCTCCAGGTTCGGGGGTTGGGCGTAGGGCTAACAACCCTACCCTGAAATCCTTGTTGGGGTGACCTTACTTGGAGAAACAAAAATCGTTACGGAAACAGCAACATGGAAAAACCAACGTTCTGGATGTGATGGACCTTCTGAGTACCTCGCGACTCGTATGAATGCAAGTAGTGAAAGCCGAAAGGAAACTGCTAGCAGGATGAAGGAGGAACTGAACACCGCCAAAACCAAGACCAGGATTGGATACTGGAATGTTAGAACAATGTATGAATCGGGTAAGTTAGCACAAGTAACATCAGAGATAAGGCGCTACAACCTACACATCCTGGGTGTAAGTGAGAGCAGATGGACTGGATCTGGAAGGATCAAAACATCCACTGGAGAAACCGTTCTCTACTCTGGAAGAGAGGATGACCAACATCATGAAGGAGTAGCCATCATCCTAAAGAAAGGACTGGACAAATGCTTGTTGGAGTGGAAACCAGTCAATAGCAGACTGATGAGGATGAGGATGAAAGGACGACACACAAACATCACTGTCATCCAATGTTATGCACCAACCAACGAAAACGACAACACAGACAAAGACGACTTTTATGAACAACTCGAGGGGGAAATGGACATGACGCCACGGCATGATCTCATCATTGTCATGGGAGACCTCAATGCTAAGGTAGGTAAAGATGATATAAATTATGAAAGAGTAATGGGAAAACATGGAACTGGAACAAGGAATGATAATGGAGAAAGGCTTGTGGATTTTTGTGCCTTGAACAACTTAGTCATCGGAGGGACCCTTTTCACACACAGAGAAATTCACAAACTCACATGGAATTCTCCAAATGGAAGAGACAAGAACCAAATAGACCATTTGATGATCAACGGTATGTGGAGACGATCCCTTCTAGATGTGAAAGTGAAAAGAGGAGCTGACGTAGCCAGCGACCACCATCTAGTGGCAGCACTTATCAAAATTAAACTGAACAAGACCGGAATCAAGACATCAAAGCCAAGACACCTTAATATTCAGAAACTGAGAGATGCAAGTGTTAGAAATGCCTTCAACATACAAGTCAAGAACCGATTCCAGGCTCTACAAGAGTCTGATAAGAACAACCCTAATGAAAGAGGAATCGATTCAGAGTGGAAAAGAGTAACTACAGTGTACACAGAGAGCAGTGTAGCCTGCCTTGGATTTAATGAGAAAGGGAAAAGCAAGGAGTGGATCCAACAAAGAACATGGGATGTGATCGAGGAGAGGAAAGTCATGAAAAAGAAACTCCTACAAGTGAAATCGGAAAGGCTGAAAGAGAGGTACCAACATAGCTACACAGAGTTAAATAAGAAAGTGAAGAGACTAGTAAAGAAAGATAAACGAGAAGCCATGGAACAGCTAGCGGCGGATGCGGAGGAGGCAGCAGCAAGAGGAGAACAGGGTAAGCTCCACAAGATCACTAAGCGCATTTGTGGCAAGTACGGTGGAAGACCAAGTGTTCCAATCAAAGACAAGAATGGGAAACTACTGACTACAGAACGAGAACAGGATACACGCTGGACAGAGCACTTTCAGGAATTACTAAACCGGCCACCACCTGAAGATAGAATAATAATACAAGATGCTGCTGAAGACCTTGACATCAACATAGATCCACCAAAGAAAGAAGAGATAGTGGCAGCAATAAAGAGCCTAAAAAACAGCAAAGCCCCAGGAAAAGACAACTTGACTGCAGAACTGTTCAAAGCAGATCCGGATCAGTCAGCCACCATCCTTCAGCCACTGTTCACAGCTATCTGGGAAGCAGAAGCAGTACCAAAGAGCTGGAATGAAGGCAGAATAGTGAAAATACCCAAAAAAGGAGCACTCAGCGATTGCAACAACTGGCGTGGTATCACTCTCCTTTCTATACCCAGCAAAATCCTTGCCAAGATCATTGTGCAATGTATGTCAGATGCTGTGGACAAGACACTGAGAAAGGAACAGGCCGGATTCCGAAAGGGGAAAGGATGCATTGACCAGATCTTCACACTCCGAAACATCATAGAACAGTGTTCAGAATGGCAAAGGCAGCTCTATGTGAACTTCGTTGACTTCAAAAAGGCCTTCGACAGCATCCACAGAGAGAGTATATGGCGCATTCTTCGGCACTATGGGATTCCCAGCAAGCTTGTTGAACTCATCAAAAGCTTTTACAAGAACTTCAGTTGCAGTGTCGGAAACAGTGATGCATCCTTTGAAGTGAAAACTGGTGTACGGCAAGGATGTGTGATGTCAACAATTTTGTTTAACCTCGTAATCGACTGGATTATGCGGAAAACTACAGAGGATGCACCAAGAGGCATCAGATGGACACTCTTCGACAACCTAGAGGATTTGGACTTTGCGGATGACCTTGCGCTATTGTCACATAGTCACCAACACATGCAAGATAAGACGCAGAGACTACATAATTTTGGATGCAAAGTAGGCCTTCGGATTAGCCAGAAGAAGACAGAGATTATGACCCTAAATGTAGACACTCCAGCACCAGTGCAAGTAGATGACAAGAACCTCACCACGACGGACAAATTTAAATACCTTGGTAGCATTATCAGACCAGAGGGTGGCACAAAGGAGGACATCCAAAGTAGGCTGGGAAATGCAAGGGCTGTCTTTCAAAGTATGAGCAACATCTGGAAATCGACACAATACGGCATCAACACCAAGATCAGACTGTACCAAAGCTGTGTCCTATCCACACTCCTGTATGGATCAGAGTGTTGGCGAATGACAGAAGGTGACCTCGCCAAGTTGTCTTCCTTCCACACCACATGTCTTCGTAGGATTCTCCGCATCTTTTGGCCAAACAAGATTTCTAATCAGGAACTACTAAGGCGATGCAAGCAAGAAGAAATAGCCAACATCATCACGAAGAGACGATGGAGATGGCTTGGACACGTGCTGCGAAAGGAAGCAAATTCTATAACCAAAACAGCACTTCAGTGGACACCGGAGGGACGGCGCAAGCGAGGCAGACCCAAGGCAACCTGGCGGAGAACAATCGAGGCAGAGATGAAATCCTTCAATCACTCATGGGGAACTCTCGCAAAGATGGCCCAGGACAGACAGGGCTGGAGATCCTTTGTTGCTGCCCTAAGCACCAGTGGGTGCAACAGGAAATAGTAGTAGTAGCCTACAGCAACGGAAAGCTCCCAGTGTTTAACGGCTTCGGGAAGGTCAGCCGTCAGCCCGTCCCTGTTAGCCAGCCCCCAGCTTGGGCTGCCCCGCTGCTACCACGTGGCGGTCGAGAAGAAATTCTCCCCGGGTCTCTCCAGACCTGGGATCGGGCTTATCCGGAGCCCGGAGGCTGCGGAATGGTCATGGGCGAAACGGTGATCATCTGCTAGTACCCACTCGTTCGCGTGCACCTTGTACGAAGGACCCACCGAGACAGTACCAGTATTCGACTTGATAGTCGGTTTCCCGGAAGGACTGCAACAGCAGGACCCTCGGAGCAGCGCTATGCGATGTTAGTTACCATTGATTGCGTCACTGTTGGACAGAATGAACTGAGCTGTGTACATTTTATTGAACTATTCTTCTGAAAACCTGGCCACATTTTTAAAGTCTTCATTTACCTCAAATTATTTTCAAAACCAGATGTCTAGAAGTCGCCTTGTACATACATTTCTAGTGATGTTTGAGGTTGTCATTGTAATTAATTGATGCCATCCGCAGCTGATGATCCGAGATACTTCTGTGTCTTGCACAATCAAGTATTTGGGGAATTGCCTATCATTAGCATTTTTGTTTCCTTGCAAAATGCAAATCTCGTTCGCTGTCGCAGTTGGCCTTTTCTCGGCTGTTACCGGCATCGAGTACCGTTACCGGCGTCCCAGAGGTCACGGAGCGAGAAGGCCCCTTTCCAGTGCTGATCTTGACCAGTGAGAAATCATCTTTTAATTTAGTATCTCCTGGGCGAAGATATTGCTCTCAGTATCTCTTCAAGTTTCACCTTCCACCACACGGTGTGCCACGTTGTGCCCTGTTATGGTATGCTTCATCTTGGAATCGAATTTTCACTCTACGCGGGCCGGGAGTTACAAACATGAAGCAAAATGGAAAAATGCACGAGGCACAAACTGCTTTTGGTGCAACTTACCCCCCCCCCCCCCTTTTTTTTTTTTTAACCTAATTCACGGGGACGGACTAGGATAGGCTGGTAACCCGTAACGATACGAAACGGGGCAAAGTTGGTAAGCTTGCGTGAGGAGGCAGACACGTTTTTCTGAGGGTGTAAATACTTAAAATTTTCTACAAAAACAGCAGTATTTTTTACTTTTTTACACTAAATTCTTAACTGTGATACTCCTGAACGGGTGGCTAAAAAAAATTCTAGATAACCTATATATAATTTTTAAAGTCATAAGCCTTTTTAATATTTTACAATTCCTAAGCGTGATATTTACTGTTGCTCTAAACCAAGATGGCGGCGATCCTGCACAGATTTGTACTGATTTTATTTATTCTATTCACTGTAAAAAAGGAATTTTCCCCGTGTTGTTACTATACCGATGGAGCTGGACTCCAAGGGACAGTCACTGTCACACCAGGACCTATAGCTAGACCTAGATCTAGACTAGTCAATTTGATTTCCATCCTGACACTTCGCCCTAATGTTGTGGGCGGCCTCTTCACGAGGTGGTGGCAGCCCTTGCCCTTCAGACCAGATCAAGATGTTTCTTTTTTATCACAATATGGATCCAGATCTAGATCTAGACAACTTTTAATGTTTTTATTGCTCTTATGTGGTGACATAGAGCAAAATCCTGGCCCCAAATCCAAATTTCCCTGCGTTTTATGTAAGAAGGCCTGCACGTGGAAAACAGATGCAGTCGCCTGTGACTCCTGCGATGGCTGGTATCATACCAAATGCATGGGCATGAATCGGAACATCTACGAAGCTCTAAAAAATATTTCATGGGAGTGTTTTAACTGCGGAATCCCAAACTTTAGGTCTAGTCTTTTTGAATCAGATACCTCCCTTGAACTCTCCAATTCATTTGAAACTCTAAATTCCCCTTCATGCCACAAACCCTTCAGACCCAAGGAAACCTCCACCCCTGAAAACAAGCCAAAATTCAAAACTGACAAAAAAACCAATGACCCAGCCTTCGCGGGAGACACAACCCCTCAAACCAAAGAACCTAGACCTGGAGCCACTAGTAACTTTAAAACCCTGGTAATAAACTTTCAAAGCTTTTTTAATAAAAAAGAATTGTCAGCGATGACGGAAGATATGAACCCGGATATAATGATTGGTTGCGAAACCTGGCTCTGGATAATTACGAAATTCATAGAAACGATAGGAAAAACAGAACAGGCGGGGGAGTGTTTATTCTTGTTAAAAAGAACATTACAAGTAAAGTCATTTTCAAATAAAAAAAAAGTGAAAGTATATTTTGTATGATTGATCAGAAAGGAAAAAACCAACAAATCTTTGGAGCAGTCTACAGGCCCCCAGATGCAACAGAAGAAGATAATATAAATATTGTTAATGACATTAGCTCAGTTCAGGAAAAATACAAAAAAAGCCACCATCAACATCGCTGGCGACTTTAAGTTTAACATCCCGGACATCGACTGGAAAAGAAATAAAATAGTAGGAAATAAATATACTAAATCAACTAACGAAATTTTTCTTGAACATTTCCTGTATTCCGGATTCGAACAAGTGAACCACGAACCAACTCGCAAGTCCTCAATACTAGAACTATTTTTTACCAACAATACAGACAACATCATTAGTACAGCAACAGCACCAGGACTTGGTGATCACGAATCTGCACTTTTAGTACAATCAAAATTAACAATCCACAGACTAAAACCAACAAAAAGAAAAATCTATCTCTGGAACAAAGTGGATAAAAATAAAATTAAAACAGATTGTAAAAACTTTGCCAATCTTTTTAATTGTAAACACTCAGTGAATAACAACGTAGAAGACCTATGGAGTTGCATTAAAACTAACCTTAACACCATTATAGATGACAACATACCAACTAAAATGACATCCTCAAACTGGAGAAAACCCTGGATCGGCAGGAAACTAAAAAATTCCATAAGGAAAAAGAAAAGATGGTAGGCCTACTCCAAGATGAAGAATTGTAACTCAGAAAGAGTCAGGCGTAAATACCAAGACATAAAGAGAAAAACACAAAGAGAAAGCAGGAAAGAACATAACTACGTGAACGCGATTTTCCAAAGTGACACCCACAATAAGAAACTATTTTCGTATATAAAATCAAAAAGTAATGGGAAGCCAAATATTTTTGAACTTAGAGACAAAAACGGTAAAATTCATCAAAAACCAGACAAAAAAGCAGAAATATTTAATGATCAATTTAGTTCAGTCTTTTCTGACCCAACAGGCCCGACAACTGCTATTAACCAAGACCCAATAAAAACCAAAATGAAAGAAATAACTGTAAATCTAAAAGGGTTCATAAACTAATGCAAAACATTTGACCCTAACAAAGCGATAGGACCTGATGGCATCCCCGGTCAATTATTAAAAATGTGCGCTGAAGAACTAGCACCAATCTTTACGACACTATTCCAAGCATCATTAAATCAAGGCACTGTTCCAATAGACTGAAAACCGGCAAATATAATACCACTATTCAAAAAAGGAGAAAAAACAAATTCTGAAAATTACAGACCTGTTTCCCTAACCTCTATTACCTGTAAGCTCCTTGAGCATATCGTGCACAGTTCAGTTGTGGACCACCTGGATTCTAATAATATTTTAACCAATGTCCAGCATGGATTTAGACAGCATAGGTCCTGTGAAACGCAGCTGATCACAACTTGTAAGGATTTTATAAACGGAATTGAAAAGAATAGCCAAATAGATGCAATATTACTTGACTTTTCTAAAGCTTTTGACAAAGTCCATCATGACAGCTTGTTAAACAAAGTGAAACATTACGGAATAGATGGGAATCTGCTTAAATGGCTAAGATCCTTTCTTAACAATAGAATTCAGAAAGTTGCTGTTGAGGGCAAAACCTCTACCCCCAGGCCGGTACTATCCGGTGTTCCTCAAGGAACAGTCCTGGGACCACTGCTATTTCTAATATACATAAATGACATGCCAGAGTCCTTAACACCTGGAACTAAAGTTAGATTGTTTGCTGACGATAGCCTAGTATATAGGGAAATTAAGAACAAAGGAGATGCAAAGATACTACAACAAGACTTAAATAAATTACAGAAGTGGGAAGGTGACTGGAAAATGGAGTTTCATCCCCAAAAGTGCCAATTACTAAGAATTACCAACAAACTAAACAAAATTGAAACTGGGCACAATGAAAAATTGTCAATTGCAACTAATGCTAAATACCTTGGTGTTACTATCGATGACAAACCCAAATGGGGCGAGCACATAGACAACACCTGTAAAAAAGCAAATAAAACCTTGGCTTTTATCAAAAGACATCTATCATCATGTCCCAAAGAAATTAAAATAAAATGCTATAATACGTATGTAAGACCAATAGTGGAATATAGCAGTTGCATCTGGGACCCGTATACACAAGACCAACAACAGCAATTAGAAAGAATACAGAGGAGAGTAGCCAGGTGGGTCACCAATCAATATGATCACAATGTTAATACCACATTTTTATTAGACGACTTGGGCTGGACGCCACTGAGTGAGAGGAGAGCGAGAAATAAAGTATTGTTACTCCAAAAAGCCAGGTGTGGCAGTGTCGAGATCCCCAGAGAGGATATACGTTTTAACAGTAATGGAAGAACAAGAACAAAAGGATCTACTATGTTTGTACCACATTCTAGAACTAACACACATTTGCATTCTTTTTATCCCTCTGCTATAAGATTATGGAATAGCATGCCAAAAGAGCTCCAAAACATTTCTAATCCAGACCTCCTCAAATCTAAACTGAACTCAGTGACATTACGGTCACATTACAACATAAGGCAGGTTTAAGTTAAAACTTGCCAACCGTTCAGGACGACACTACTAAAAAATTATATTATCTTTTTATGCTAAATCAACATACTTCTATTTTAAATATACATATTTTATAAATAATATGAGATGTATGACTTTTTACCCTCAAAGACTCGACCTGCTGAGTCACTAAGCGGGATTGCACTAGTCCTCAATGATGAGGCTGCAGTCTTAACGGAAGAAGAAGCTGACCAATTAATTGGTCTAAAGACTGAGATATTCTGGCAGATGCTGGCTACATGTAAAAATAAATTTAATTGTAAAAGATTTCCGAGTATAGAGATGATTTCCTTCAATCTGAACATGATCTTTCTGTTCTTTAGATTGTAGAGTTACATTTTCTTTTCCTTTCCATTTGCTTTGAAACAGCGGGTTCGTTCCTTCACGTTTAAAAAAAAAAAGTTTTGGCTGTTTTTACTTGTATGCACGCACTCCAACCGTTTTGCACTAGGGGCGCATACGTATACATACCTGTCCGTAACCCCGTCCTTATCCTGAAACCTAACCCTGCCCCCTGCCCTTTCAGCCAAAAACCAGGAGGAAAACAAAAAGAAAACCTGAAAGAATAATTAATTAAGGCTGTTGGTAGCAGCATTTCGGGAGGAGCTCTCTAGCTCTGCAGTCACAAAAGGCTTTAAAATACATACGTTTAGCGCAAAAATACCTTAGGGGGGCGTACATGTGTGTAGCTATATTTTTTTTTAAGGCCCCCCCCCCCGCCCAGTGTTTTAGCACAAGCAGTAACGGAGCCGTCTTTACGTATGGGCACACTGGGCAGTTGCAAAGGGGCCCCAAGGGTCTAGGGGGTCCCATGCATGCAAATTTACATTAGTTTGTGAAACGAGGAAGAAAATCCTATTGCTTTGCCCGTAGGCCCATAATAAGGTTAAGTCGGCCTTGGGTACCACAAGTACTACTTTTTTCCCCTGCCTAATTCGTAAATTTGGCGGGGGGGGGGGGGTGGTCTCTTAGCCTAAACAAAATAAAAATTGATTATTGATGCAATGAAACTGTCTGTTTCCAGTATAATTGAGTTTGTCTGACCTTGTAATGAGGAAACCTTTTGACCGACAGCTGTTACCATTATACAGTTATGAAATATGCCCCAAAACATGTTTATCCCGGCCAACACCTCGTATCTCGGAGATCTGCTAATAAAGTATATTAATAAGCGTAACGTAATCATAGAAACAGGTCTAATATAACATTAAATAAAAGTAGGTGAAAATATAAGATGAAAAATAACACTAACAAAAAAAGAAAAGGCTTTATTTCCAATGCCAATAAAACTGGCCAATAAACCCAGGCATTATGTGTTCAAATCATAGAAATAGAATGTACCTCCTATTTCTATGGCCTAAATACTCGAACCAATGCAATAAATAGAACCTTTATTTGCTACCCCCCACCCACCCCAATCTTTATTGGCCAAAACTGGCGCATAATGCTCGGGACCTTTTCATGCAACGTGTACCTCAATTTTTTTTCTACCCAAGCACCACCTTCCCTCCTTTTCTCCCTTTGATTATTACTAACGCTGCCACTTGCGGCAGAAGTTCTAGGACTCGTCGATCAATAAAATATCGTTTAAGGACACACTGCACTTTTAAATGTGAAATGTATGGGGCTCTTTGGTGAGTGAGATGTTTTCCATTTTCGGTTTCATTCCAATTTCATCATGCCTGAAAATAGAATTCCTTATATGTTACTGGAATTTTATTCTCCTCTTTATTTTTAGATCATATATATATATATAAGCCCGTCACATTCCATTTCATTGGGTGTCTAGGTAAGTCTTACGTGTCTGGATTTTTAGCTATGTGTTCATGTTTATTCAGAGGATTGTGTCGAGTGGTCATCTAGAGACTACGAGCGCGACTCATACGTCTTCTGTTAAATAAAATATTTCAATACGACAAAATAGCCAAACAAACATGGCATACTTTGTGAAGAAAGCATTGAATTAGGTGGCCAAATCAAGCAATAAAATGCTTCTCGTAAGTCATGCTAGGCTTGTTTTGAAAACTTGAGGCAATGGACTAAAGGACAAGAACGTCTTAAGTTTTAGAATTCTCATGATGTGGAGAAAACCACAAAATCGCAGTGAAAACTACTGATTCTGTCTTGATGATCCCAGTATTTCAAGATTCAGTATTAAGATCAATGTGTAATTTCCAAATCTATCATCACCTTTAAGACCTCTGTGATGCATCTATTGCAGTTTTCACCATCTTCAACGTTACCGTTGGGTGTAGCAATCATTGTTCCTATGAAGTTACTGATATCAACAATTTACTCAATTACTGGCCTCTTTCTTGAAACAAAAATATCTAAGCTTTTACTCAGCATGCAGCGAATGATTTAGTGAGATACCTTGATTTACCTGAAAAGAAAATAATTATCACAAATGTTAAGGTGTTTAAGTTCAGTATGAAATGAAAAGACTTGTGTTAGCCCCTGTGAATTATGGTAGCCCCCATGACCACGTTCCCATTTCACAAAAAAATAAGGAAAGCACATCTGGTACATTTCCAGTTTCGCCTATGTCGTTTCCTGCTTCACCACAGACACAGACAATGACTACGGTGTCAGTATGGCTGTATGTCAGTTGATTACCAATAAGATGACTGACCAGTATTAGAGCTTACAAAGAGATTCCCTAGAATCAAAATATTCCTGCGTCGAGAAAGAGGAGATTCATAATTAAAAGGTCATTTACTTCAACTAAGTTTGTACCTTTTATGTGAACAAATATTGCAGTGCAACCTTAATATCTCTACGTCAATGGGGCTGTCGGAATTGCGTTGAATAAAGAGAAATAACAAAATAGTGGTGAAAGAGAGGAAATAAGCGGGAGATGGGGGAAATCAGATATCACCATTATAGGAATCGTTCACAGTTAATAACGCATTTATGTCTCTTGTTTCTTTTTTTATGGACGTTCCTCTAATTTCATTGTTGTATGGAGCCATTGCGAGGCAAACCGTTTGCCGACATCGGCAAGATGTAGGCTATCTTTACGTGAAATGCTCAATTTTGTTGTTTTGTTTTGTTGCTATTTTTAGAGGTTTTCTTTTTTTTATTTTGACGTGGCTGTTTCTTCAGAAAGCGTGATATGATAATAATGAGCGAGGTCAATAAATAATGATAAGTAAAGACGAAAACCCTTGGGCTTAAAATAAGGTTTACGAACATGTAGGTCCATTTATGGTAACTGATTCTGTCAAACGAATATTTCGTGTCAGTTCTAAGAAAATTAATTGGGACCATGGTAAAACGTGGCTAGTGGAGTGCGGGCGGGCTCTCACTGAGGAGTGAGAAAGTGAAACTGAGGTAAACGAGGGTGACAGAGTTTGAGAGTACGTTTGTAAACACAGCTTGACGACGACTGTTTTGTTCTTGAGTTCTCGGAAGCGGTTTTAAAAGCAGCCTGAGATAAAACACGGCTTTAAAACTGTGGCCAACCTTTAGAAAGTAGCTGATTTTGGACAGAGTTGAATATCTTTGTGGTTTTCTCATAAACCTCAGCGATTAGAAAAGCATTTCAAAAATCTAGCTGCTTGACAACGACTCTCCTAGTGGCAGATTCAGTGCTCGCTGTCAGTCACCCCTCGTCACTACACCGGTAAGTGTTTATCTCCATGAGCGTTTTCTTTTGCTTACATTGGGACTGCGTGAAATTAATCTGATTAACGGTCATTTTTTTTCATTACTTTTTTTGTTTAGCAGCAGTCAATCAAGTTTGACATACCGAATTCATTTTATCACTTTTTTTGTTTTGCTGCAACTTGTCTTGTCACTCACCCTGAAGTCTGTTTAAGCTTTAAGCAAGTGCGCTCCCAGGAGAGATGGGTGGATGGGGGTGGGGGGGGGGGGCTTCAACAAACAAAAAGCGTACATGGGGGGTGGGGGGGGGGCTGGGGGTTCTGAGGGTGGTAGGCTCCGCACCGTTTCAAATTATGGTGAAAAGAATAAATGAAAATGTTTGGTTTTTCGTTATACATGTATTTATTTACTTTTTGTGTCAGCAAATTTAACTGCTGCTTTTGATCTCATCAAATGAAACAGTCAAATAGATCATGGAAAATGTCATTCAAAGTTTTCAAACACGAAGGACGCATTTATATGGGGGGGGGGGGGGTGTAAAAATTGATCAATAGAGAGTACGTACATTCTTATCATAGTGATGAACGGACATGACGTCACAGATCCGTTTTTGTTGTACACTCTTGGCCATTATTGCTGGTATACGAAGTAGAAAATAACTTTCGTTTATTTATTGACAACAAACATAATCAGTTAATGTACTTAAAGCATGTGGGGAAAGAATCTGAAATAGCGGTATCCAAATAAAGAGGGGGTTTCTGTAATAAAAGGAGATTGTGCACAACAGAACCACCAGTGGCGTAATATTATAAAAACCATAGAAAAACTGTGAGGTCGCAGCAGGGCTATAGGTGGAACTTGAGTCGCCGGATGGACACACCCCCGCCGCCATTTTGTTAGACCAGGCGGGTTTGTTTACTTCGGCTTCGCGTGAAGAAACATGGATCCTGTGAGTGCACAGAAGTTTTGTGACAAGTTTAAACTTATTAATGGGGTTCACCCAGACACTGTCAAAGACTGTGAGTGGAAGAAAGATGTGACGTATTTCCTCCCATCACACATGCTGAGATATTTTCATAGTACTTACTGTCAGTACTGTCAATGCCTACACCCACGAGCTGTTCAAGGCAAATTTTGGAATTAGCACCCCAGACCTGTCAGTATTACCCTGTTTTATGTTTAATGTTCTCCCCCATCCCTAACCCTAAAATGGATTAGATCTATCAAATGTGGACACCTGATATTAAATTAGTGGAGGAATCATAATCATCGAGTGGACTGGATCTAGATCTAGATCTTAATCGGGGAGTGACCACGTGGGTGCTGTTTTATCAACAACAGTGTAGCAAGGTGTTATAGGCCCTAGTTAGTATTGTGATGTCAAATTAGGTTTGGTACATTAGGCCTACACCATCGGATTCAATAGTTTTGCCCAAGAAACCAAAGAATTTTAGTACCACAATGTACACATTCAGGTTAAGACACAACATGGTTAGGTTACAGCCATTTTCCTACATTACATTTAGATCTAGCCGACTACATGTATTAATTTTGCAGGCACTAGTTTGACTCATTCACTGGATTAAACATATTTTTCCATTCTCGGTGGTAGGTGGTAGATTTGTCTATATGAACAACATTGTAACCCTGCATTCGGAACTCCTTCCAAACCAAACCCCTTCATAGCATTTCCCGGTTAGGAACTGGATTAAGCCTAAGGTCTAGGATTAGCATTAATTTGTGTCCAAGTGGCAGTTTCTTTGTTCATTTTGATCCTTCCTTTATCGCAGGATTAGAAAAAATAACCATGTGGTGAACTTTTACTGTTCTGTTGGAGATGTCTTTTCGGCCGATGGCCTTTATCCACTCTCTCCTTCGCCTTTCTGATAAACGCCCAGTGACCTCGCCCCCATTCTTTCTTATATAAGGAATAGAAAACATCCTTCGTCCAATTTTGTATTTGTTGGTGCAGCCAAAAACTGCGCACAAGTGCGGCATCTATCTCGTTACTCGGTCTCAGACACGGCTATGCGCTCGCTTTCAGCCTCACACAGAGATCTCTGGTCTAACAAAATGGCTGCCTAGCTCTGGTAAACAACGCCGTGACGTCACGAAAGTTCCACCAATGTCAAAATTGGGCAAAAAGAAAAAGTTGTATGTAGCGAAGCCCCGCGTGAGAAATAATACATGTACCCGAACCATACAAAGCAAACTAAAGAGAAGACAGAAAATGGTCAAATTTTCGGCTTTCGCCATTGTCAAGACACAAACAAACAAACAAAACAAAAACAAAAACAAAAACAGAAAAAAAAGAAAATGGAGCCATAACAGTGTTATAGAGAAGGCAGTGACTAGGCCAAGGCTCTGGTGTAGTGTCTCGTGTTTCGTGCCGCAGACAGTGAGGTCAACAGGAGGTAATAGAAGAAAAGAAAAGGTTGGGGGCGGGGAGGGGGGGGGAGATGGAGAGAACAGACAGACAAAGGGATGATAGATTTCGTTCAGTGTGTTCAAATTACTTGAACGATAAAGTAAAACGAAAAGAATGAAGGAGTTAGTTTGATGAGGTCGCAGTTGTAAACATAACATAGATCATGTGTGAGAGAGAATACATCACATGAATTACCATACTGAGAAGTAGTGCAGGAGAACCATTGACGTGAAAGAATATTAAACATTTATTCTTTTAAAAAGTGAACGCAGGAAAGAAATTTAATGAAATTGTTCTTTTCTTTTTCTTTTCCACTTTGTTCCTCCCCTCTTTTTCTCTTATTGTAACTTTCTCAGAGCTGCTTTTTCTTTCCTCTCCTTCTTAGAGACCGCTTCCTTTTCCTTCTCGTGGTCTTAAAGATTAAAATGTGACAAAGAGGGGAAAGGAATATTTCTAAGAATGTACAAAGAAACACGCTACCCTGGAGGCGAAAAAGTACCGAACAGGCTTGACGAATATCCCCCAACTAGTCTTGTGTGATGTGGTCACATAAAATATACCTTTATCTAGATATAATTTAGTTTCTGCTCACAATTTGAAGCATTCATATTGTGTTGAGAAAGCATGAAGATAGTCAATCCCAAAGCAACGTGATCGTTATCATGTCGACGTGCTTTCTGATCAAACTCAAAATATCTTCTTGCTTTCTCTAACATAATATGACTATACTATAACAGTGTCGATGCGCTTTTTCTTCAGTGTCAGACTCAGACCGTATTAATAACTATTAAGTCTTGCGTTTGCCTGCCGCACTCGGTGGACGAGGCCACAGGTTTTGTCAGGTGAACACCGTACTTTGACGTCACGTTTCATCCTGGCCTGGGAGTGACAAAAAACGCCAGTGGACGAGCCGCCACCAAGGCTGGTGTAGGCGCCAGACAGGTGGCTCGCCGCTGGATCGCAGCGTGGGTGGTGCCTTTTGTGCTAGCGGGGCGGCGAGTCACGTGTGTGTCGCCTCACCAGCATTGGTCTGTTTCATCCCTTCGTTAGGTGGAGGTAAAAGATCACATAGTGGTACCAGAGATTTTGGTGGAGGCCGGTCAGCTGGTAGAAAAGGCGGCTGAGACTGTGTGGCTCCATGGATAGTTTAGATGACCCATTTGCAATAATGCAGCGACATGAGAGGAGAGAGTCACCTCATGGTTCTAATACTAATAGGTATGTGTAGTTATCTTCATATCCTTGATAATTCCAAAATACTATCCAACTAAAAATGTGCTCGGGAGCACTGAGCTATGACGTAAGTGTATTATGAGTTACGTCCAAACACTATCGTCTGCAACGACTTTCGACAATGAATTTAAGAACATTATTATCCGTTGCAGCTACCATTGTAACTAAAGTGCGGGTTGTATTTCTGTGCACAATCTGGAAACCAAGAGATATTTATACCAGAGTTATATATACAAAAGACTTTATACAACTAATATATTTTTAAATGGTCTTAACATCTATGTAAGGTTTTACCCTGCTTTTAGCCTCAGAGGAGCGACGTTGAGTCGCATATACTATAGTGCAGTTGGGGAATCGTCTTATAGACGAACCAACTATAAAAGAAGAAGAAGAAGAAGACGTCAACATCTTTTAGGTCACTATGCATGTAGAAGAACATTAAATGGTGAACATTAAATCAGCACGCAAGACCGTTTAGATGTATTTTAATTTGGCGTTTAAGGAGGATTGGTAGAATGGGAGCTTTTTGACCATCTGCCCCCAATTAAAGATTATTGTAACTGACTAGGTTTTGATAATTGATATTGGCAATGTTGATTGTGCTTTAACAATTGATATAGGTATTCTTGACTGTATTTTCATTACTGATGTTGGCATTATGCCCTGTGTTTTTATAATTGATGTAGGCATTGTTGACTGTGTTTTGATAATTGCTTTCAATGTTATCGTCTGTTTTGAGGAGATGGAATGTATTTAATGGAAGATATTGCCACAAGGGTTTGATATTTTGAATACATTAGAGTTTTCTGATTATGAATGTCGTTATGGCATCCAAAAAAGGAAAGAGTTGTGATTTAGCCCTACTGCCTACTTCAGTAAACAATGACACAATTTGATTGACAAAGCTCAATAGATAAATTAGAGACGGCTTAATCTGTTGTCTTTTTTTTCGGCAGTTCCAGAAGGGCTGGTCAAGTTACAACTGTCATGCATCTTTCAATGTCATCTGAGAATCAGGAAATGGTGGAAGAGACACTATTATCCCTCCAATACAAAGACACGGACGAGAGTTTAAGGTATGTAAACAATACACCATATACCACTAGGACCTTTATGATTTTAAAGTTAATCATTTTTGCCTAATGGGCACCTGACTTAGAAAAAGTAAAAATGAAAGGTCAGGAAGTAATACTATGTAAATGTAGTGTAATGCATTGAAACTGAAAGAACTTATGTTGTGAATAAAGAGAGGGAGAGAGAGAGAGATGTTATTCAAAGAGAATGGAGGATCATTGTGAATGAATAGGCCGTTTCCTTGTGTTTGACTGGAGTCGAATTTCGAAACTTGTATACTGTGAGGTTGTTTAATGTCAGGCCAGAGTTTTCTGCTATTGTATACAGCCTGCTACTGTCACCCCCACTGTCTTGTGGGTCATCTCGGGAGAGAGGAAGACTAGGGGAAGGTAACCCTGAATACAAATACCACACTGCCTTGTGTGTTGCTATGATAGCAAAGGCTATGGGAGTAAACCCAGACAGAAAATCAGGAGTGGAGACCCGAAGGTGGTTGTCAGGGAGAACTGCATCAAACTGGCTTCCAGCATCTCCTGCAGCCGGACTAGTTCCAAATGTATTGACCTGGTCTCTCCCTTGGGTTTAACTAGAATGGCAGAGAGAGGGGTGGTGCCTCTGGGCAAAGCACCATCTCTTAAAAATAGCCCAGGCAAGGCAGCAAAACGAGGAGGCGTTTGCTCGGGCTTGGCAAGCGTCTGTCTCTCCTCTATAAGCCCACCCATTTCCGATTTGGAGAGGACACTCCAGCCATCCGTTACGGATGGGCACAACACGGGAGGTGGCAGTTACCGGTGATAAGCTCAATCCATTTGGCGTACGGATGAGCGCCAGGGGTCCCCTCTGTCGGTGGGAGCGGCTTTTCAGCTGCATTGATCAACTACCGCCCGCCGTAACCTGGGCAGCCCCCAGGCAGTTGGGTGTTGTTCCGCCACGTCAGCCTGCTTCATAAGGTGGTTGGAGCTAGACCAAAAGTCGAAAAGCTGACGTAAAGTGTGCACCTGGCAAAAACAGAAAAATACTGAAACTTGGTACCTGGAACGTCAGAACAATGCGCCCAGGCTTGCAACAGCAAGATCTCACTGATATTGACTCCATCAGGAAATCCCAAATTATTGATCGAGAACTTCAGCTACTAAACATCGACATCGCTGCCCTTCAAGAAACTCGACTTCCCGACTCCGGGTCAGTCAAAGAAGAAAACTACACCTTCTTCTGGCAGGGCCTTAGCAGCGAACAGCCGAGAATCCACGGCGTGGGCTTCGCCATAAAAAACTCCCTTATCAATTCGATCGCAACTCCAATTGGAGTGTCAGAACGCATCATGACACTCAGACTGAACACCCGGTCTGGTTTTACCAACATTATCTGTGTCTATGCCCCAACACTTACCTCCTCTGACGAAACCAAAGACATTTTCTACGAGGCATTGCAGAGGACTCTCCACAACATCCCTCCCACCGAAGGCCTGCTAATTCTGGGTGACTTTAACGCTCGAGTGGGAGCAGATCACTCCGCATGGCCAAAGTGCATTGGGCACTTCGGCATTGGCAACATCAACGAAAACGGGCAGCGCCTTCTGGAGCTATGCTCCGTAAACTCATTATGTGTTACAAACACGTACTTTGACCTTAAGAGATGCCAAAGAACATCATGGCGCCATCCCAGGTCTGGCCATTGGCATCAATTAGATCTTATTCTCTCAAGGAGGAAGAGTTTGGGCTGTATAAAAATAACTCGTTCCCTCCACAGTGCTGACTGTGACACCGACCATGCACTGGTAGTCAGCAAAATCAAAATTTCGGCCAAGAAAATATACAGATCAAAAGCCCCTTCAATCCCTAAGATCAATGTAACAGCAATCAGAGATGAATCAAATAGAAAGTCATTTGAAAAGTTATTTGCTGAAAGCATGGATAATGTCAGCCAATGTGACTCGGTAGATGAAACATGGAACACTCTCAGTTCAAAAATTCATGACTGTGCCATCAAGTCTTTTGGACAGCATAAAGTTTCAAACAACGACTGGGTAGCCCAGAACAGCGAAATTCTCCTACCTCTCATTGAGCAAAAGAAATCTGCTTTCAATGAGTATAACAAAAATTGCAATCAGAGTACAAAAACTTGTTTGAAAAATGCAAAAGCTAAACTTCAGCTGGAGGTAAGACGTTGCGCCAACAAATACTGGACAGACTTGTGTAACAGCATACAAGAGGCAAATGAAAAGGGAGATATGAAAACCGCCTTTAGTCAGATGAAAGTAGCTCTTGGGCCAATCATCACCAAAAGCGCCCCACTTAAGTCTGTAAATGGTGAACCCATCACAGATAAAAATGAACAACTGAATAGGTGGGTAGAGCATTACTCTCTGTTGTATTCAACTGAGAAAAATACTCCACCAGATTTTGAGGAACACCTCCAAAAACTGCCAATAATGGCCGAACTTGACGCTGAACCTTCCTTAGTCGAGCTTTCCAATGCAATCGACCACCTGTCTGCTGGAAAAGCCACAGGAAGTGACAACATTCCTGCAGAGGTATTAAAAGACCTAAAAGGCCCACTATTACCACACCTGTATAATCTGTTACTGCAGTGTTGGAAAGAAGGTGTGATACCACGTGATATGAGAGACGCCAAAATTGTCACACTTTACAAGAACAAAGGAGACAAAGGCGACTGCAACAACTATCGAGGCATATCCCTCCTCAGCATTACTGGAAAGGCTTTTGCTCGCGTCATCCTCTGCCGCCTTCAACAACTGGCGGAAAAAGTCTTACCAGAAACACAATGTGGCTTTCGAAGCAAACGATCAACTATTGACATGATATTTGCACTTCGGCAAATCCAAGAAAAATGTAAAGAACAAAACAGGCCGCTTATAACATGCTTTGTGGACCTAACAAAGGCTTTCGACACCGTAAGCCGATCTGGCCTGTATGCAGTCCTTAAATCCATAGGCTGTCCACCAACATTGCTAAAACTTATTGCATCCTTCCACACTGACATGAGGGCATGTGTCAACTTTGAGGGCTGCACATCCAATTCATTTGCTGTAAACAGCGGTGTGAAGCAGGGATGTGTTCTTGCTCCTACCTTATTTGGTATATATTTTGCAGCCCTACTCAAGAATGCCTTTGGTCAGTGTTCAGGTGGAGTACTTATTAACACCAGAGTGGACGGCTCCATTTTTAATGTTGCCAGACTAAAAGCAAAATCTCGTACAGAGCATTTTATGTTACAAGAGCTCCTCTTCGCAGATGATGCTGCAATCGTGGCCCACGATGAAACCACGCTCCAGGCTCTCATCAATAGCCTTGCCAAAGCCTGTGACAAATTCATGCTAAAGATCAGTGTCTCAAAAACTGTAGTTTTGACACAAGGCTTGAGAAACCCCAACCCAATCATGCTGAATGGCTCTCCTCTGGAGCAAGTGGGAAAATTCTGCTACCTAGGCTCAACCATCAGTGGTAGCACAGACATAACAACTGAAATAAATGCCAGAATAGGAAAGGCGGCCACAGCTTTTGGCAAACTCTCAAAAAGGGTGTGGAACAATAGCAAGCTGACCATCAAAACAAAGGTACTCGTGTACCAAACTTGCGTCCTAAGCACCCTGCTGTATGGCTCAGAGACATGGACCACCTACTCCAAACATGAAAGATCCCTCAACTCCTTCCACCTGCGCTGCCTACGCAAAATTCTCAAGATCAAGTGGCAAGACAGGATCTCAAATATCGAAGTTCTGAGCCGAGCCAACATTCCATCAACTCAGGCTCTCCTAGGCAAAAAAAGACTGCGGTGGCTTGGACATCTCCACCGTATGGAAAATGATCGCATCCCCAGACAAATTCTCTACGGGGAACTTGCTACTGGCAACCGACCCAGAGGTAGGCCTCATCTGCGATTCAAAGACACTTGCAAGGTCACGATGAAAGCATTCAACATCGACCCCAATGAATGGGAGAACCTTGCAAGTGATCGAAGCAGATGGAGACAAAAATTGCGCAGTGGCACGCTCGCAATAGACTTCAAGGCAAAAGAAACATACCTGACAAAACGACAGAGGCGGAATGAAAACACTCGCCAAAGTGAACCCAAAAGACTGACCTGCAATCACTGCCATCGCACTCTCGGGTCAAACATTGGTAGAATAAGCCACGAGAGAAGCTGTCAGTCAAAGTGAAAGTGAATATTCTAGCTGCTAAGACCGTCTGTAAAGACGCTAAAGGACATATATAATTAATGTAAAAAGGTCGTAGTATTTATGTTCTTGTTCTGAAAACTAACCATTTGTTTTTGTGTTTTGTCAGTAACGAAAACAAAGATTATGATGATGCAGAAGATCAAGGATTTGTTACCCAAGATTCCCAGGTGTCTGATATTTCACTTACCAACCCAGAAGGAGCCGCTAAAGCTATGTGTAAAGAGAGCAGGTTTTTGAGGAAATTTCGAAGGTAAAAATATTAACCCACACCTCATTTCAGCTAATGTGCCTTTATACACTTCATCAGCAATCTGTGGTGCTGCCATGCTGTGGTAACATCTTAAAAGACTTAACTGCTGGAGGATGTGTGAAAACTAACTTTATTAGGAGCAGATATCCTTGTTTTCCTAATATTCAGTGTGCAATGGTCGCGCATTGACACTGACAGTGTGTGGTAAATTCTTCCCGGGGTTCTTGAGTATGCACAGGACAAGTGTAGAATAATATATTGTAAGACATGCCCGAAAGACAAAAACAGACTTACTACAACCTTGATGACCCCAAGAGACGGGACAGAGGAATCCCAGTAACTTTTTCCTTCTTACCCTTCATTGCTCAATTTTACTAATTTATTTTTAGAAGTAAATGCAAAATGAATATTATAGAACTCTGAAACTATGAATTAATCTTAGCCAACTCGGCTTTGTGAAAGGCAGTACCATTTGGAAATTGATCTGAAACCAATTGGTTTCCACATCAGAAAATAAAGGGCAAAACCAAAGAAAACAATACATTTTTAAAAATTACACTCACGCTACTAGGTGGTATTGGGATGTACATTTTATGAGTGTCAAATTTAGATTTCAAGTTAACTGAATGCAATAAAACGTGTCGTCTGTTACAGGCAAATTTGTTGAAGAATATTTGACGAGCTTTATTTTTGATTTTGCAATTGTTAATGTTAAAAATATATTTCTGTTTTCTTGCACTGTTATCATCAAATACTTCAGTATTGGTCACTGATTACTTCAAAATTGCTTGTTGACTATTTTCAGTAATGCTCATTTATTATTCAGAGAAGGATTATTTATTACAGTGGTGTTGATATTCAATAGATGCGGTTTCAGAAAAGAACACTGTGTAAGAACTCTGCAGTTATGCAGTGATGATGAGGAAGAAGCCCCGGAATACTTACTAAATGACACGCACAATACCAGTCTCAGTGCAAATGAGAAAGAAACATTACAGGCAGGAGGCACACAAATACCACAAAAAATCCTTGAGGAAAGAAAGAATGATAAGCTAGCTTGTGCCACTAGTGCTAAACTTGATGTGGGAAAACGAGACAGAGGCAAGAAGAAAGATTACAAGGATGACAAAAAGAAAAATATTGCATCATCTTGTCCCAACTCCAGGAAGATAGACAGACAAAATAGAATTCTGCAGGATGAATTCAGGAGAAAACAGGTGTGTGTTGGAAAGAGGATTTTAGAAATGTTACATTTCATTTGGTACATAAACATAATGCATACTGATGGATATTGATGTAACGGTTCTGTTGTGATATATAATACAGTAGGTGATATGATTCAGAAGTGATCTGTGATTTGACTTTGATCATCTATATGTGGCCATATATTTACACTCAATATTCATATAAGACACATTAGACTGTAGATAGAGTATTACATCACACTGATTATAGTTAATGCATTTGTGTTTTAACAGAAATCTGGCACTTTATATGGCGGTCTTTAATTCTATTGGCGTTCTTAAGAATAATGTTGTTTGTTGTAATTTAAAAAACTCCATTGAGGTAGAGTTTCATACAGAGCTTTAATCTTTGTTTCATTTGTATAATTCAGGGGTCTGAACAGTACCGGGAGATGTTGTCAAACAGACAGCGACTTCCAGCCTGGGATATGAAAGAGACTGTGACAAAAATCATTGCAGAAAATCAAGTAGTTGTCATTAGTGGAATGACAGGGTGAGAAGGAAAGCAGTTATGCCTTTTCTTTAAAATTTAATTCCAAATATATATACATATAACTGGAGATTTGTATTTTAGCCATTTCAAATTGAAAAACAATAGAATAACACTGAATGTGTGGGGATGAAAATGATGCATTTTGTAGAAAAGTACTGCAGATAGAGTGGAGAAGCCGTAACCAGCGCCCTCACAACCATCTGCAACAAGATCTGGCAGACGGGGAACTGGCCTACCCGATGGACGCAGTCACTTATCATCACCATTCCCAAAAAAGGCAACTTACAACAGTGCCAAAACTACCGCACAATCAGCCTTATTAGTCATCCAAGCAAGGTCATGCTGAAGATCATACTCCAAGACTGAAACCACAAGCAGAGAAGATTATCGCTGAAGAACAGGCGGGTTTCAGGGCAGGAAGAATTACTACCGAACAGATCTTCAACCTCAGAATTCTCAGTGAGAAATACCTGCAACACCAACAAGACCTGTATCATGTTTTCGTAGACTTCAAGAAGGCTTTCGACCGGGTCTGGCACGCAGCTTTGTGGGCGACCATGAATAAATATAACATCAGTGCCAACCTGGTAAAACTGATGCAAAACCTCTACAACCAGGCCACCAGTGCAGTCCTCTTCAACGACCACATAGGGGATTGGTTCCGCACAACGGTCGGAGTCAGACAAGGATGTTTGCTATCACCCACCCTTTTCAATATATTTCTTGAAAGAATAATGACGGACGCAATAGAGAACCATGAGAGGACGGTCAGCATCGGAGGCAGAACAATTACCAACCTGCGTTTTGCCGACGGTATCGATGGATTGGCAGGCAGTGAACAAGAGCTGGTTGTTACGAGGGTGGCAGATTCTTCTGGGACAATAGTTGAAGTCCCCTCGAGTGTTAAGGGGCTCGTTGTTATGACTTGGGTTATATGGGGAAGGATGTGCCCTCCGGTGTTACAGAGAGGGTCTTCTCAATGATGGTATTATGACTGCATTTAAATCGAGAGGTATTTAATATCTAATCTTTAGTACCATGCCACACACTAAGAACAATCTGAATAAGTTTCATAAACAGACCTGCAGGGGCACAAATTTAATTACATTAATTACCCTAACAATTTTGTCTAGATCTATTATATAGTAAAGATAACATCAGCAGCATCAAATCCAAATTCAATAATACGTCACTAGAAGTCTAACTCTAGATTCCTATAATATTATTATACTTCTGACTCACTAATAATCTAAGTACTAATTATATATATCTCAGATCTGGTCTGCCTACTATATGTCAATCAATATACTAATATGGTCTCTGGCGACAATGTCATCTCAGCTATTTGTGCCTAACGCTTATAATGAATCGAGCCCGTCAATACAAACTGACGTAGTTAAGTCTAGAAATCTACTCTAGGATGGGCTGGCAATTCCCAGCCTCATCCAGACAAATCAATCACAATTCACAGATGTGTATGCCATACATTCATACTAGTTGCAAGTCTATATATATCTTTATCTTGCATTCTTGGGTAGCACTCCTAGTATATGCAACAATCCTGTCCTACTGGATAACTGTTATGTTCAGCTCCTCGTTCATTGTTGAGTCATCAATAGACAAACACTTACGATTATTCCCTGGTGTTAGAAACCAGGGAACGATGGACAATAGCGGTGGGCATATCTCATTCAGGCATATGGATTCATCTCAAATGTCTATAGTGGACTAGACATGAAGTCGTACAAAACTTTATGATTCTTCAGGCAGAATCGCGCCGACGCCTGCACAGATTGGAGTTTTCTGTATGGAGTGAAGAAAGTAGCACGGACCGCAGGGTCTGCGCTGTATCGCGATTCTTCCGCTAACCTTCATTGGTTAGCCCTTTTACCTATATTATAATTTATTTGCATTTTACTGCTTATCACGGGGCCGAGAAATGCTCTGTCATTCCTAGCTCTACATTTATTCTATCTCGCCCCACTTTCTTTCCATCTATAAGAAAAAAGTGTTACAAAACCAACTGCCCACGAGAACAGCTCAAGGACAAATTACGCTGGCCATAATCAACAAGATCGTAAAAAAATTAACACACTAACTTCGTGACCTATCACGGCATTTTTAACTTAACCTGCTCTTGACACTGGTCATGCTCATAGAAAGACTCGACGAAGTATCTGCAGCTTATGGAATGGAAATCATTGCTGAGAAAACCAAAGTAATGACGAATAACACCAACGGCATCAGCACGGACATAAAAGTGAAGGGAGAAAAGCTTGAAAATGTAACACGGTTCAAATACCTGGCCTCCACGATAACTGACGAGGGCTCCAATCCTGAACTACTATCCAGGATTGAGCAGACAATAGCAGCGCTCACCAGGTTGAAAACCATTTGGACGGACAAAAAGTTAGACTGATGCGGTCCTTGGTCATCTCGATACTTCTATATGCCTGCGAAACATGAACACTCACATCAGATCTCCAGAGAACGATTTGGGCGATGGAGATGAGATGCTATCGTAAGCTTATGAACATCCCATACAAGGACCACGCCACCAATGAAGTAGTCCGCAGCAGAATCACCCAAGCCATTGGCCCTCACGAAGATCTTCTGACCGTTGTCAATAAGCGCAAGCTGCGCTGGTATGGCCACGTGTCGCGGTCAGAGGACCTCTCTAAGACCATCTTGCAAGGAACTGTTCGAGGAGGACGGAGGAAAGGTAGACAGAAGAAAAGATGTGAGGATAACATCCGCGAGTGGACAGGCCTGAGTTTCAGTGAATCACAGAGAGCCACAGAAGTCCGGGACAGGTGGAGGGAAATTGTGCAGACATCAGTGGTGCCCCAACAACCAACGCGGTTACGGGACCGATGACGACGATTGCAGATAATATACGGAAAAGAGAACAGTTCTGTATGCAGAATATTTTCATTATCTTTACAATTTCAACATATCAGATTAATTGTCATTTATTATGATTTATTTATGCTCATGTGAACAAAATGTCAGAGATTTTGATTGCCTTTAGAGCAGTTCCAAGCAAAGCGGTCCCTAGGAGGTACATTTCAAAATACATTAAACAATAAGATTATAGCTGTTTACATTAGTACAACAGCTCTACTTTGAAGATAATTTATTTCATTTTTGCTAACAATAGTTTATTAGATTTCTTGTCAAAGTGAACTAGCTTAAAATTTTTGACAGTTTTACTAATAATAGAAAGTGAGCAACCACCTTTAAAGTATTTTGAATCGTATCCATTAATAACTGAAGCCGATCATTACCTATCTCTTGAAAGGTCATATATTAGACAATATTTTTATCATACTTTTGGAGAGCTAAGTACTGCATGAGTTGAGAAAAATATTTTTTTTTCGTATGGCCCTGTGTCATGCCGTAATATGTCACGCTGTAACATTTTTTCACCTCATGATGCTTGTATTCTATCAATGACACAATCCATTACACTGAATCATGGCTGGGTTAGGCTACATTGACTTACAAAAATTTATGAAAATCTGATTCAAAATTGTCAAGTTATCTGAAAATATCTAAAATGAACGACCTTCGCCCAGTTGCCTTAACTTCCATTATCTTTAAATGCTTTGAAAAACTTGTTTTAATTGAACTAATGAAGGAAGTCAAACACAATCTTGACCCTTTACAATTTGCATACAAAGAAAACGGGAACACAGAAGACGCCTTATTGTTTTTATTGCATAACATTTACAATCATTTAGACACTGGTAAAACCTGTGTTCGTGTGCTCCTAGTTGACTTTTCGTCTGCTTTTAACAACATACAGCCGCACTTAATGTTTCAAAAGCTAACCAGTCTACACGTACGTTCTTTTTTAAAGAGCTGGATCTTTGAAGTTTAACACAGAGTAGTCAGTTAGTGGATATAAACAACATTTTCCAAATTACTTACAACAAACACAGGAGCACCTCAAGTCTGCGTGCTGTCACCTGTCTTGTACACATTGTATACAAACGATTTTACTGTAACACACAAAAACGTTCACCTTTTTAAATTTGCCGACGTCTCTGCTATTTTAGGTCTTTTATCTAACTCTGGCCACGAATATTTTAACATTGTACAATCCTTTTATCGTTGGTGTAATAACAACTATCTTCTACTGAATGTTAAGAAAACAAAAGAGCTTGTTTTTGACCTTAGGAAAAATAACAATGATCCTGTTTGTCCTCTTACTATCAACAATGAAGAGGTCGAAATTGTAACAGAGGCCAAATATCTTGGCATTACTATTGATTCATTGCTTAACTGGCATGCGCATGTCACATATGTACACAAGAAAGCCAATCAGCGCATGTATTTCCTCAGAAAGCTCCGCTTTTTAAAAGTTAGCAAAAGCATTCTGAAAATATTTTATACCATGGCTATTCAGAGCGTTTTAATGTATGGAGTTGTCTGTTGGGGTGGAAACATCTTACAAAACTATAAAAATAAGATCAACATTTAATTAAAAAAGCCAAAAAAATTTGTAACTGTGATCTGCCATATTTTGATGAGCTGTACACTGGTGGTTGTATTAAAAAAAAAGTTAATATAATAAATGACACCCACCATCCCCTGAACAAAGAATACATAAGATCTGTAAGAAGCTTAAGGCTGTTGTCAAAGAAAACTAAAACTGAGCGCTACTTTAAATCGTTTATTCCATCATCAACTAGGATGTTACAATAATGTCGTCATCTTGATCGTAATCTGTGTACAGTTTAACTGTGTCTTGCGTGTCAGGTCAATGTGTTTTAGTAACGGAAGCATATTGTGTGCACTGTTAATTTTGTTTATTTATTAGTGTATGTGTATATATATATACAATGTCAGGCCAGAGTTTTCTGCTATTGTATGACAGTACACAATACAGCCTGCTACTGTCACCCCCACTGTCTTGTGGGTCATCTCGGGAGAGAGGAAGACTAGGGGAAGGTAACCCTGAATACAAATACCACACTGCCTTGTGTGTTGCTATGATAGCAAAGGCTATGGGAGTAAACCCAGACAGAAAATCAGGAGTGGAGACCCGAAGGTGGTTGTCAGGGAGAACTGCATCAAACTGGCTTCCAGCATCTCCTGCAGCCGGACTAGTTCCAAATGTATTGACCTGGTCTCTCCCTTGGGTTTAACTAGAATGGCAGAGAGAGGGGTGGTGCCTCTGGGCAGAGCACCATCTCTTAAAAATAGCCCAGGCAAGGCAGCAAAACGAGGAGGCGTTTGCTCGGGCTTGGCAAGCGTCTGTCTCTCCTCTATAAGCCCACCCATTTCCGATTTGGAGAGGACACTCCAGCCATCCGTTACGGATGGGCACAACACGGGAGGTGGCAGTTACCGGTGATAAGCTCAATCCATTTGGCGTACGGATGAGCGCCAGGGGTCCCCTCTGTCGGTGGGAGCGGCTTTTCAGCTGCATTGATCAACTACCGCCCGCCGTAACCTGGGCAGCCCCCAGGCAGTTGGGTGTTGTTCCGCCACGTCAGCCTGCTTCATAAGGTGGTTGGAGCTAGACCAAAAGTCAAAAAGCTGACGTAAAGTGTGCACCTGGCAAAAACAGAAAAATACTAAAACTTGGTACCTGGAACGTCAGAACAATGCGCCCAGGCTTGCAACAGCAAGATCTCACTGATATTGACTCCATCAGGAAATCCCAAATTATTGATCGAGAACTTCAGCTACTAAACATCGACATCGCTGCCCTTCAAGAAACTCGACTTCCCGACTCCGGGTCAGTCAAAGAAGAAAACTACACCTTCTTCTGGCAGGGCCTTAGCAGCGAACAGCCGAGAATCCACGGCGTGGGCTTCGCCGTAAAAAACTCCCTTATCAATTCGATCGCAACTCCAATTGGAGTGTCAGAACGCATCATGACACTCAGACTGAACACCCGGTCTGGTTTTACCAACATTATCTGTGTCTATGCCCCAACACTTACCTCCTCTGACGAAACCAAAGACATTTTCTACGAGGCATTGCAGAGGACTCTCCACAACATCCCTCTCACCGAAGGCCTGCTAATTCTGGGTGACTTTAACGCTCGAGTGGGAGCAGATCACTCCGCATGGCCAAAGTGCATTGGGCACTTCGGCATTGGCAACATCAACGAAAACGGGCAGCGCCTTCTGGAGCTATGCTCCGTAAACTCATTATGTGTTACAAACACGTACTTTGACCTTAAGAGATGCCAAAGAACATCATGGCGCCATCCCAGGTCTGGCCATTGGCATCAATTAGATCTTATTCTCTCAAGGAGGAAGAGTTTGGGCTGTATAAAAATAACTCGTTCCCTCCACAGTGCTGACTGTGACACCGACCATGCACTGGTAGTCAGCAAAATCAAAATTTCGGCCAAGAAAATATACAGATCAAAAGCCCCTTCAATCCCTAAGATCAATGTAACAGCAATCAGAGATGAATCAAATAGAAAGTCATTTGAAAAGTTTTTTGCTGAAAGCATGGATAATGTCAGCCAATGTGACTCGGTAGATGAAACATGGAACACTCTCAGTTCAAAAATTCATGACTGTGCCATCAAGTCTTTTGGACAGCATAAAGTTTCAAACAACGACTGGGTAGCCCAGAACAGCGAAATTCTCCTACCTCTCATTGAGCAAAAGAAATCTGCTTTCAATGAGTATAACAAAAATTGCAATCAGAGTACAAAAACTTGTTTGAAAAATGCAAAAGCTAAACTTCAGCTGGAGGTAAGACGTTGCGCCAACAAATACTGGACAGACTTGTGTAACAGCATACAAGAGGCAAATGAAAAGGGAGATATGAAAACCGCCTTTAGTCAGATGAAAGTAGCTCTTGGGCCAATCATCACCAAAAGCGCCCCACTTAAGTCTGTAAATGGTGAACCCATCACAGATAAAAATGAACAACTGATTAGGTGGGTAGAGCATTACTCTCTGTTGTATTCAACTGAGAAAAATATTCCACCAGATTTTGAGGAACACCTCCAAAAACTGCCAATAATGGCCGAACTTGACGCTGAACCTTCCTTAGTCGAGCTTTCCAATGCAATCGACCACCTGTCTGCTGGAAAAGCCACAGGAAGTGACAACATTCCTGCAGAGGTATTAAAAGACCTAAAAGGCCCACTATTACCACACCTGTATAATCTGTTACTGCAGTGTTGGAAAGAAGGCGTGATACCACATGATATGAGAGACGCCAAAATTGTCAAACTTTACAAGAACAAAGGAGACAAAGGCGACTGCAACAACTATCGAGGCATATCCCTCCTCAGCATTACTGGAAAGGCTTTTGCTCGCGTCATCCTCTGCCGCCTTCAACAACTGGCGGAAAAAGTCTTACCAGAAACACAATGTGGCTTTCGAAGCAAACGATCAACTATTGACATGATATTTGCACTTCGGCAAATCCAAGAAAAATGTAAAGAACAAAACAGGCCGCTTATAACATGCTTTGTGGACCTAACAAAGGCTTTCGACACCGTAAGCCGATCTGGCCTGTATGCAGTCCTTAAATCCATAGGCTGTCCACCAACATTGCTAAAACTTATTGCATCCTTCCACACTGACATGAGGGCATGTGTCAACTTTGAAGGCTGCACATCCAATTCATTTGCTGTAAACAGCGGTGTGAAGCAGGGATGTGTTCTTGCTCCTACCTTATTTGGTATATATTTTGCAGCCCTACTCAAGAATGCCTTTGGTCAATGTTCAGGTGGAGTACTTATTAACACCAGAGTGGACGGCTCCATTTTTAATGTTGCCAGACTAAAAGCAAAATCTCGTACAGAGCATATTATGTTACAAGAGCTCCTCTTCGCAGATGATGCTGCAATCGTGGCCCACGATGAAACCACGCTCCAGGCTCTCATCAATAGCCTTGCCAAAGCCTGTGACAAATTCATGCTAAGGATCAGTGTCTCAAAAACTGTAGTTTTGACACAAGGCTTGAGAAACCCCAACCCAATCATGCTGAATGGCTCTCCTCTGGAGCAAGTGGGAAAATTCTGCTACCTAGGCTCAACCATCAGTGGTAGCACAGACATAACAACTGAAATAAATGCCAGAATAGGAAAGGCGGCCACAGCTTTTGGCAAACTCTCAAAAAGGGTGTGGAACAATAGCAAGCTGACCATCAAAACAAAGGTACTCGTGTACCAAACTTGCGTCCTAAGCACCCTGCTGTATGGCTCAGAGACATGGACCACCTACTCCAAACATGAAAGATCCCTCAACTCCTTCCACCTGCGCTGCCTACGCAAAATTCTCAAGATCAAGTGGCAAGACAGGATCTCAAATATCGAAGTTCTGAGCCGAGCCAACATTCCATCAACTCAGGCTCTCCTAGGCAAAAAAAGACTGCGGTGGCTTGGACATCTCCACCGTATGGAAAATGATCGCATCCCCAGACAAATTCTCTACGGGGAACTTGCTACTGGCAACCGACCCAGAGGTAGGCCACATCTGCGATTCAAAGACACTTGCAAGGTCACGATGAAAGCATTCAACATCGACCCCAATGAATGGGAGAACCTTGCAAATGATCGAAGCAGATGGAGACAAAAATTGCGCAGTGGCACGCTCGCAATAGACTTCAAGGCAAAAGAAACATACCTGACAAAACGACAGAGGCGGAATGAAAACACTCGCCAAAGTGAACCCAAAAGACTGACCTGCAATCACTGCCATCGCACTCTCGGGTCAAACATTGGTAGAATAAGCCACGAGAGAAGCTGTCAGTCAAAGTGAAAGTGAATATTCTAGCTGCTAAGACCGTCTGTAAAGACGCTAAAGGCCATATATATATATATATATATATATATGTGTGTGTGTGTGTGTGTGCGTGTGTGTGTGTGCGTGTGCGCGCTCGCTATATATCATAATTTCTGTAACTGTATTGTTATGTATTCAATGATCAAAACACATTTCCTCGTACAAGGACGAATAAAATTTATCTTATCTTGTCTTATCTTATAATTCACCCAAGGTATGTCGCGCCGTAACGTTACAGCGTGAAGTTATGGTGTGACAACCAGTGCACGGATGAGTTAAGTTGTCAATACGGTGACTGAAAAAGAGCCATAGTCAAGTCACCTTGTTTACAACATGTGCATGGGAATAGACAGTGACACAATTGATTCTCTTGCCCTTGTAACAGGTGATCTGAGCCATGACAAATTTGCAGTTGCCACTTTTTTCAAATATTCTTGCAAAACACCCTCGTATTCAACACACTGACATTTTCTCAGATGCTGCTACTTCCCAATTCAAACGGAATTATATCCTGTCTTGCATCACAATTCTACAAAGTGAGCTGTACAACAGTCTTGCCAGGCATTTCTTTGCTACCGCTCATTGGAAGGGAGCAGTTAATGGCATTGATGGTGAGGTGAAAAGGGAGGTGTGGCTTTTGAATCTATCTGGACATGTTCCTACTGCGGCAAAAAGAGTTGGCAGAGCTAGCAAAGAAATGCCATGGAAAGACAAATGTTGTATTTGTTCCTCCAGACAAAGTCAGAAATAATGAAAATGAAAAGTCTTTAAATCGCAAGTGGGAAGATGTTAAAACTCTTTCACAAACACACAACACCCATTTTGTGAGAGCCATTTCATCATTAATCCATTTGTTATTCAGCACGCAATGCAAGAGTGACTCACTGACAACAAATGCTTTCAAACAATATATGACAATTCATTGCAATACAAGTTCAAGTAAAAGCACAACTGCCCAACCACTGTCCAAAACATCAAAAACACTTGCCATTGGTGATTTTATTGTTGTAAAAGTCATGGGCAAAGACATATCTAAGAATTTTATAGCCCAAGTGACACAGAAATCTGAGTTTTTCATTGAAGTTCATTTCTTGAAACAAAGTATGAATCAAAAACCTTCATCATAAATGAAACTGATTCACACACCATCGATGTTGCGGATGTGATTGATGTATTGCCAACATCATCACTGAACAACAGGGGCCATTACATTTTTTATTGTGAATGTGATCTCTCGGTCATGTCCAAATAATGCATTATTTTGTTAAATTAAAAACCTGTCAAAGTTACTTTGGAGCTTGTGAATTAATTCTTTTTTGTTGCTTTTACAGCCACTTTTTCACATCCAGTTTTGAATTCCAAACTTGTGTTACTTGTTAATTATATGTTAATATGTTTGCCAAATTAAATAACAGTGTTCTTAGAAAAGGTTAGTGGCCTTTCTCAATTTGAGATGTCCTATTTTATCTATACAAGATGTTTACACTCTGTTGCCATGTGCTTGTTCCCAAGCCTTGGTTTTGCAAAGATCCTATAATTTCAGTTGTAATGTTTTTATTGTTATAATGCTAAATAAAACATATATATAATAAAATGAATTAAATTTTAACTATCGCAACTGTCTTGCCGTAACGTCACGCCGTGACGGTCACTTTTTCCAGCTTCACAAGTTAGCAATACAATATTCAGCTATTTATCCAATGTGGTATTATGCATGTAGTTCAGCCTCTTAATCACATCATATGCCGAGAAGACATGCAAGATCTTCCTAGAGGACCTAAGAATTACAATCAAAATGAGTGTGTGCAAAAAAATGTCCCTTTCACGTCACGCCGCAACGGTCAAGGATTTGACAACTAAAATATTGATCCAACCCCACTTTGTAAAGTTTGTTTTATTCGGCACAATGAAATATATTTCTAGTTTCCACCAGTGGAATTTCATCATCCTACTTAGTTAAATAAACTCTCGAGGTTCTGAAAATGTTGCAAAAAATGGCCAAAAATGTCACGCCGTAATGCTTGGAATTGCCCTTTATTATCTTTTGATTTAAATTATAATTGTGTCAAAGACTGTTTTTTTCCTCTGTTTGATCAGCTCTGGAAAGACGACACAGGTGCCTCAATTTATATTAGATGAAGCTTTGCAACAACGTGATTTCAAGGCCAACATCATCTGTACGCAGCCTAGAAGGATTTCTGCCATAGCAGTGGCTCAGAGAGTTGCAGATGAGAGAGTAGAGAAGCTTGGCAGATCTGTGGGGTATCAGATACGCCTGGAATGTGTTAAGGTAGGGGCAAAATCATCACAGTTGATAAAAAATAGTATCCCTATTGTTTTGTTAGCTTTAGGGACAAATGGAAAGCCTCTTGTGATAAATCAGACATGACAGAGCGCAAACATCACATGATTTAACTCAGAGGTTATAGTTCAGAGTTTAACCTAGAAATGGTTTTTAGTTTTCCTTGTCTGCGTTTATGTAAAACCGGACAAAATGTCATAAAACAAAGTATGAAAGTTAACGAATTTTTTATAGGGAGTTGGTCTGCAGCAGTATTTCAGATATCACATGATGTGATCATTATATCAGGAATTAACCAATTATATACACCTGTTTTCTCTACACTATTTTGTGAGAAGGGAGAAAAATAGAGCATAAACGTTCGTTTTTGACAGTAAATGAACTTTTTTAAATAAAGGAATTGGATGTAGTACTGTATTTGGAGACAACAGATTATTGTACTTGAAATTAACAGACCTTTAATTTGTTTTACCTAGACTTACTTTACAAGACTCCTGTACTGCACTACTGGAATTGTTCTGCGCCGATTGGAAAGTGACAGAAATTTGGAGGGGGTCACACATGTAATCATAGATGAAGTCCATGAGCGATCAGAGGACAGGTTAGCATGATGCAAAAATGGCAATGTCTACTTTAGCTTCCTAATTGTGTTTTTTTTTGGGTGTGTATGTGTGTGTTGTTTATTTTAACACTTAAGGAGGAATCTTTCACCAGTTATTCCCAGAAAAACTATTTCACATTATTGATTTATTTATTTATTTTAGATTATGCAAAAAGGCAATTTTATTTGAAAGAGAAAATTAGCAAACAAACCAAATAAACAGTATTTCTTGCGGGATGAATACAGTATTTGGCAAAGTACAGAAGCTGTGTCATCAATTATGTTTGGTGTAATTTGATTGTTCATTCCATAGTGACCTTCTTCTGTTGATACTGCGGGACATGCTGAAGAAAAGACCAGATCTTAAAGTTATTCTGATGAGTGCAACCTTGAATGCTGAGCTTTTCTCGGACTATTTTGAAGGTTGTCCAGTTGTTGAGATACCAGGTACATTATATTATTCACAATCCATTGTTTTATATTCTGCATGTGTGCAAAACTACATGTAAACTTACTCAGTATCTGCTTCAGGTACAACTATATAAGTTAAAAAGAAGTGAGGAAACACTCATCAGATAGGGCAACATACAGTGACTTACTTGACTTAAGCCCTTGAAACCTGTGTGGGGCATAGGTCGTCCACTTTGCTCTGTCTTGGGCTGCGGCCTCAATCTGACCCCACGAGACTCCCAGCATTTTTGTTTCGTTTGCAGTTGATCTTTGCCATGTTGTCTTGGGATGGCTGCGGTTTCGTTTGCCCTGGGGGTTCCATTTGAGGGCCTGGCGAATGATGCTGCTTTGGGGTTTTTGGAGTGTATGTCCAAGCCGCCCCCACTTTCTCCTTTTGATTTGGATTTCTACTGGCTCTTGCTCTGTCCGTTCCCACAGCCATTCGTTGGTGACTTTGTCATGAGCTGATCCGAAAGACGGCTCTGAGGCACCTGTTGATGAAGATCTGCAGCTTGTGTGTTGACTCTTTGGTGGTACGCCAGGTTTCACATGCGTACGGCAGTACAGACTTTTTGTTGGTGTTAAAAATCCTGACCTTGCTGGACTGGCTGATGAGTTGGGATATCCAGATAGGTCTGAGCATCTTGAATGCTGCCAACGCTTTCCCGATCCTTGCTCTGATGTCTTGTTCTGTGCCCCCATCCTTGCTGACCACCCTGCCAAGGTAAGTGAACTGCTCCACTTCCTCCAAGATCTCACCACCCAAGACCGTGTTGTCCGCTCTGGTGTTATTAAGCTTCAGGTACTTGGTCTTTCCCTTGTTGACCGTCAGGTCCAGAGCTGTCCTCTTGCCATTCGCGTGATCATAGCGGTGAGACAGAAGAGCGATGTCATCTGCAAAGTCGATGTCCTCCAGCTGCCAGAACAGTCCCCACTGGACCCCTCTTGGAATATATGAAAAGGTGTCCACCTTGTTGCTGATTGGGGAGGGGGGAAGGGGGCTTGAGTGTCTCGATGACCCCGAGAGCTAAGCTGGCTGCAGCCTCGTGCTCCTGGTAGGTCCACACCATGCCAGACAGGTCAACGGGTAGAGACCAGACGAAGGATACCAACTCTCCTCGAGGGTAAGAGGTTGGCTCGGGGCCAACTACCCCATCTGTAAAATATCCATGTTACAGAAACGTTTACAAGGAAAACTTCAACTTTTCGCGTCTTGGGAGGAGGAGACAATCCGGCAGGATTGAGAATGAAGCGTAATCTGCAGTCAGATATCGTAAAAACCTAGTAATACTCGTTCTGTCTGAGCACAGAAAATTTCACGATTTTACATCCAGCCGTTTTTATACTTATAGAGCACAAAGTTTCAAAGTCTTCACTTATTTATAGAGATGAGCAATAAAACCTCACCAGTGGCAATTGTAATAGCCTTACATTGGAGTGGAGTGAAATGTTTTGCATATCACTCAAATTAGACTGATGTCAAAACTCACTGCTGATTTGATGATGTACATCATTATTATGCGATCAATTAGAATTATATACATGCACAGTGACAAAAAATTTGATTTTTGATCGAAACAATGCAGTTGATTCATGCTCCAAATCCTTCTAAATTTGATTAATTCATAAATTTAAAGTGAATGACTTTTATTTTATTAATATAAGCTTTCAAATATATGTTCACATAGTACAAATTTTCTGTTGTCCCTTCATTTAGGCCAAGTATTTCATGTGAAACAGTACTTCTTAGAGGATGTCATTGAATTTTCAAAGTAAGTGAAATGTTGCACAAATTCAAGCAATCAGAAATCATGATTTACCTTCCTGTTAGTTTTCCTTAGAGAATGAGAGAGGAACAGGAGAGATGTCTTTATGGTATCGCATGATCTAGTAAGCTGGAAGCTCTGACTATCTTTAAACAGGTACAAAGTAAAAACTGAAAAGTGTGATCATAATCTTGCATGCTCATTACTTAAAACAAATGTTGAAATTGAAAAGAAAAAAAGAAAGAAAATCTATAGTTTCCTTTTCTGTGCAGTGACATCTTTAGAAGAAAAAAACAACAACAACGAACCGTTAGGATGTTGAAATGGACAAGCAGATCCATACAGTCTAAAGTTTGCCACAGTCTTGGTCTAAATTTATGCTGTTTTACACTAATTTTCCCATAAAGGTATTTGTTGGAGGAAGGGTCACCGTATGCCACAACTCACAAACTTACCCATGCTAGGCATGATGCGGAAGGACCCAGTGACAAGGAGACAGACATGAGTTTGAGCCCACAACAAATGAAATATCGATATCCAGGTAAAGAATGATGACATTTTGTGATCAACATCATGATGTATAACAGACATCACAATTGATGCTAACTTTCTACAGTTAGTTATTTTTTAACATGGCATGACTGTTTTCTTTTTTGAATCTCCCTGCATCAGATTAAGTGATTATTTGATAATATTGTTACATGTATTGTACTTACACTTCATTCATGTGTGATGTGCCATGTATTCTGTGAGTAAATCTGTTAGTTAGGCATGATAGATAAATGTGTCAGTCAAGTTTATTTCTGAAAACATTGTAATTTTGTGTATTGGTCAGCTAGAAGAGTCTTGCTTCAAAAGAAAAAAAAATGTGACAAAAATTAGCCCTGATCATTTTTCCATATGTGTGGGTTTGACTTTTTGTTAAATAGAACAAACTCATTGCTCAAGTCTGAAATATTACCCGGTATAGTAGTACTTTTGTATGTATCTGTACTGTAAAGGTGAGGATGGCCAAATTTTGAATCATATCTCCCACCTGTGTGTTCTCACATTAAGAATTTACTTCAGATATGACTGGGATGAGTCATGCAGTTTGACCCATCTGGATTGTCTCTTTTTTTTTGTTGTTGTTTTTTTGTTCATATGTTATAGTTTCAACATTGCTGAATGCCAATGCTAGAACACAAATGAAAAATAAATTCATGAATTTCATTAGTGTCCATCAGATCTTGAATATGAATCGGCATAATATGTATCCGTAACACTGTGTCTTCTATTGCGGAAGAAATCCATACAACAAAGATTCCTTCTTGCACTGATAACTCTTGAAGTCACACAGTTGGTATTTGCTGACATCCTTTTCTCCAAGCATGCTTCATGATCAGGATTGAAGTAATAGTCTGGCCTCCTTCCAAACTTTTGTTGGGTAGCCTCTTTACATCGATTCATCTCCTTTCACATGCTTTACACGTAGCTGTGTTGAGAGTTTACATTTCTTAGTAATTTTGTAATTCATTCATTTCCACAAGCTTTTGTCTACTGAACAGATTATAGCAGTTTGACAATCAAGACATTGTATGAAATGGACCTGGAAAAAATTAACTATGATTTGATTGTTCAGCTGTTGGAGTGGATTGTGGCTGGCAAGCATAAGGTAAAACTGAAATATTTAGCTTTTTTAAAAAAATTATATTAATAAAAGCGTCCATCAGCTTTATGCTTGATTCAAAGAATTGTAATATTCTTCCAGGCGAGGGCAAAACTTCATAGCTAATTCTCTTTTGTACTTGATCAGGTATAATGAAGTATCAAATTCAGGAAGAACATCAAGAATGGGAGTACGCACTTCAGTTTCTCCGGTAAAAGATCTATTTCCATTAATGAGAATTTAGGGCTGAGGCTTTTATGTTGTTAAGAGAAACTTCACTTTTCCCCCTGTAATTTGTTCTTTGAAGTCAGTCTGGACCGATTGCCTCTAAACTGCTTTGATGATACAAATTGTTGAATGCAGTGAAGCTGTGAGCACCTGGTTAAGAAAGGTACTGGTATTTGCTGGGTAGAAACTACAAGTTTGTTATTTCAGCAAATGTTAAGACATCAAGAGGTTGTGTTATTGCCCTTGTTCCATTGTTTCAGTTTCCTAAGGGAGGTGCCATACTGGTTTTCTTGCCTGGCTACGCAGAAATCCAATCTCTCTATGACATTTTATTGTCAACAGCAGAGTTTGGCAGTAAAGACAAACAAAGGTTAGAGAGTTATTTGTACATGCATATAGTAAAATGTGATGATGTGAATATTGCGTGTTTAAAAAGGTCATTGCTCACAAGAAAAGTTCTGATCATAAATATCCTTTCCATTATAAAATTGTTTATAACATATGGAGAACTGATATTTCTTCCTTTTCATATTAATTTTTAAAACATATATTGCATTCAAAGCAGTTCAGCCTGACGTAATATATTGACATTTACTTCATGTGGCAGGTACATGATTATTCCTCTGCATTCTTCACTGTCAGCTGAGGACCAGAATGCAGTCTTCCAGTAAGTTTGTACTGCCTTTGTCTATGAATTCTGGCCTTGAGAATGTAAGACAAATATTACCTTGTCAAACTTTTTGTTGTTCGAAGTTTTTTGTTCAGCACTGCAAATCAGATCTATTACCCCACGTAGCTCTTGATGATGAATGTTTGTCTAGGGGTATGGGAGAGCAAATGAACAAGGAAACGACATTTTTGACAACATTGGAATAAACAAGACATGGTTTGTACTACGAATATTTGAGTCTAGCATTTAGACTATCCTCCTGTATGGACATTAAGTATAAGTGTTCAATATATTTTGATATCCTTCGTAATTTGTGATCTTGCCATTTGGCACTTTAACGATTCGATCGATTTTTAATGAAGTAATTCTGCTTTCATTAACTTTCAGAAAGCCTGAGAAAGGAGTTACTAAAATAGTGATAGCAACAAATATTGCTGAAACATCCATTACTATTGATGATATCGTCTATGTTGTTGATGCTGGAAGGATGAAGGAGAAACGGTTGGGTTATCTTTCTTTTTTTTTATCTGCTTAAGATCACTAGATATTGTCATTCACACTGTAGGATTGAGAGAGCCTAGAGGGTAAATAGTGGGCTAATATTCTACCAGGTTCTTCATTTACGATACCATACCAGAACTGTTGTTAAAGGGACTCGTTTCTTGTTTACTGTTTCCTATTTATTTACATGAAGATAAAAACCAATGATAAAGACCCCACCCAGCCATGAGCTAAAGTTTGCAGGATCGAGCTCAATACTTCAAGCTATGCACTGTTGCTTGCTAGTGCAGGTGGCCCAACTTGTTTCTCAGGTCTCATCATTTGTTTGCTTTAGGCATGCTGGTCAGTGGGGGTGTGAAGTGAATGATGACTGGCATCTAATTCATAAGGAACACCAATGTGTGAGAGAACTGCTACATTACTGCCCAAGCAGCCAGTGATTCCAATCTTGCTGCTGTGTCAGCTTGCCTGATTTCGCCAATGTTCTGACATTAGAAACATTCCGAGTTGCCTTACAGCTGCATGCACAGAAATCAACAGGATTTCATATTGAAATGCAGAAGATGCTCTACATTTCTATCTTGCTATAACTTAGTAAGCTTGCCCAGGCTTGGATTTATCCGCAGTGAAACATGTCCAGCTTATTATTTACACAATATCATACATTTTAGTATTGACACTCTCGCTAAGACACATGCACGGAAGCACGATGAAACTGATACAAATAGGAAGTATCAATTTCCTACTCCAATTTTGATCAGCTACTTTGTCTATAAACTTTGTAGGAGTTGCAATCTAACTTTTCAAAGGTGACAGGACTGTCTTAACTTGACAAACTCTGGCAAAATATGTTAGTCAAGTAATACATTGTACCTTCGTGACACAAATTATCATAGCATTTTAATATTGTACAGGAAGGGTAATTTGGCCGCGATCTTGGGGGCAGACAACTGCGTAGTGGCAATAACAATAAAAGAGAGTTAACTGACATGTTCCCTCTGCTGCCTAGCGAGTAGAACACAAGGATTAGCATATTAACCTACTGCACAATTCATTTAGTCTCACCCAGTCAAACAAACTATTCCCTCCCCCCCCCCTCCCCCTCAGGAAAAAGACCATTCATCCTCTCACACCACAACCAATGTAGATATATGAACTAATATAAACAATTTTATACCTCAGTTGCAAGGACAGTTTGGTGTGCCACAATACACATGAGTGTAATATTTTACAAATGCTATTCAGCCAGCATTGCTGGTCTCTAACAGTCAGGTGCAGTCATCACCACAAAGCGTGAACTGATCAAAATTTTAAGAATATGTAGCACAGTGATAATACTAATATGATCTGCTCTAATTTGTTATTTGACAGTTTCATCCTTCTTTCTATTCAGTGGAACTAATTTGTTATAAAAAATCATCACAATGCCAAGCGCCACTTAAGCACGTCTGACAAGCAATATATCGGACCCATATAGACTTGACAAATCTAAAAGGATTATAAATCCTTCCATGAGAATGTATTTAATCATTAATTCTTACCCCCTATCTTAATCCATATCCTTAAAATTCAGCATTTTCATCAAACGTTGTTCCAGGTACGATCAGACCAAAAACATGGAGTGTTTGGACACAGTCTGGGTATCCAAAGCTAATGCTCTTCAACGAAAAGGTAGGGCAGGACGAGTACAGGAGGGCGTGTGCTTCCATCTGTTCACCTCACATCACTTCAACTTTCACCTCAGAGAGCAACCTACTCCAGGTCAGTAACCTTTACCTACTAAAGACTCGGAAACAGATATGAGATTTAAACTGTCAACTTAAAATTCGTTCAAAGAGAACTTCAGCAATTTCAGCAAAGTCTGGTTGCAAAACTGTGGAAATCATTTTTTTCCCCTCTTATATTTCTATAAATGAAACTTTGTCAGATTGATATAAATTGTTCATGGACACTTTCTAAGTAATAAGTTTGAAAAGCTTTTAGTTTTCCCTTTGCCATTGAGACATACATGTACTTCTCAAGTTTTGATAATGGGAGGTTCATTGTTGCCTGATATTTAATACATTTCCTGTAGACAGGCTCCATGACTTGTAACCAGTATTAATACAATGTTTGTAGATAGGACAGCAGTATGATGAAGTTGTGTGATTAAATGGATACATCAGATATTTTCATCCACAGAGATTCAGAGAATCGGCCTGGACCGGCTGGTATTGAAAGTCAAGATGCTTCTTACCTTTGCAAAGCAGACTTTGAAGGTCTGTTTACAAATTACTTTTGTAAATTAAAAGCAATGGTCAACCTAACATTTTCTCTTCTATAAGGAACCTCTGGGCCAGGTTTTATTGTGGTGTCCTGCCAGTCATGGCAATTTTTCATTTCCAAAACATTGAAAAAAAAATGTACTGGCTTCAAACATGAGGTAATTGTTCTTTAGTATTCGGGTCAAACATAAATCTGTTTATTTGTGAGCGTGTCTAAATATTGTGGGAAACTTGGAAAATAGTTGCTGTTACACACCATTTTATGGTAGTTGAATTTCATGAGAGTCAGTAAAGCTGAGCAAAAAGGCCAGTGTTATATGACATATATATGCATCTATCCTGCAGAGTGACAGGCTTGGCCTAAGTACAGGATAGACAACTGGTGACAATTTCTGATTATGCATTGACTGGCAAGCAGGCTTATCAGCAACCACATTGATCCTAAATGTAATTGTGTGAACAAGGAATGCAATGATGAAACGGCATTTAGACATGTTGTTGTATAATCAAGTACATACTTAGAATATTTTTAATTTTCTGGAATAATGGTATATGAAACTTGTGGGTGATGCTTTCTTATCTGATGGAAGAAAAGGCAGCGTGCACAATGTTATTTTTGTTTATTGTGTCATGTCTTTGCTTATTGCAGACAGTTATGGATAAGTTGATAGAGCCACCATCACTTGAAGCTATTCATGGAGCTGTCGAACGTTTGATCTTTTTGGGAGCTTTGGATGAGTTTGGGGTAAGTGAAAACAGCTGAGGATATTCATTTCTTTGAAACCACGGTACATTTGCAATAGTACTATATATCTGAGATATTTTGTGAATTTTATGATGGTCAGGATCATAATTACCCACTGCATATAAATACAAGCTATGTCATGTTCTCACAGTTGGGATACTCCTGGGGTCATGGTTAGTTATAGATATATTTGTTTACCTCTTGTTCCTAATGCCAGAAACTCCCTAACTTACCACACAGTGAGTTGAGATTGAAAATGCATTTCCTTAGAAAATTGCTTTGGGGAAGCATATATAATGTAAAAAAATATACAGCAAGACTACACATGGAATAGCTCTGTCAGCTTTCTGCAGTTGTGCGTCTTTCATCATATTATTAAATTAAAAAAATAATGGCAGGAGTAACTCATTGTGGTGTAACATTTTTTATGACTCAATGATACAGCCTAACTGAAAATTTCAAAATTAATTTTCTCAAGTGTCAACTCATCTAACCCAATCAATAAATTATTTTGTATTGACCTATTGTATTGATTCAAGTTTCAGGCAGTTTTTGTTTTATAAGTTGAAAAAATTTAAAACACTGTGATCTCTTTTTGTGCTCCCTTTGATAAGCCTAGCGCACAGGGAGACTGTATCTGACAGGCATCCAGTTGGTGTGTGGTTCTCTGCCATGCAAGTGTTCTGAAGCAAGACCATAGATTAATACGGGAAATTGTCCAGATCAGAGAGAGGGAAAGAAAAGGATGGACACCTCATTCAGTTATGGGAAAACTAAAAAAACAAGCAAATAATAAAAACAAAAGCCTAACTTTTACTTTCCTTGTTAATGTTATGTTCTAACTGCAGGAGAGGGTAACCCTTCTTGGCTATCGTGTGGGGTCCTTACCAGTTGATGTCAGGTAATTATTATCTCAAAGCAGTTGCTTTTGAGTTTGTGCTGCCATTTCACATGTGAAGTGGTGAATTCCTGTATTTGAATTACTGCCTGATAAAAAGATTTTGGAAAATAAAATGATGAATACATTCCATTTTTTTAAATATTGGAACATGCACAGAGACACAGGGCTGTTCATGACATCCCTAGATTAGGATTGTTTCTCATGATGTTCGAAACAAATTAAGTGGGTGTTCTGGCATATACCAGGTTACACTGGCTGTACAGAATATGTATAATATGAGCTTAAAATGTCGTTGCTGTTGGAAATATTACTGAAATATGTACTTGGGGAAGTTTATAGTGATTCTTTTATGACAGTATTAAATTATATTATGGAAACCTCATTATGTTCTTGCCCTTAATTACTGCACAGTAATCTTTGTAAATTTTACAGGATTGGCAAACTGATTCTGTATGGTGCCATTTTCCGTTGCTTGGATTCTGCTCTTACCATTGCTGCAGCTTTAAGTTTCAAGTCTCCATTTGTGAGTTGCCACCTCACTTACGTAAATTTTTCATCTTGAGTGAAGGCTAAAATGCAATTTTTAAACAATCTCAGATACGTATTTTGTAACTGATGTGATTTGGTGACAGGAACCACAATCCTAGCACATCAGGCATCCCCTCAAGTGCTCTTCCCTCCGTTCCAAGATCCATTTGAGTGTTTTTCTTGGTCCCAGTGGACAGATGGTTCCATATTTGTCGGGTTAGTCAGGCTTCGTCACACACCTTTCCATCACCCCATCGGTGTCTCAATCATTATGGCTAGGGGGGGGGGGGGGCAGGGAAGTGTCTTTTTCCACATTCGCATCTGACTAAGCTCATTTCTGTCATGCTGCATGTGCAGCCACGGACAGCGGCGTTGCTGCCCCTAACACCGGTATGACCCAGGTGGTATACCCATGTGAGGGATAGGTTGAGGATTTGGAGGATATCAAACCATTCGCAATCTGTGACAATCTGTGACGTCAGGGTCACATATACTTTGTAAACACATTTCAATATATATTTTTTTTGGCTGAGAGAGGCATTTACAAATGAAACTTTGGAACATTTTTTTTTACATCAAGCCAAAAAAAAAAAAAAAGCAATAACCATTGTAATGCATTAGTGCAATACAGGTGTTTCAGAGTTGATTGTAAATTTTTTCATGATTTCTTGAGAAAGAAATAGCAAAATTATCTGTATCCGAGTGATAAGTAAATTAAGGCAAAATGGCCATTAGAAAGTTGTAACGGTGTTTAAAATATTTCATTCCTTACTCCACTGAGGAAAGCCTGTAAATATGCAGGCCTTCAAGCAATGCTTTTCAACATGAAGATATGCACATAGACCTCACTCAGTAGCAGAATATAGAGGAAGTTTGTCATTTATTCTTCACAAGATCAGATTTTGCTCTTTCAAGATATACCTCTTTTTTTTTCATAGTTTACACCATTTGACAAGAGACAAGAAGCAAATGAGAAAAGAAAAGAGTTTGCAATGGGAAATTCAGATTATCTTACCATGCTGAATGCTTATAAGGTAATCAGTTAAGATTTGCTTTGTGTTAAATGGTAGAGGTAGGAGGGATGGTTACTGTAATATTCAATGTATTGTACTTCTTTTCTAGTAATGTTGTGAGGTTCACATAATTATCTCTGTTATGCGTTATTCAATGATACCATTTCTATAATTTACAATTCAATTACTGCTTTCATTTGTTATTCTCACTTTCATTTCCAACAATAACAGTTAAAACTTTGCAATATGTAAACAGTGTCTCTAAATGACGATTTTCGCTAGTCTGTTACACAGAAAGCCTGGGGGGAGGATGGGGAATACTATACCCAAAGGGAAGTTGAATTTTTAGGTAATGATTATTTGCACCCTTCGTTGAAGGCAAGACGTTGGCAGGAAGATACAAAGGTGGGATATCGATCATGATTAAACTTGCAGGAGCTAAGCAACAAATAGCCACAGATGATGAGGGATTGTGTCCATCAGAGGTACCATTGGGCCTCTTTCATTTTCATTATATATGTGTGTATTTGCAGGGTTGGTGTGGTGCCAGGAAGAGAGGGCCCCACCAAGCTTACCTGTACTGTCGAGAGAATTTTCTTGACAATAAATGCCTGCAGGTATGAAGCTTTTCAGAAGTTGTATGTATTCACATTCCACTTTCACCTTTCACTTAGGCGTTGTCCACCCACTACAGGATGTAGCCCTCTGACAATGCTTTCCATTCTCTTCTGTCTGTTGTTTTCCTCATCCATGTTGTACCTCCTCTCTTTGTAATGTCGTCCTTCCATCTTCTTGCTGGTCATCCTCTTGTTCTTTTTCCTGTCCTTGGCTGCCATTCAGTGCAGCGTTTTGTCCACCTACTGCCATTCATACTCCCCACGTGTCCGGCCCAATTTCACTTTTATTGTAGCATGAATTCCACTACATCTTTTAGTTTTGTTTGTTTGCATATGTTAGCATGGGGCATTCTATCTTGCAGTCTGATGTTAAGCATTTTTCTTTCCATTGCCCTCTGGGTATTTCTTTATTTATTCGTGAGCTGTTTTGTGATGGGCCATGTTTGACATCCACATGTAATCGTTGGAAGAATGCACTGATTGAACACTTGCTTCTTGGGGGACATTGGCAGTTTGGAATCCAGGAATATCTCTGTTTTTTGTCCAAAACAACTCCATGCTGCTCTTATTCTGATGTTTAATTCAGTTTGTTTGTTGTGTTCCATATTCACTATCTGGCCAAAGTATGAGCTATTTATACTTGTTGACTTTTTCGATGGCTTTGTTTTCAATTATACTCTTTTTTCTGTCTCATAGTTTGTCATGCATTTAGTTTTGTCCTTGTGCATCTTCAGGCCGCTCTTCTTGCTTTCGTTGTTTAGTATGTTGAGATTGGTTTCCATTTGGTGTACTTCAACTGTGCAGAGTACGATATTGTCTGGAAATCTCAAGTCTTGCAGATCTTCACCATCAATATTTATGCCATTTTCTAGATGTAACTGTAGAATATTTCTTCGATTGTTGCTGTAAATAATTTTGGCGAAAAGGGGTCTCCCTGTCTCACTCCTCTTTCTATGGCAAACTTTTCTGATACATGATTATCGATGTGTATTCTGGCATAGGCTTCTTTATATATATTTTATAGTATTTTTATATAGACTTCGTTAATATTGATCTTTCTGAGGGCTTCAAAGATTGCATAGTGTTCAACGGAATCGAAGGTTTTTCGTAGTTGATACAGCCCACACACAGTGGTAGATTGTAGTCTTTACTTTTTCTATTATTTGGTTAAGAGCCTGTAGGTGTTCTGCTGTTGAGTAACTCTTTCTGAAGCCAGCTTGTTCTCTCGGTTGGTTTTCATCCAGCACTTTTTTAAAATTCTGTTTTGCAATACTTTTGTAAAGAGTTTATATGTGTGTGGTAGAAGGCTTATTGGTCTATAATTTCTTATATCTCTTCGGTCCCCTTTTTTATGTAGAATTATGATCTTTGCTTCCTGTCAAAAATCAAAAAGAAGATGACACGATAGAAGAGCTAGACTAGATAAAAAAAAAAGGGAAACCCTACACAAAAAGGAACACAACACAGAGAAAGAAAAAATTGAATATGCAGAATTGAACAAGGCAGTGAAGAAAATGCGGAGAGACAGAGACAGATGAAAAAGAAAAGACACGGTAAAAAGAATAATTGAAAGCGGGAAAGGACCAAAAGAACTGTACAAACAAGGAGGTCGTAAGAAAATCACACGTAGTTTTAAAAAGACGGGTGAAACAAAGAAATCTTCAGCGTCTGCACAGATTTCTATAAAACACTCTACCAGTAAAACAATGGATACACCCGAAACAACTATGACAACAAGCCCTGATACTGATGAAGTGCCACCTTTCATAGAAGACGAGATAGAAAGGATCTTAAGAAAGATGAACAAAAGGAAAGCACCTGGAAATGATAATATCACAAGTGACATATTATGGTGATGGGAGGACACCACACAGTAAAATATATAACAAAAGCCTTTAACGAGATTCTAGCCACACAGAGAATACCTGAATGTTGGCTGGATGTATTATACAATGGGAATTCTACCCAAATACAAAAGCAACCAAAACCATTGCTTCCAACTCAAAGAAAAATCCCAGCTGTCAAGTACAAACATCTGCAAGAGTTGAAATTTGTTATTCCTAAAGACTTCCATGGTTTCTATGTCTCTTTACCTCATGACTAATGCGCTCAAAAAGTCACAGTCACATTTCTGAACATTTAGACTAGGTCAGCTGCAAACTATGTTTTCTCCTTTTTCACATTTTAATCCATGAAAGAAAGAAGTTAATATTTCATGCGGTATTAGTTTACAATTATGTTTTCTGTTGCATTTATATTGATTATGTTCATGTTTTTATGTTACAAATTCACATTCATGGTGTACCAGTTCTTTTAAGCGTCTTCCAAGATGCACTAAAGCCTTATGTTTGATTGAATAGGCCTACCTCATTTTCCTATAGGAAGCGAAAGATTGGAAATTTAAGTGACCAGAAATGTATTGGTCAGTATCCTAGAAGTTGTGAAATTATTCTTAGGTTAAACCTGTAATGCAAATTTGATTTGCTTAATAAAAGCGTTTTGACATTACATCTAAAATATGCGTTCGTTTTGAAAATTATCATCCATACTTCGAGTTTGACACAGAAAAGGCTATGAAGGGGAATTACTGATTCAATGGGGCTGTGGGGAAATTCTTTTCCTTAGCTCTGTTGTTTGTATTGACAAACCTGAAGTGAATATGTCGCTCAACCCCCCCCCCCCCACCGCCCTAATAAAAAAAGGTCTGAGATCTGTTCCCTATTCCCATTGTTTCCATTCTGTTTACATTCCAACACAGATGAACATTGGTATGAATTCCGACACAGACTTTGTCAAATCCTTCCAGGAACATCGTTGATTTTTACGATACTTTCTCACGATAACATGAGATACATGATTGATTGATTGATTCAGTATACCCACAACCACAATCCTGTGGATGATGGATCCCTAGGATTTAGAAGGATTTTATTGTTGTCCCAGACTAATATATGGCCAGGGGATCTTTACTGGCTCATAACATCAGAATTCAAACACATAACATGAACGTCCGACACCGTGACCATCCTCTACTAAGCACTTAATTATGATTAAACATTATAAAAAGGAAGAAAAAGCTCTCTAATTCAGTTATTTAAATTGGGGACGAGAAAGGACTAACCGCCCGATTCTGCTAGTATGTTACGGGCACTAAGCAGCGTTCAACACACTAACCATGCTTCCACCACTAACTGATTCGCCGGGGATGTAAGACGCTAATTGTACTCGCGCGCTAACCGTGTTTGTGCCGATATTTTTATCAGCGATATCCGTGCATGCGCACTAATTAAACAATTTTGTTAAGTACAACTGTAACTACAATTGGTGATATTGCAAAATGTAAATACAAAACTGTATGCAAATTTTTTAGCCATTCTGATAGATAATAAGAGAGATATTACGTTTGTTTTTTTTCGCTTTTCTCAAACTATACATCCATGCACCTACATGGCTAGAGTCGGATACCGACGATGTATTAAAAGCACCTTAATTGCAGACTCCAAAAAATATAATTCCAAACCAGCAAATTTGTATTGAGGATCTCACATATTTTTGAATCATCATACTGCCAATCTTGGCTGCAGAATGAAGGAGACAATCATTTACTATTTACTGCAACCATTTACTGTTTAAATTTTAATTTTGTCTTTTCATTCAAAATGTCATACTGGACTGAAAATAAACAGCAAAAAAAAATAATTTTAAAAATCAGTGTCATCTTGAGAACAAGGCCAGTAAAGACATTTGTGAAATGGTCACCATGAAAAATGTTTGTGAGAAACTGATACAGTCAACTGCATGTGTGGCTCTAGTATTTCATGTTTATTATTCACTAGATGATTGCTCGCCAGAAACAGCAGTATGTTGAGTTATTATCTGAAGCTGGCTTTGTCAGCCCTGGCATCCGTATGAGGCATATTATGATGAAAGCAGCCAAAGTAGGTTCGGATGGAGTGATAGAAGTGACCGGCTCAGAGGTAAAACTTTGCTGGATTTTCCAATGTTTTGTGGAAAGCTTACACTTTAGTATTGAGTTGTGCACCATGGACATTGAACTAAGAGACTTTTATATTAGTACTTGTATCTAGCTTCTGGCCAAGAGTATGCTGCTCCCTTGTGTGTCTAGCACATTATACTGTAGTACTGGTATATAGTGTTTTTCCTGAAGATGGACAGCAAGAAAGATCATGTTAGTGGTATTATAGGACAATATAAATTCCGAATGCTGAAAGAACTGCCAATGGTGTTCTCACCTGTGAACTTTTCACGAAGTGTGCACGTACTGGATATCATTATGTCAAAACATGACCATTTTAGCAATGATTGACCAACAATTGGCTATGTATTCTTTTGACAGGCCAATAGCAACTCAGACAACTGGGAACTGATAACAGCGATACTGGTGGCTGCTCTGTATCCCAACATAGCTCGGATTCTTTCACCAAATAGTGCATGTCATGCTGGTAAATCAGGTATGCAGATATGGTTTTCATCTCTGTGTTATAAGAGTATCAATGATCATTCTTCTCAAAACAACATCGTGATTCAACAACCAGAGTGATCTATACTCATGTCACTCTTAAGTCTGAAGAGTTATACTTTTTGTGTATGTTTATACAGTGCTGTTGGCTTGAACAACCAAATTTTCTTCCCATAAGTTAGAATTTGGATTCTTGGATCTCAAGAGCTGTATAGTGCCTATCTTAGTTCTCACTGGGAAGCAGATTGCATGTACATATGATCAGACACATAATCTGCTGCTCTCCTTTTTTTCTTTAATTGATTTTGTGGAGTTGCTCACCATTTGTTTTCCAATTCTGAAAATGTTTGTTGTGACAGTCACACAGATTGAAGTTTCAGCAAAACCCTGTCAAACAAGAAATTTGGCTAGACCCATGTACAGAACCTGTATGCTTAACTTTTTCCAAGAGTAGGATAAGGATTTAACCGTTTGACCAAACAGAAGATCTTTCACTTTATTGTCATAATGTTTGGCAGAGTAAGTAAAATCTCAAAATCTCAAAGCCTCCCTAGCTCTTACATAAAAGACAATTTCTCAGTTTCCTTGTGCCTGCACTAGGCCTTAAATGAGGGTGGCCCAGTAATAATTTTATGTGGTGCTGTCAACAGTCATTGTAGACAATAAACTTTACAGACATTGCTGTAAACTCTGAACACCTCTTTCGCTGACAGATCCGCTATTCAAGACGGAGACGGATGATGACGTAAGTGTAAATAGCATTAGTAGCATGTTCATGTGTAATAGTTCTCAGCAAATAGGATGATGTTTGCATTATAATTTGAAATATTTAGAATCATTATTGCAAATTTCTTCGGTTAAAAAAACTTGCTGTCATTGCTTGAAGCAGTCTTCAGTGATGTTAGTTATTGTACATTTTCCCCACCGTTTATTGGATGATGATGTAATAATCTCTCTGTCATATTTTCTCTAAAATATATTAATGTTCTTCAGATGCGTATACATCCAACATCTATAAATTTTGGAGTGACATGTTATCCAAGTCCATTCCTTGTCTACCATAAGAAAGTCAAGACGTCCCAGGTAATTATAATTACTTTGCATAGAATTACTGCAAGAATTGCAGTTGTTGAAGAAAAATATTGTGAAAGCTCTATTCTGTGGCAGGTACGTAACTAGTGGTCACTGCAAAAAATCAACGTACAAGGGATGCCAAGTTCTGAATATTTTCCAAGGAGCTTATTTATATGGCTGAAATAATTTACGTTTACCAAATGTGGAACTGAAAACTTTGTCATTTTCCTCTTTTCCACTTTCGAGTGTTGATTGTATCCACTGGAAGTGGGGAGGGTGAGATTCAAAGAAAGTCAACATTTTAGAGAAAAATGGTGGCTTACTTTTTGGTGGTGAGTATCAGGCCACAATATTTAAATCTGTCGCTGTTGGTGAGGAATTTGATTATTTGATCAGACAGTATATTATTATTATTATTAACTTTTTCTTCATAATTTAGAGCTAGAAAAAAGCGTGAACAATTACCGATAAACTCGTTGCAGATTTGTCCTGTAAAAGGTTTTGATTGTCCCACTGGAAAATATATGAACATGTCAATACACGTTTGTTTTGTTTTCATATGCGTTTTTATTCTTTTGCGAACACAATATCTCATGATGCCAGAACCTTATCCCAGTAAGGAGAATATGATTTCTTAGCTGAAAAATATAGTGTGTGACTGTGAGTGTGCTCTACTGATTTTCTTTCAGTGTTACTCTGTTGAAAATTGTTCATAGATTTCTGATATGAACTTTGTTTTGAAATGAAACATTCATGTTCTCCATATTTAGATCTATATTCGAGACTGCTCCATGGTGTCTTTGTATTCATTGCTGTTGTTTGCTGGAGGCAGAATATCAAAACCCAAGGCCAGATGCAGACCACGGACACATCATGAAAATGCTGTCGTCTTGTCTTTGGACAGATGGATCAATTTCAGTGCTTCCCCAACGGTTTGCACACACATTCAGATCTTTCCCAATTAATATGAAATGAAGGTTCAGCCATCTTAATCGGGCATGGTAAAACAATCGTACATTCAGCTTTATCACGTGTGCCACAGATAGATAGATGGTTATGAAGCTAAAACTCCACTGCTGAGTATGTGTGTTGGTATTCTCAAATAGTTAACTTCGCTGGTGTAGGAATAATTTGATTGAGCTAAACTGTGCCACATCCAGTATAAGAGAACCATTCATTGTGGATGCAACTGACAATATTTTGCTTCAAAAGTCAGGAGATGGAGGAAGCAAACATATCAAGGGTGCCAGACCCGAGATATGGCTTAATCTTGCTTTAAATATTTTAAGGCTTTGTTGCAATTAGCAGTGAAGGAGGGGCTGGCGAACATGAGATTTAGAGGAGTTTCCTACTACAGATTATATCAAGGACAGCAAAGTAAACTACATGTTTTGTTACTCAACATTTTTCCAACATTGAAATATTTGACATTCTTGTAGCCCTTGGCCGCCTACAGGGTTTATTATTATGCTAGGAATTAAATTTTGACAACTAAGGGCTATCATTTTAAAAATTCTTTGAGAAAGTTATTCAGTTTATTGCTTCTCCTGAAAAAATTGTAGAAACAGAGGTGTGATAGTTTACCACATGGCCCCTTAATATTATTGTTAAAGATAAGGAAATTTACAGTGATGATTATAATTCTATCAATTTAAACTATGTATGCCTTTGTCTGCAGGTTGAAAGGTTGGTGAGAAAACTGAGATTTGAACTGGATCAGCTTCTGTCGGACAGTCTTTTAAAGCCAGACCAGAAATTACTCACTCGTCCAAGGGGAACAAAGATTATTAGTTGTGTAATTTGTCTCATATGTAATGAATGCGTCTTTCAAACTAGTGAGGTTTACAGTACTACACAGTTCACTAGTGAGAATTACTAATGTACAGAAATGGTGTCTCATTTCTAATCAGCGAGAATCACAGTTAGACAACATGTATTTTTCTAGCCAATGATAGTTACAGTTTTGCAGTCAGTTTCATCTGTGATCTGTGAAATGTACAAAAATATGATAACAGTTGCCCTAAAGAAGAATGTCGGGATATCAGACTGGTCAGAATGTCAAAAAAGAGGGAGAAAAGCTACATATTGTACGTGTTTTTTTCATACAGTTTCATAACAGTATATCTTCATATCTTACATCATATAATAATATTATCTTTTTCTTTCTCAGAGAAAAATAATATACAAGTATACAATACCGTATGTAGTATATCACATTTGAATGTATATTGTGCCATTTTTTAACAGTCCATCCTATGGTTCTTATTTGATGTTTATTCGATGATTGTCACTGTGAAGCATTTCCTGTCTCGGTCTTTCATCTTAACATCTATTATCACTCTACCTTTTACACAGGGGAATTGGGCTTTTTTAGGTTAGAATGAAAATGAGTGATTGTCAAGTGCTCTGTTTTGTTTAAGTGTCATGTTATTATGTTTTTCATTTCTGCCGTCATAATTGAATTTTTGTATGTGTTTACAACTTAGGCAAAAAAATGCTGTTGAGCTGTCATTTTATATAAACTGTGAGGTGGTGACATTGATTTGGCGAACAGCCAATGAGATGTCAACATTTTCTAGGAACTTACCTGGTAAATTTGTAATTTGTATACTTTTTAATCCCATTTGGGAAATTTGCCTTTGTGCCATTGCAGCCCAGTTACAACTGGAGCAGGTATGTTGTCTCCACAGTGCCATGCTGGGCGGTGGAATTTGTTTTTTTTGGAGGGGGAAGGAATGGTAGGGTTGAATTCTATTTAATTTTGCCCGGGCAGTGGCCTGTCCGGCCTGCTCTTTTTTATTTCCAACTGCCAAGGTATCTTTAACGTGTGCAATGTGCACACGGGCCCTCCGAATTTTTTCGTCCTTATCTGAGAAGACTAGGCACTCGATCCTACCCCCCAATAGGATCGGGGACATGAAAATATGATAAAAATCCCAAACTTCCAACATGCCTGCGCCGGCCCGGTTTTGAACCTGGTAACCTTGGCATGGGAGGCGAGCACCTTGGTTTCTTCTGTAATATTTTAGATGTTTTGGTTGGACAGGATTTTGCATAAATCAATGAAAAAATATTTAGATGGTTGTTGAGGTTTTCCACATACACCGGAATGCGGCTTGCCAGGTGTACTCGCAGGAAAACAACTTGAATTAGTATGTTTGAGAAGAAGCAAAAACACTGAAAAATGATTCATCTGGGGGAAAAAAAAAGGCAAAAAAAAGAGATCTTTTTACAGGTGTTTCAGTGTTTTGATCCAACACATATTGAATGCTAAATGGATAAAGAAGCTAAGGAAAGGGGGAGGGAAGGAGGAGCTGAAACTTATAGATGTTTGTTCCATGACAGATCTTAGATCAGTGGCTATTTTACAGAAGGTTTACGCGCACTATTTGGTGACATTACATTCAACCAACGGCTTTAGTAACAGGAATTTGAATCTTGTGCCAGCTCTAAACTTCATCGTCTGCCATCTTTATTTGTCATGTAGAGAAGGAAGAAGCAGGTGTGCAGGGGGCATTGGGGGGTGGGGAGGGGGAGAGCATATGACGTAATGAAACAAAACTGCAATGAGATTGCCACAGCTATCAAGTTTTATTTGATTATTTGAATTTAGAACATTTCTCTCATCTCCCAATTTTTTTACAGTGTTTATGGATAATCCTAATTATCACCATTGGCCATTGACTCCTTGCTTTCTCTTGTTTTGTTTAGATAGTGTCATCCTTTTAATTAATTTATCGTTTATGAAACATGTACTTCTTCTTGTTGTCTTCATGCACTTCGGTGTTGTTGTGTCACAATCATTCTGGAACCATCCAGCACCATCTCAGAGTAAAGAATTTTGCCGACCTCTAGAAGCTGCTCTCATTTAGGTTTCTCGGCCAGGTCCTGCCACCTGGTCGAAGTTTTATGGACGACACGTCAGAAACTGACCTCTCAGGCCATTCACGGTTCCTGCATAAAATCCGGGCAAAAGAAAGAGTGTGAGATCAGCCATTCATTAAAATTTCTAAGTAACAGGAAATTTATGGAGGATGACAATAGTGAGAACATGGTCTTTGATACAAGGCGGAAAAACACAATTAATATAATCATGTACTATTCAGTATGCTTTCTCAAATGGAATCAGAGCCAGATATTTTATTTAAGGATAATGTATCATTTTTAGGATATATCTGCACACATGTATCCATTTGTCTGTATATGTATCTATCAGTTTGGTCAGCTCTCCACAGGTGAGAGTTGGCACTGACAATAAATTTATTTACTGGATTTGTTCCACCAAACACATTTGTCGTTTACCTTTGAAAAATTTTTCGCATGAAATAGAATGAAGAGGACTTTCATTATGTCATGTACATTTAGTCTCAGCCTCTTTTAATTGTGGCAGATCTATTACGAAAAAACAAGAATCTTAAATGAAACAAATGGCTTTATGCGTTATAAGCAGGCATTTCGACACATCTGTCCAGCTTTTCATACATACACAGAAAGGGTATCCCTGAAAGCACGAGAGAGTTACCTTGGTTCTGCCCATGAACCATTGGATGACGAAGTTCTCGACAGTGGGCTTGGATTCACATCAGGGAAGCCGGGTTGTTTGGGAATCAGTGTGCTTGGAGTGGTATGAACAGCCCCACCTGCATAGAGATGTTGGAACTTTCGGTATGTGGAACACTTGGAATGATTTTCTAACGCGGGACCTAAATGTGTGGCGCTCCAGGAAAACCTGTCGGATGACGCACAGGCTGCTTTTGAGATACAGGCCTACAGAGTCATTTTTCTAAGTTTCTCCTCTTACTACACCTGACACTTTAAACGGCCACATCTCAAAAACTATTTGAGATATTGACTTCAAATAAAAAGCAAAATACGCAGAAAATATCCCTCTTTCATTAATATAATACATGTAGTTGTATATCTCAAATGTGAAATTTGACCCATGTGAAGGGTTTTCCTAGAGCACCATACAAATGAAGACATTTATCCAATGTCTCCATCAAAGCTGAATTTTTTTGACATGGATATCTCATTGACTTCAAAAATGGTGTGGCTAGTCAGGACATAGCCTGCTTATTTGAAGTAAGGCCAAGGCGTTGCAACACTGAAGTGCTGAGTGGTGCGAGAAATGATGTAAAGTAAATGTGGAATACGCAATTGTTACCCTTTATGAGGTCAGCTGAAGTATTTCCAAAGAAAAGAACTTTCAGTTAAGATATTAAAGAAAAGGCCGTCTTGGCAGATACAGCTACGCAGCAACGACAACGTTGGTGTGTCAGCAGTCTTGGCAGTTGCTCAGAGCGGAGCCATGTCACGACAGCAGCCTTATCTTGTCATTGAAAAAATGCAGTTCTGATAATGGACTGTAATTAGAGTTTTTTTTTTTTTTTTCTTCTTTTTTTTTGGGCTCAGATTGAAATGCGATTTGGTCTGTAACCTTTGTGTGCATGACTCCGTGAATTTTCTATTGAATACAAATATATAGAGATAGATGAATGAATAAATAAAGTGGATAAGAATAAATAAATAGGTAAATGAGTATGAAAGTTAATCAATAAATAGATAGGTAAATAGATAACTAAATTAATTAACATAAGTAAATGGATACTTCATTAAATAGTTAAACATATAAATAAAGGATAAATAGCTAAGCCCTTCTATCTCCTGACCAGCTTTCTATCACGACAATCCTGAGTATCGGACTTGCAAGAAGTCTTTTGTATCTCAGACTGTCAACTGAACTCTGTGTTGTCGGCTGTTCTTGAACCCTAACTTGGGTCAATTCTTTAGCAGCTGACGGTTTATTAGTTCGTTGTGGGCAGATGGTCCATTTCCTTAATTAATCATGTTCTCAGTGAGCCTATAACATATAAAGATCTATATAATGTATCGTGGAAAAATCGAGATATAAATTAATAAAACGTAGACAATATCTGTACTGTAATACAGACAATGTATAAATGACAAAGGAATAACATTTATACGTATTGGAATATTCACCTTTATGCGATTCAAATATAAAGATGAGAATAATCATTAAAAAAAGAAAAAAAGAAAAAGATGATTTTAAATGACACGTTCGGTAATTTAAATATAGTAAAAATATCAACCTTGAGTAAAGTTGGTAAGATATGAAATTACTTTCATTCATGCACCTTAGGATACCAATTTTTCGCATCTGATTTTTCGTCTTTCGTCATTGCCCTTTTTTTTTTATGCTGCTTTTAATTTTTCTTTCACTCACATTGTTCTAATTTCATTCACTCTCTCTTACTCACGCCTTAAAATGCACCATTGTTTGGTTGTTTATTTTATCGTCTCCTTATGCTTTGTTGAGCATCTGCTGTCATTTAAAATGCGTGCAGGATATGCTCTCATGTCCTTTTAAATAATTTTCCTCAAATGACATTGGAAGTATAACATAGCTATAAGATCTTGGCTTTTTCCGTATTTAAATTTGCTTATACACATTTTTGAAATTAAAATAAGATGATTCATCTTGTCTAGCATTGTTTGGTCTATATCTTGCTCCTTCTTTATTATGCCTAGCAAAATGTCTGTTATTTTTAGTTCTATCTTTCTTCCTATCCATGCGTTAATTATACATACAACTTCATTCCAAATGGGTTTGACCGCGTGGCAGGCCACAAAAAAGTGTTCAATGTAATCCTTCTCCTTACAGTTGCAGTGTGAGCACAGCTCACTGTCTCTAATACTCATTTTATGGAGGAGTATGGACGTCTTGGCCCAGCCGTATTGCCCATTCAATATAGAAACTGTCTTGCATGTTTTTCAAGTTTATCATTTTTAAACCTCCTTTGTCTTCCGATGTGCACATTGTGTTTCGTTTTATCTTTTCGAACGCCCTCTTATTTGTAAACTTCCTCCGCCAAATATAGCTAAAGATTTTGCGATTTAGTTGGCAGAGGATAGTGTCGGGCATTCCGATTCCTTGCATAGTATAAACACATTGGGATATGAGAAAGGTTTTGGCTATAAGAATTTTGCCCTGGATGGATAAGTCTCTTTTTGCCCATAAGTGTATCTGTCTATCAATCTTATCAATTATACTTTTCCAATTTTCTTCTATGTTTCCGGCTGAAGCGCCGGTCTGGAATTTAATTCCCAATATTTTAACTTGTTTAGTTTTCTGAATTCCTTGGGTATTGAACTTTAAGCAACTAGTTCTACTTAATGGCATAATGCTTGATTTGTGCAGATTCAAAACTAATCCTGAAAAGCATGAGAATGTTTTGATTTTTGCTAAGACTTCCCTAAAATCTATTTCATCTTTCAATAAAAGCGTCGTATCATCCGCGTACTGTAAAATTTTTATTGCCCCATGACTGCCAGGAATTGGGAGTCCTTTTATTTTTTTTGTCTGTTTAATGTTAAGTGCCAACAACTCTGCTACCAGGAGATAGGTCAGAGGCGACACCGGGCAGCCTTGCCTGATACCTTGTTCTAAGTTAAAGAAGTCAGTCAGCCAGCCTCCATTATTGACGCAGCATTTCGCATCGTGCATTATCACTTTAATCCATGATATGAAAGTCTCTTTGAAACCAAAGGTCTTTAATGCATAAAAAAGATACTCGTGTGAGATTCTATCGAAGCATTTGCTGTAATCAAGCGCTAGCAAGTAACCTGTCTCATTATTTTGTTCTGCATATTCTATAATGTCATCACACTGTCGGAGTAAATATGCTGCGCTACGACCTTTCATAAACCCAAATTGGGATTCTGAAATCAGTGACGGGAGCACTTGCTTCAGTCTCTCTGCTAATACTTTAGCTAGAATTTTATAGTCTACGTTTGTGACTGATATTGGTCTCCAGTTTTCTAAAGCAGTTTTTGGTAGATCTTTACCTTTATGCAATAATGTCATAACACTTATTTTTTGTGAGGGGGCCAAAGTTCCTTGTTTTAGACTATATTTGTAGCAGGATATTAAGTCAAATTTTATTTCATTCCAGAAGATTTTGTAAAATTCTGTTGTTAAGCCATCAATTCCCGGAGCCGAATTATTTTTAAGTTTCTTTAGGCATGTGCCAATTTCGTCTATGGTGATTTCTTGTTCCCAGATACTACTTTCTTTCTCGTTTAATCTTGGTATTAACATATCGGCATGGAATGCATTTACTTGTTGTGCACAGGCTGCATTTCTTTTCTTATAGAGTTCAGAAAAATACTTGTGAATTTCGTTTTGAATCCCCTGTTGAGTGCTGACAATTCCATTATCGGTTTGCAGGTTTGTTATTACATTTTGCCTCTTTCGAGCTTTCTCTAGGCCTAGGAAATATGCCGTTCCCCTCTCACCTTGCTCTATCCATTTGACGTTCGCTCTGATTGCTGCGCCTTTTTGTTCTGCCAAACTAAAAATTTCTAACTCTGCTTTCGCTTTCCCAATCTCTTGAAGTATTCCTGTTGGATTACCTACCAAGGCTAACTTTTTCTCCAGATCATTAAGTATTTGTTCTAAACGTCTTTTGCGATCGTTGTTTTCTGTGGCCTTCCTTTTACTACTTAGTATAGCTTTTTCTTTTATTTTAACTTTCATTGTTTCCCACTTGTCATGAGGATTTACTGCCTGAAGCTTCTCTGAGGTTTCTACAATGTAAGTTTTCATTTGCTGTATGAAATCTACATCCCTTAACATGTTGTTATTGAACTTATAATAGGATGGACCCCTCTTGAATTTTGGCATTTCCCAGTAAAAGACCACCATTCTGTGGTCTGTCATTGGTACCGATAATATCTTGGAGTTTGTCACTTTCGAAATTAATTCGTTATCAACAAAAATATAATCTAGTCTGCGTGCTGCAAATGGCATGTTCCGTTTCCATGTACATTCTTTAGCCATGGGATTAAATATTCTCCAAGTATCTATGAGGTCATTAGATGAAACAAACTGGTTCAGAGCTGCCACTGTTTGCTTACTGTGCGGATCCCCTGCGATAATATCTTCAGAGTTGTTAATCACTATATTAAAATCGCCAGCCAAAACAATATAAATATTCGGCTTAATAAATTGATCTATCACATCATCTAGATGTTTTAGAAATTTTATCTTGGACAATTCGCTATCAACAGGTGCATACACATTTATAATAAGATAAGCTTTATTTTCTTTCCTGACTAGAACAACCAAAATTCGTTCGTCCCCAAATAATTTTTCTCCCTCCTCTATGTTTTTTCCTAGCAATGTAATTAAACCTTTACTGTGTTTAGTGCCTGGTGAAATAAAAAGGGAACTTGCCCATTGTTTTCTCCATTCGCTCTCGTCATCTAGTGTTACATACGTTTCTTGTAGACATATAATATCAAGTTTTTTACTTTTCATATACTTATAAATTGTTTTTCTTTTATTAATATTTCTTAATCCTCTTACATTGCACGTTGCCAATGCAAGGGAATGAAGCATAAATTAAAGGGAGATAATCTAATCTCAAAATCCGAGGTCGGTCTTGGGTCGTCTCCAAAGGGCGTCCTTTTTACTTTCCCTTGCCTATTGCTACGACTTAAGTGAGGAGCGTTTGTTGGGTGAGGGCGTGGACGGGAGATCTTCACCTCCCCTTTTGCGAGAGAATGCTCTTGGCCCCTTTTCGCCCACGTGCAAGTAATATCCGATGTTACCCGTAGAGGCGCCCCTGGGTTGCCGTGGGGAAATACTTTTTGTACGCGGTCTGCCCCTGCTTGTTGCCCGCCCTTGATTATTTGTCTCCTCCTGAGCCCTTCTCCCCGCCTCGTGATCTGCTGATCTTCTCGGACTTGATTTCTCCACTGGACTATCGTTTTCCACTATTTTGTTATGAATTTCCTCGTTCGTTTTCTCTGTTCGCCCCGTACCCGCGTCTGGAGAGTTCACCTGTTTGAGTGTGCTCGTGAGCGACACGGAAAATTCAGTAGTGTTTTTTCCTGGGGTGTCCCCCAGCTGAGTTTGCACAGGTGTGCTAGTTGTTTAAGACACAGCAGTGTCGGGGATTGAAGGCGTACCCCCCTTGGGGGCGCCTTTCTCAATAGTTTCTCTTTCGGCGTAGAAAAGAAATGCTTTAAATTTATCCTGAATTATCACAGTTTTAGGCAGTTGTCTTGTGGGTTTATGTATGAAAATGGTTCTATTACCGTTTTTAAATCTGGTTAAGAAGCCAGACTGGTCACGAGCACAATCCAGGCGGATATTCGTGAGAGTTTTGTAGCCAACAGTTTCAATAGCGGTTATAACGTCTTCGTGCGCTACTGACAATGGCAGGTTGGAAATTAACAGCTTACAGGATTCGATCTCTTGTCCATCCACAAAAAATACTTTAGCCGGGCTAATGGGGCTAGGCATAACCCGCTGGCCTAAAAACGTGAACCCGTTGGCCACCAATTTGGAACGTGCCGCCTCTGACGCGGGATAAAGCCTGTAAACGCCGGCTATCTTTTGGCACCCATAGACCGAGTTAAGACCAGCAGACTCTTCGGCCGCTTTGCAAATATCTTCTATAGAGATTTTCTGATCTTTAGATATCAAGAACTGGCTGTATTTAATGAATACTGGGTCAACAGCATCGGCAGTCGACTCCATCGACATAATCACGGGATTACACACCTTCACTGTCTAACGTGAAAGCACACAAAAACCTTCTCTCACCGGTAGAATCTAACCAAAAACGTCGTAAAATGCAAAGTGAAACAAGGACTGACTTACCTGTTAACGAGTTAACACAAACCACTTCCAATTTAGAGAGAACAATAAAGAAAAATATCAAAAATATCTAGAGACTAGATCACCGTGGCTTTCCCCGAGAGAGCCGGAACCGGAAGGGACTGTAATTAGAGTTCACTTAGTGAATGGATGGGTGGATGGATGCATGGATGGACTGGTCGATGGATGGATGGGTGGCAGGCTGGCTGGATGGATGGCGGACAGACGGGTGGATAGGTGAATTAGGTGGATGGGTGGATTTATGGCTGGATGAATAAAAGGATGGATAGGTTTGTGGATAGGTGGACGAATGGATAGATTGATGGATCGATGTATGCGGGGAGGGATGGATAGATATAGATAGACAACTGGAGGGATAAAAAGATGGATAAACAGACGCCCCCAATCCCCACCAGAAACCAATTTCGAAACGCTTCTCACAAGAACAATGTGTATTGAGGTTTTCATAAATACATCTTTTGGCCTTAGGCTGTGGTAACCATTATGATCACACATCGATAGGCTCAGCTGGCATGTCAAATATTGTACTCTGTGTGCATCTGATTTTAAAAAAAACAATGTAAAATAAAAAAGAAAATCTAAGATTTTGCAATGGAAGACGAGGACAAAGCAGTGAGGAATGAATAATGTACTACTGCACCAGATTTCCACAGGAGGATGAGACCAAGTGCCTCCATAGCCAGACTGGATGCCAGGACGCCAGTGGCAGCAGCAAGGACCACCGCCCTCCAGTCCACGTGCTCTGCATTGAAATCACTAGGTTTTAGCTGCACACCATTGGTAGTGTTACAGATACATTGATGGTGAGGGACGCTGGGACATGCGGACTGTGGACATTCAGATGTCATAATCCTTGATAAATACATTAATGGCCTTACATATTATAATACACAATAATGTAATTTAAATATTCAGCAATTGAAGGGTTGCTTGCAGTCCTATGGTACATTTAGACAGGCTTGCTTCAGATATCATACAGATCACTCACTACAATAATGATTCATTCCCGAATACTCATGACCTACTGCGTCATTCATACAAATTTATGTACTGCACATTATCATAAAGTGAATGGCTGCGGCTTTGAACGGCTGCTTGTACAGGACAACGTGACTAGAAACACGATTTTGTGAACTATGTCCCACCCCCTGACACTTAAACCTAATAATAAAAAATGTATTAAACAGGGAAAAAAATACAAAAACAAAAAATAAGCAAGTTATTATGCGAAAAACGAAGGCGAAAATTTAAAGGCAATCATTTTGCATGTAATGACATGAGATTGTGATAAGAATTTATCTACACTTAATTGTTTGTTCCAGCCAAAATTTTAACACACCACCAAACAAGGAGACAATATAAAAATCGCCACAACTCACCGCAGCGGTAGTGGATACAACAACTTCAACTTCAAGAAAGAAAATCATCAACATAACAAATGCCTTTAACGTCGCCATGTCTTGTTTTGTTACGTACACTTGCTACTGCCTATCTCTGTCTTGTTGTCATTTTATCGCGCGGCCCCCGAACGAGATCGAGATCCAACCACTGTTGGATTATCCAGATAGGTGGTACATGGGACTACATGGTACTTCAGTTTGAACAGGATCTACTTCTGAACTGTCAGATTAATTCTAAGGCGGGCAATCCTACGCCAGGGACGTATACTTTTGATACAAACAAACTGAATTCTAATTAATAACACTGTAACTCAATGACTCACAAAATGTTATAAAATTAGGCCATGACGACATTTGAAATCTTGTCAAGAAGTTGACATCTTGCAGAATAACTCGCGATATGAAGAGATTTTAGTCTTATTTTATTGTGTTCTTGTTTTGAATCAACTGGGCATTTACAACAATGAAACAAAGAGGGAACATCGATTTGGAACTAAAATATGGATGTCAAAATTCTGTCACATTAAAAATGAAACTATGACGGAAAAAAAAAAAAAAGAAAAAAACTCTCGGCGGTCACAGCAAATTGTCCTTACTGACCTTGTTTTACAGGTAAACCACTTGTGTGTTTAGGTTTTAGTGATCAACTCGTTTAATAGACCCGTCAAAGAATGACATGGTGAACTTTTATTCTCCCATTTATGAACAGGTAGTGCCTGTATTTGTTCAAGTTCAATGAAATCCGTGAAAAGCGTCACTAATACTGTAATCCGAGAATTAATCCAGTGGGTTTTTATTGGTTACTTAATTTTGCCCAAATACTTCGATAGCACGATTAAGGAAAATGAATCAGCCTTCATGAACCTCCTTTTAGGCGAATTTTAATTTTGCTAACTTTCAATTCTCCTCTTTGAACAGTGCATGTCAACTTATTTTTGATAAACGTTGTGAAAGGCGTAATTTGGGAACTGAACGCGTATTCAATTAGTTCGATAAACGATTCAATCAACACCTCTCTGATCCCAACCAAAGTCCTGTAAATCTTTTTATATTGACCAATGTTTCCAAATAGCCTATATATCATACAGATTACTTGGGCGCGCAGGTAAACTGGATGGCATTATATGTTGTATTCGGATGAATATGAGGAATTTAATGACATTCGTAAGTAAACAATATCAGCTTTACACAGTGGTTTATCTACCAGTAAGGAATACGCTCAAGATAAACTTATTTTTGAATTATTGACCATTCCCCTATGCGGACCAAATTTATAAACTCTTTGGAAAGTTGCAGCAAGAAATACATGTAAGATGAAAGAAAGAGAAATGAAAGATCACAGGAAGGTTTTAAAAAATGCTTGTGTAAAGGCCACTAAGTTGTAATGTGCAATGTTATTGCAAATGTCGGGAATTCCTGTAATGTAGACCTACTGTCTGACGTCAACAGTGTCTTACATTGGTTCCTTAGTCCAGGTGTTTGGGGTGGCCAGGCAGTACGTGTAAACACAATGGTATCACATAATCAATCCATTCGCTTTGTGTGGTGCGGGAGCCGTCCATTTGGGTACCATTTTGGCCGTCAATCGATAGGGCTGTCTATTGAGTACAGTGCTGTTTTTGTTGTACTGAAATTTAACTTTTGGGGTATTATCAGTTTGCTCTTTCAGAAGGAGATTATCTTCAAGGGATATCTGAATTTTGTTAGAATAAAAGCACATAGCAAGATTCATAGTCACGTCGACTAGCCGATTGCGCACGAATACGTGTTCAAGTGCAAAAATAAATATGTTAATTCTCAGAATATAACGATTGACGAGACCCTTGCCGCTTTTTCATATGCATTAAAAACAATTTGCACTTCACCAACAAAGTAGTAGCAAACATCAAGCAAGACACACAAACCATGTTCATCCATCTTGCCGGAACAGAATGCTTGCTTAATATTTTTAGGTGGCAGTTGTTTTGGGGTTAATCGTGTTATGACTATATGAGGTTAGATAAAATCCAAAAAGCTCATGATACAGGGAAGAAACTGTCGGGTGGGCATGTCTTAGATTCCATCAAAGGATGGGTTTTGACTCTTGATTCACGGAAATGTACATACTTGTGGAACTGAAACAGCTTCGAAATTCTCGGGACTGGTCGTATTGAGTTTCTAAGGATCAAAATAAACACAATTTTTGGCAACAGTATTTGCACATATTTATGTTTAGCCATTACTGTTATTCTCTCATTCAGACTTCTTGCTGGTGAACGCGTAGATAAACGAAGCATAGCTGTCACACCAGATGTCTAATCGCACCCTACACTTCTTGCTGTGATGTTTGAAAGAAAGAAAGGACGAGAGAAAAGATTGTAAATTTATCCTCTCTCTCTCTCTCTCTCTCTCTTTCTCTCACCCTCTCTCTCTCTCTCTCTCTCACCCTCTCTCTCTCTCTCTCTCTCACCCTCTCTCTCTCCCACTATCTTTTTGAAATCTAGGCCCAAAAATTGAATGGAGATTATCCTTGTTCAATTGCAGAAATTAAACCAGAATGATTAAGAGCGGCGTTCGCTAATATTGTCTTTGATGTCCTTTGTCACGCAATAATTATGAAACCCACAATCGCAAGTAGACGCGGCGCCCACAAAGTTCCCCAGCTTTGACTGCCGGCCAATCCTGAACAAGGATAATACCTTTTAAGTCATGTCACCCCCACTAATCCCTTTATCTCTAGTGATCGTCTTGGATAAATAGAAGGGCAAGGTTTACCAACTGCTGAGGGGATCTGTCTCCTATCTCATATTGTCTGTCATCAATCACAAGAATTCAGAGGCGGATTTCACAGAAGCGAAAAGTCGAACGAAGTCTGAACTGTCATTGTAGAATACAAAAGCTGTAATTTTACACATAGATACTAACAAACATAACGCGCCGCCTTTTCTGCTATGTTCTTCGCCTGTCTTTTTTTTTTCTTCCTCTTTTTTTTCCCTCCCTAGCGTTTTTTTGTCTTTCAATTCTTCTCCCTCCCCGTGTTTTCTTTTCCTGTATTTACATGCGTTTATTCTTTCTCTGTCCCATCCCATCATTTGAACAGTGATCTCAGTTTTCTATATAAATAATATTGTGATTGAAACCCCCGTATGTTTAGAAACACGACGATCTGCACAATTTCTCGCCCCCCCCCTCTCTCTCCCTCTCTTCCTCTCAATATGTCCCTCTGTTTCTCCCCTCCTTTCAATTTCTGTATAACACTTTGAATAAACCTTCTACTACCCACTATTCCAACCGCTCCTTGGCGGCTACGCCTCTGACAGTACCAGTACACGAGTAGCGGATACGATGATAACTTTCTAGACTTAGAGACCGTGTAATATCAAGTGCAGTTCTAATTTTTGGCTATTGTTAACATCCCCAAACACTCTCTCGTTCTGTAAAGTAAAAACAACATCCTTTCCTGGCGCAAAGAAGCTACACAACATTAGAGCAATACGCTCAATGCCGATCTTTGCACCAAGGCTAACTTTAATTATTCCTGCTTTAAAAAATATATTGTGCACATGGGTAAGTGTTACTGCATTTTTCTTTATTTACCTTCATTCCAATTTGTTGTGAAGCTCTGTAGAATTTGTAATCTTTTTGCACTAGATAAATAAATAAATTCCTTTTGGTCCGGAAAGTTCTATTTAAATATTCCAGTCTTTGGACTTCATTAGAATTTTTATAATGATTCACTGACTTAGAATTCATTATTTAAGAGTTTAATCCAAGAAAATATTTAGTATTACTCTGGCCGTCTGGGCTGCGCCAAAATGTTTCATCCTCATAGACCTAAAGATGAATTCAAGAAAAATCAAACAAAACATAGTGCAAAGTGTCACTTAATTTCTTAAATTGATTAAAAATCCTCCTATTAGGTAATGAGAATTTGAGAGATGACGGGATACCTTGAACTTTATTTTCTTTTGTTTTGGGATCCAAAATTTGCAGTTACATCTCTCCCTTTTGCCATATACAACACATGCCTTCACTGACGACCTGGCCAGATAATAGAAAACTAATTTATGAATAGCAAGCTTAAAATTATATTTCCTTTTATCAGCAGAATAGAAGTTTGGACCATAATTATGTCTTCCAGCAAGCCAAGTACTCGACTCAGTCTAAGTGTATTCATTGTCTGTGTCATCACCGATGTTCTCGGCACCGTAAGTTCAAACTGTCCTGAAGCAATGGTTTTTTCCTCTCGTATCTCCGACTTGTCATTCGTCGTTTCCTTTATTAATGAAATCTTGCGATTCTTACCACTAATTTTGGAGAATTTTGCCAATGTGCCAGTATCTTTGTATTTATTTACTTCTACTTGTGAAACTTAAAACTAATGAAGTTCTGAATACCAAACATAAATGGGGTACCCAAGAAAGACCGTCAAAGGCTTGAAGTGGCCGTTATCGTTTGACGTCCCGTAAAACCCAAACTCAGACTCAAATTCTTACTATACTATAACTCCCGTTTACAGAGCCTGTAATGTCTTCATCATGAATAACCCAGTCAACAAAAGCATACTTATATTTGCTTTCTTGTCCGTGTGATGCTAATGGTTTTACTTACAGTATAGTAACATGAAAACCTAAAATACATCTGTTTTCTAGTTTTTTGTTTGGCTGGCGTTTAAGTTTGGTAATGTAAATATTGAAAAAGTTTCATTTTTAGAGCAAATGACCATTCACTGTTTTACTGTTGTGAGTACTTGAATACTATCTTTAGACCCTCTTAAATTTATTCGACTTACTGTTGTTACTCCATCTCGAGTTTGAGGTACCTACCTTCAGCCTGTCTCCCGTGTCGTGACAGAGGTTTAGCATGTAAACCCTGGATAAAAATAACTTTTTGTATGTCGGTTATGTTACCGCCAAATAATCTTTTTTATGGGCACAGCATCGAGATAGCTACGATTGTGCAATGACAAGAAACCACCCATTACATATGATTACATAATGCGCAGTCGCGAAATTTAGAGATATAACTAGCCTAAAAATGATTCATTTCAAGATACTGTGTGGTCTTGTACCAAAAATAACTGAACTTCTATCTCCAGCTTCTTTTTAAATAAAAATATTTCAGCCTTGTTATTCGGAACGACTTTTATCTGTTCACACGCAAAAAAATTGAGAGGAAAATAAAGGCATTATCTCCCGTTGCTACCCAACAGGGTTCGAGACTCATATTCTATTCAAAAGGAAGCCGATGGACTCGCTCGCATACGTCATCATTTCTTCTTTAACCTACAAAAAAATCATCATAGCTGAATATAACAGTATGATAAAAATATTTATCAGGTTCAGTTGACTTTCTAATTTCATAAATCCCAACAGTTTCTAACTGCCCTGTGGCTTCAATGTTATGTTTTTCGTTTCAACATATGACTAAAGTAATAATTTAGTGACTTGTTCATCTTATTTTGCTACAAAATCGTCTGGCATGCATTTCTGATTCGATTTCCACAGGGCTGCCAGCATGCGTGTGAATGTGGTTTTGAGTGGACAGATGATGGCGTTTCCGATGAAGATGTCACTCTTAGATATGAAGTCATGGCGGGACTGGTAGGTGGCTTTGCTCCACTAGTCTTGGCGGGACTTGCAGCACTCATCTACAAGCTCTGTAAGAAAGGCAGCTCGACTGCTGCATCAGCTGCAGGCAATCTTGGCTCTCCAGCTCTGCCGCATATGGCTCTGGCTAACCCTTTCTCTGGAGGGCCCTGGAGAAACAGTGGCCGGGACAGTGATGTTAGTGGACCCCCGGGGTATGACAAGACACGAGGCTCAACACCCATATCTGTTTATGGTGAGACAGATGACGATTTCTTGGCCAAAGCTTCCGCGTCACAGTCAGGACGTCCAGGCACTGTCAACTCCAAATACACCAACATCCACAGAAATGTCAAAAGTGACCTGGTGAATCAGTGGTTCAAAAATGTCAATCTGAAAAGGTACTAATCAGCCAAAGTGGACAATGACTAAAACGTGTAACATCACGTAAGCCAATGACGACAAAAAGTCTAGAGATGACAACCATCACTCATTAATCATCCCTCTTCACACACGTCGCGTTATCAAGACATATTCCCCTTCTCTCTTGTTTAAGCTTTTTGAAATAACATGACTGATAATTTCTGCCTACGCTAGTTTCAAACACGACAAAACTGGCACTCTTAGTGAATGGTGCAATCGGCATGAGAAGTGCTGTCAAAGGCAAATTAATTGATCACGATAGAGAGCCCAGCAAACGGAAGGCGGTCAGACCACAACGTTGTTTTTTTTTTTTTTAATCACGTTATTATCGAGCCATTGCACGACTAGTGTAAAGATGTCAGAATGGTCCTATCCTTTCCGAAAATGTCAATGGTTTGGCGTCAAAGTAAACCAGAACATAACATGGATTTGGATTTTGTTTTTAATGTTATTTAGCCTTAAAAGTTAGGATCTGCGCAAGGGAAAAGTGACAGATTTAGGTTTACATCACCAGAAACGTTCTTATGCTGATTAATCTTCAGAAGAAAAAAAAGTGTTGTCAGTCTCCGTTACGGGTGCTTAGCCAGAATGCGTTTTGGGATTAGTATGGCCAATTGCCTTGAATGAGCTGTACCATTTAATCCCAGTTATCAGCTTTTTCTATAACAAGTACAAGTTTTCTCCTTATCTTCTACTTTCTGTCCCAGGACACTTCTGGTTTGCTAATTTATTCCAGCACTTTAATTCTTAACGATCTTCGGGGTGATATAATGTCGCTGCTAAGCTTACAAGGAATTTGAATATAAGGTATCGTTGGCTTATTGGCAGTTGAGGGGAATGCCGCCGGCATTCCAAGCACAAAGGAAGTCCCAGTGTTGCTAGCCCATGCCGGAAAATACGATTGAAGATCTGAGAAAATCACAACTCAAAGTTCGAGAATAATTAATATGTTTGTAAACACGCCGTGGCGACCATCGTTCTGACATCTGACTTTTTGGTGACGGTTTTGAAAATAACTTGAGATAAGTGAAGACTTTAAAAATATGGCCAGGCCTTCAGAAGAATACTTGCATAAAATGTACAGTGTTCAGTTCATTCTGTCCAACAGTCATGAGCCACCTCGTGACAATATCCGAGACACGGGATACCAAGACGAATCAATTCGCTAAATTCATTGCGCCGCGCGGAGAACGTATCAACGCTGTCAGCAAATGCAACAAATGCCCACCTCATGTCTTCAAAATTGAACGAAAACTACTCAGCGCTAATCATCACTCAGCAACTGATACGTGCACAGTTTGCGTATATACTTAGATACACTGACTCGAATATGATTCGCCGCTATTTTTTTTAGAAAGGTTCGTTTCCGTGGATGCATTTTGTTTACCTTGACTCGGGTTAGATTTAAACTATTGTACTGGACAATGATTTTGTTCTGCGCACATTATTATGTTAACGATCTGTGAACTTCGAATCACAACCGGTTGTTCGGCACTATGATTTCTCTTGATGCAGCTTATAATTATTGTCAATACTGAGCTCTATATAACATTGGACAAAGGAATGATAACATTCTTGGATAGAAAATTTGGTTTTCTATTGGAGGAATTTTGTATGGTGTATGGAATCCTCACGCGATAAGAATTCTGGAGTGTGATGCAAAGCTTAGAGTTCATTCATCCAGCCTCATTTTCAATGTGTATTTTCGAACGAGAATTTATACAAGACATAGGGGAATCTAAGCTTAATACTTCATCCCGTGCTCTATCCTTCCTACTGCAGGTAATCGTAATCATCACGATAAACATATACATACGGAGTGCAAGCCTGTCGAAAGTCAGATACCGGTACACAAACTGTGCTAAAACATTCACTTAGAAGAAGACCTGTTTTTGCTATTGTTTTTAAATGTGTTACGACATATCCCAGTAATGCAGACTGACTGACTTACTGGTGTAAACAATAAAATGAATACACTGGTATGCTTCTCATTTCGCTGCATTTAAAACTGATTTTTGTTAATGAACAAATTACAATATAATTACTTTTTTGCCTTGAGATATTTTTATATTTGAAGTCTTTGATGTATTCACACAAACATAATAATGTTTTCTCTTTCTAAAATCTGTGCTACTCACAAATTAACAGGTATGAAAACAAACTGTCTTGATCAGGTCTCAACTAATTCTAATTTTTCACATCCGTCGGTGTTTTTTTTTTTTTTAAATATATTTATGGCACAGAAAACAGAGTAGTTTTACCCTCGGTCTAAACAGGAGGAATAGGATGTTGAGAGAAATAGAAGAAGACCAGCAGATAAAATTCAACCTAGTGTAAGAAACGAGAAATCATCCTATTTATACCTTAGTTCTAAAGTTTATAGTGAAAGCTTTTCTTCATCATTAAGTGCTGAAAAAGCTTGCAAAGTTGTGCTTCAGAAATGATCTCGTGGCTATAATATTAGAGACTCGTAATCTAAAGGAGCTTGTCGTAAGAAATAATACCCAAACAATAGAATGTTCTGTCTTTCCTTTTTCTTTGCGTTTCATTGTATCGTTTAGGTATTATATATTGCGCGAGGCTTTGGAACATACAACTTTTTCTTTTTGCCAATTTTGACTTCGCTTTAAGCCTTTGCTGCGACCCACCGTTTTCCTGTGGTTTTAATTATAATATTTCTAAAAGAGCCTAGTATGGACCATGTCAAGACTTTTCTTGGGCATTATCGCATTATCATTGCCCTGTCAATCCCAAATCAATTTGGGAGCATACCTTTGGACAACTTCATGTCTTGACTATCAACAAGAAAGATGCACAGGGAGTAAGGAAAAGGCCGCGAAGAAGGATCCATAAAACCAGTGAAACACACCAGATCTAGTAAGTCTGAACTAACCACTGTGCTAGTGTCGAGACAATGACTTCCCGAGAGGACCTTTGCATTTATATGCCAGCAGGGTGCGTCACGACGTGATGTGAAGGAATAAAGTACGGGTATTACAGAAGAACCAATCATGATCTTCCAGATGTGCATAAAGTAAATGGAAGTTCTACAAGCAAAACAAGACATCAAGATCACTGTTTGGACAGAGAAAGATGAATGCATCTGTACACTCTTAACAGTGAGCAAAGCATTATTATCTATTTACCGCTGGCAAAGATATTGTCAGTGCCCCACAGAAAACCAGTTCTGCATACGTTTAGGCCTACTACATTCAAGTTGTTGTTTTTTATATAATACTACCACTTCTAATGCAACATCTTCACCATTATATTGTCATTTAAAAAGGGTAAAACACAAATAAATGGGATGGATGAAACCACCGGAGGAATATTTTACTTCATGCACCAAATCCTCATCAGGATTTTACAAAAATGATGCCCAGATAGAGAGCACAGAAACATTGAATGCATGTTTTGATTTTGGAACCAAGACCCTGAAATAATATACCTGCATTCAAATAGTAGGGATATTACACTTCAGGCTGAGATTCGGCACACCAATTCAATTTTCAGCCTCATGTTTCTAAAAGTTGACCCATTCTTTCACATTCTCTACGAAAGCTAAACACCTTTTGTTTTTATTTGTACCTCATGCATTTTTGTTTCAGAATACAAAAATAAAGTGAAATGACTATTGGTCAGAATTATGCAGTTTACGGGGGTACGAGACACAAGAAGTTGGCATCGACCTCCCCTACCAGACAAAAATAGGCCTATTAGATGTATTTCTACCCAAGTAAGGAAAATAGTTAATGTACAGAATGATATGATATGAATGGAGCCCAAACAAGACATATTTGTCAAGCATCTGGCTCACATTAAGGCCTGTGATATCATAGATAAGTCCAGCTTTTCTTGTTGTTGAACGGACAATTTTTGTACTTCAGAACTTGTGTTCGCTGGTGATCAAATTTGACAGAAAAGGAAATCTACTGTGATTTCACTGCAAATTATTTGAAGTACCATTTTCTGTCATAGGCATTAAAATAATCACTTACCGCTTTATTCCTTGAAATTGTTGGCAAAATGTGAAATGCTGGTTTTGGTGTGACAATAAATTGCAGTGGAGGAAAGGTGTTCCTATTACTAAACTATGTCATTTTATTCTGGAATATCAGGGTGACATTACCTTTTGTGCCGTTAATTTCCATTATAATGAAACTTTTAGTATTCTGGTGTCCTGCAATTTCTACAATTGTAAAGAAATAAACGGAAATGACAAGATCCCAGACAGGACATTTTCTCTTCATCATTTGTGGTTTATGTATCCATTGCATGTGGAAAAATAAATAATGATCACATCACGTGAATATGGTCTTGAAAAGTTCAGTGAGTTTGATGACAACTCTTAGAATAAATTGCCATCTATAATAATGCAGTTTGTGCATGAAGTGCATGTGTTGTTTACTTAAGGGTCTATTTACCTGGCCTTCAATCAATCAACATGTAAACAGGAAGTAGTCGGATTAAGGAATCAATGCAATGACCTCTTTCCCTCTAGAACATTCTTCAATACACTATAATTTCCTTAATTGTAGGAAACAGTTGAATTACCACGAAGGTGAAACAAAGGAAAACAGTTAATTCTGTGGACATTGTCAATGATAACATCGTCATTATCATGTTATTCTTATTATTTATTTGTGAAGACATTCGTTGTAATGATGAACTTAGCAGGGCAAAATCTAAAGAGTTCACAAAATTATCATTTTAAATTACTGATAATTTTCAACCAAAATTGAAATAAATTATGCAGCATACAATTTCAGACTGAAAATGGCTGTTGATGTGTTATAAAAGTTCGACATTTAAATCAGTCTACGGCATGTCTAGAAATTCTTCACATGCTATAGCTGGAATCAACATTTTATATTAATATATACGTGCTTACAAAGTATTGTTATCCGTAATCCGATAATGTTTTTCACTACAAGTACTAATGAGAAGTAGATACAACCAAACGATCGCAGCTCTAGAGAGAAAACAGATGATATTAAGGTGCTTGTTTGACTGTCCAGAATTTAGCCAACAAAATCAGTGACAACTTCAAACCTAGATACAAAAGGCAAGTCAAAAACTGAATTTAAATTTTGGTGGCTGGCAAAAAGGAAGACGCGAAGGACTGAATTAGCTCAAAATTTAAATCATAATTGAAACCAGTTAACAAGTGCTACAGAAGCAAGTACAGAAATGACACTATGAAATAAAAGCTTAATTATGTGCGTACATATTTACTTTGTTCTCTTTCCAACATGTACCATTGTTATGACACTCAAAATTTTCATTATATTTTTATGGTTTAGTGAATGGATTACAGTGTTGGTGGCTGCAAAATTAAAATCACAGCTATCTGAAATCACTGCGCTTTTTATGTTTATGGGAATTTAACTAAATATTAAGTAAATCTGAAGAGAGCTCCTAGTAGGAAGTTAGAACTATAATAATGCTCCTTGTCCTTAGCTCGGTAAAACACACGACCCTGTAGTTTGTAGGAATCGATGGCTTTTTAACCTACCGATCATTTTGTCTAGTCCGACACATTACACATTTTCAGCATTCTATCAAATGTTTAGCCCTTGGTTTCTTATTACTTTACAATATTTTTCCACGGCCGATTTGACAAAAATCTTGTTATGTAGGGTCACTGCTCACTGGTTGATCAGTTTCAAAGTTCGCCAATGAAGTGATTTGATTCCACCTTTGCTGGATCTGACATTACTAACAGTCCCCATAGTATCTGAATGGTCGAGCCATGACAAGAAACTCAAACGATTCTTTTATACTGATTTGGTTTTAGTGTCAAAGTAGGGTGTCACTTTATTTTCAAGAAAATTGAAAACTGAACCCTACTTCTTTTCAGAGAATGAAATGTTTAAATGAGTTTTATTTCAGTTTCATGGAAGATCTCTGAAGTAAGACTTTCTGTGTCAGATCTTGTATTTGAAGTGCATTAAGAGAACTCTACTGTTCTAATATAGTGCACATTGAAACGGATCTTGAAATTTGGTACAAGATAGATCAAGGTCAGTGTGTAAGGGCACGTGAACATTAGCAGCATCAGAAGAAACCGTAACAAAATAGAACAATGAATACATCATCGCAGGCAGATTACAATGGCATCATCAGTGGTGACATATTATCTATTATTGACACGGTCATAAACTGTGTGATCATACAAATTGTCGGAGTTTTTGGTGTGGTAGGTAACGTCCTGAACATCCTCATTCTCCACCATCAAAGTCTCCAAGACAGCACCAACATCATTCTATTGTCTCTTTCTGCAGTGGATCTGGCTTATAATGTCGTCATACCAGTCAAGCATTTGACCTGTATCATCTCCAAGTTTGATCCGATACTTGGCCGCACATATGCATCCTTTCAACAGGTTTATATGAGCAGTTGGGGCAGATATTTCGGATACCTATCATCAACTCACATCGTGCTGATTTCTATCGAGAGAGTCACCGCCGTCTATTTTCCTTTCAAGATTGCTAGACTATTTACACGTAAGGTGACATGGGCATGTATTGTGTTCATTTATGTATTTTGGATGGCAATACTTGGAATGTATTTCCGTACTACAACGGTAGTGTGGGTTGTGGATGCTGAATCCCAAAGGTGGATGGCTATATCCAGATACTCACTTCTTTATGAGAAAAATTCAAAAGCTTTTCTTACTGTCATCTTGTTCACGACCATAGTACGTGGTCCAGTCTTTACTTTTGTCATAGTCGTGACGTCAGTGGCTATTGGTTACAAACTTTTCACAGCTAGACAGGAACGAGCTGCTATGACGTCATTAACATCAAAATCGGCGACATTTGACAGAAAAGTCGTGAAAATGTTGATGTCTGTTTCTATAGTGTATTTAGCATTGGGCACCCCGACTTTGATTTTTACTCTTCTTGTTCAAATAAACCCAAACATAGCTAACATTAAAGGAAAAGGTACAAAATTACTTTCGGTAATGTCAATAATGAACGATTTTGTATACGTTGTCAACGCATCTATTAATTTCTTAATCTATGTCACCATGTCCAAGAAATTCTCAAATAGCTACAAGATTTTGATTCGGGAGTGGAAGAGGCGCTTTTTGTGTAGCAGTTAAGCTTATGTTTCAGCTGTGGGTCAAGTATCCAAAGCACTGGGTACTGTATCTGACTTCATTTTCCTTGACGTACGTCGGAACATGAATTAATTATCTGAAATGCCTGAAACGCGAACAATTTTTGTTAATAAGCAGAATGGATGAATAAAGAAAAAGGGCAGAGATTGACATGCCCCACAAATTTCGTGTCCTTATTTCAGAGCTGACATTTTGTTTTGTATTACAATTTATTTGTTTGTTTGTTTTTCCTTCTGTCAACTATGTGGCTGCGTAGTATTCAAAATCTGTAGTTTATTTATTAATTTTATTTATTCGCATAGAGGAAGAAGCCATAAAGAAGAAAAGAAGAAGACGAAGACAAAGAAGGAGAAGAAAGATGATTCTCACCGTAGCCAATGAGTTAAAAGGCATGTGAACGTTAGATTGTCTTCAAAGTTCAATGCATTTACTGATGGGCGATTGTCCGTGTAGAATAGGACTGAAGCACGATTATCGGCTGGTAGATTTCGTCACGAGAATGCCAGTTTTTCCCGTTTGTGATCACAGAGACGGAAATGAGGTCACCATCGCCGTAAACAAAAGCCTAGGCAATGGCGTGTGTTACGGGTCAGCTGTCGATCAGCAAATAACCGTATAATTATATGGGGAGGTGAAATGGTGACCTTCCACCACTTTCCTAGAGATGAAAAAAACTACAACAAAAACTGGAAAGATATGGGAACAAAACTTCAGCTGAAAACAACGGTCAGTAGATCGCGGTTCGCAGAAAGCATACGTTTTGTGAAGGGTCCACTCCGACTTTGAGCTAGTTGTGGTTGTCTGCTAAATAGTGAATTGGCTAACAACACTACACAGAGTCGAATCAGACCAGATGCTGTGCCACCCACCTTCAGTCATCAAACAGAACGGAACACAGACAGAAATTCAACCTCTTGACTGTGGAAAAGAGACGCTTCTGTGACAAAGAGAAGAGGTGAGTCCAGGACACACAGGCTAGTCACTAGTCAAGTCAGACAAGAGACATAATATTAGATCATACAGTGATAGTTTAGTAAAACTAATCTCTTTCATCACTCTCTAGATATATCTAATTGTCAATGCTTTCCAGTTTCAGCTCAATTATTGATGATGTAAAAGCTAGCATTACTGCAGTAGGAAGAGTTAGCCCAGACAGTGTTGGGCAGTATAGTTTAGTGTTCGCTAGGCAGTTTAATATGTTGTTTGATTTAATTATGGAATAAGGACTGAGGAACTAACTCCTGCTATTAGTGAAAAATTTTAGTGAAAAAGATCATGAAACATTTTAACATTCGGAGTGATAGATCTGCCAGTAGTACTTGTTTGAGTTCGGGTTTTACGGTGCGTCGGCACGACAAGCCACTTTTCTCTCTTCACGATTTATTTGGGTACCGGTAAACGTTTTTTTAATTTCACAATGCAATTAAATAGTTGCATAATTGTATCACATTGATGAAATTCTCAAAATTGTATATGAACAAAGTTTTGTAAAGGGGTATAAAAGATTTTAAATTAAGTTGTAGATCTTAGCCTCTCCCAAAAAGGACATGATGCGCTGCAACCGTCAATTTTTTTTTGGTCTTTGGTATCTAGTCATTTGAAAAGTACCTAAAGTCTGTTATTCCCTGGCATGTTGTTGTACTTATAAATGTTAATTTACAGATCTGAAAGAAAATTTTGAGGAAATAATATTTTCATTCTTTCAGCCACTAGAAATCATAGAGTACATACTTACCTAGACAGCCCAAGCGGGCCTGAAATATATGAATACCCATCACACTGCCACATGACAGGAATCAGTCATGGTTAAGTCCCATTTAATTTCAGAATTCTGCATTTTTTTGCTTGAAAAAACTTTCACCATTCTCATTCTTGCTCCACCTTACTGTACTCAATTAACCTTTTTGTTATGTACACTGGCATCAGTCCTGATGTGTTGGTAATGTGGACACTTAAATTTATGGCCTAGATGTTGTAAAGAAAGGTTACTACTGTTAGGAAACCTGTGCATGAAAATAACACAGAGGTATAGAAAATAAAAGTTGATATTATTGCTACCAGAGATGTAGATCAGACTTGGCAATTACATATTGTATTTTCTTGTAAATTTGGTAACAGTACTGTTCGAAACTATTGTCATGTTTACTTAATCTTTTTTTCATTTCCTGCAACAATGATAGAAACAGCTTGGATTCATATTAATAAAAACCCACTCCTGATTTTTGAAAGCAACAGATTTGCCTAGCTCTGATAATATTGTAAACTGACTGAATTTACAGGACAAAAAAAAAACATTTCAATTCCATCCACTGCTCATCCCGTATGTGTAATTTACTGACACGTATTACACTGTTCAGCCATGTGTGATCCATCAGATGTAATATGATGTTTAAAGTAAGTTGCCAAATCCTAACTACACTGTAGATAATTGACCTGAGGCCTCATAATTTATTCATTTGTCACTTATTAGAGCTGACTTTCAATATTTCATATTTTCACATATTTTCAGAGCTATGGAGGCGCCAAACTCATGTGCCATGGAATTGGAGGGACTGCGGTGTGGTAAACCAAATTGGAGAATATGTCTCAGACTAATGTACAGACTACTAAAACAGTGTAAAAAAGTTCATGAAGACCGGGCGTGTCATAAAGTACTGGTTTGACAGATGGCGTGTTTGCTAAGGTAAATTATAATTAATGATAATTTTAAAAACCAAGAACAATGCCCAAAAGTATAGAGATTAGCAGATATTCATCAGGGGCTTGAAATTAAATGTTTTGATGATGTTGGCACAGTAGAACTGCACACTGCACAAGGCTCACGAAGAAGCCATGTGGTCCAGTCACACGATAACATTTACCACACAATATGAGTAAAAGTTGTGTTTCATAAATTATAAAATTTCATACATCAAGAGGCCAACACAATGTTTTCACATACTGCGGATAAACTAAGCTGAAAAATAAACATATCATGATGCTACTTGTAGCATTCTTCTTATTACTACTGATGAGAGTTAGAAAGGACAAAACAATGATTACGGTATCTCTGTTATTACGGGTACATTGTGTAAGGAATATGCCAAATTATATTAATGCACTTTTTTAATTTTCAAATTTACAGGCGTTCAGAATACACTAGAAGTCCTCTCTAACAAGAGAAAGGAACTCATTTTGGTGAAACTGTGGGCATGCATCATCTCCAACCATTTGTACTGGGTTGCAAGCAGCAGCAAAGGAGATGTGTGGCTAGTCTTTGGAAAGCAGCTGTCCATATTGAGGCTTGAGGATGTTTATGATCATCTTGCATGAAAGAGAGAGTCTTTACCTTGATCACGAATAAAATTTCATATTTTGTGGGTGAAAAATTCTGGACTTTTGTACTATTTTATTTAACATTGTTGTGCATTATTGTCCTTATTGTTTGTAGAAGCAATTTAATAATTAGAAAAAAACATGGACAACCTACTGGGAATTTGGATAAATGGATATTTTCTGTGATATCAATCTTCCACATAATACATGTATCTAACGTCTTGCAAGAAAAAGGCTTCTAGATCTTCATCGAAAGAAGTTTCAAGAAAAGCAAAGTTATCTAATTTGATCTGCCACAGAGAATTACAATACGGCATTTTCATGTTTTACTAACTATAATTTTGCAAAACTAAATTTAAGAGACAATAAAGTGAACAATTTGCAAACCAAAAGCTAAAAAGTGATGTTGGCGAGAAGACCCCTACAAGTTGTTTTGTCACACGAGTTGCGAAAAGCCATACATGTCTTTCTAACTACAAAAAAAAAAAGGCTCAAAGATTTCGGTGTGATTTTCCAACATACTTATCTTCACCATCCTTTAACTCTCTAATGCCCAGTTATATATTCATGTAGCCAACATGACAACTCTGAATTATACGAAACTGATTTAAAATAGGCTACGTAAACATTTTATCACATTGTACATAATATTTATCATGAAAAATCATTTATTTTGTTGATAAATTCAGAAATGTTCCAATTATAGAATATTTTGGCTCTGGTGAAATGTATCAGATATGGAATGCTGGGCACTAGGGGAGGAGCAGTGAAATGCAATTTTGATCAAATCCAAGATGCTGGGTGATGCATCCGGAGGATTGTTCTAAAGTTGTGAGTTCCAGATGTTCTTGTCACTTTTTCCAGAATTTCCATGTACTCCTGGCAGCATACATTTTCAAAATTTCAGCTTGAGTAGCCATCGCTGTTTAATTTCCTTAGTTATACCTGAAGAAAAAATATTGTTTTCAATACATACATTTTTTAATGCAATGAATAAGTAATCAGTGTTCTATGATTCTGCGATTATTTAAAAGAATTTGAAATATATATACTAAGCTTACATAAATTGGATTTCATTTTATATATAGACTTACAATTCACAATCATTTTTGAAATGTTATCTGCAGCTCCAAAATAAATACGTCGTACCATTTTATTGGGTTCTCCTCTAAGATAGTGTCCCAGCCAGCAACCCGACGGAAATCCAATCTATAGGACTGACATCAAATTTACACAAGTGTAATAATGACATCGTTCCCACGTGGATTTGCAGGTTACGACATCACACCGACTTCGGTCTGGTGTCGCTGGCCTGCTCCCAGGTTCATCCTACCAATGCTATGGAAATCTTTTACGAATCTATGTCCGATTGACGCAAGAATGTTCACTGGGGTAGACTATACAAACTAGATCTACTTCAGTAGTACTTCTTACTAAAATTGGAATTAAAGGTCCTATGCGACCGTTTATAGTTTTAAAACCTTCTCATGCAATTAATAAGATGAAGCTTTGGAACTGTAACAGTTGAAGCTGCAACTATAACTAGGAAGAATGATTCAGTGTTTAGTAAGATATTACTCTTCCCAGAGATAAGTGATTTCCTTCAAAGTGGCTGAAAATGATACTCAACTCACTAGTCCATGTCCAGACCCACATTAATGGTTCAGTGCCACCGAATTCGGTCACCGAGCCACTAGGCGCTTTAGGTGAGAAGGTGGTCTAGAGGCAAGGTGCTCGCCTCTCATGCCAAGGGTCCCGGTGTAACAGGCCAAAATATACCCCCCGCCCAGAATATACCCGGGGTTAAACTGGCCTAGCCCAGAATATACCCCGGGGTATATTCTGGGCTAGGCCAGTTTATACCCCGGGGTTACTTTGGGCTAGGCCAGACTATACCCCCCTAGTCCAGATTATACCCCCTGCTTTTTCTTTAAAAACAAGTCAAGACCACAGTTTATTTCAGCCTGTTCTTCATCACTGTCATCAGATATCATATTAATACATATATGAACACATTCTTGACACCAACAAGTCATAATGCAATTTAGAGAAAATAATAATAACAGTTTATTTCAGCCTTAGTTTACTTTGGTGTACATTCTCGACTCCTGTAAATCATGATACATTTTAGGAGGAACAAACATGCATTAAAATGCATTGATATACAAAAGAGTTGAGTATCCATTCAAACTGACATGATTAGACTTCACCATTAATTTCACTCGTGTGTGTTGATGATATTATTATTATTATTATTATTATTATTTTGATAGTTGGTTGGCCATGAGTAAAACATGCATTGTATTTTTTGTTACAATGATGTAGAGAGAAAAGGCCAGAAAAGAACACACAGAAAAAAACAAAAAAAACATAATGATAATCCAACTGACAGATAGTGCAATTCCATCATCCAGCAGACATAAAACTAAATAGGCACTAAATGTTTGCGTCTGATGAACTCCACCTGTCCAGATCCACTTGAAACGTTACAGAATGCTAACCAGTAATAATGATAACAATAAGAACACGAAATCATGTTATTTACTCTTGAAAATATAGAGAAATATCAATATCAGATTGCAGAATCATCATCATCATCTTGGAAATTGCAAAGATATGAGAGGGAGTGTAAAAATGGCAGCGTATGCCTACAAATCATTCTAGAATTTATAAACAGCAATGTATGTGTATCAACTATATATAAAACATGTGTTAAATCTTTTCAAATATTCAAGTAAAACTGGACAGAAAGCTTTAGTGAAATAGCCTTGACAGTTGTGTAGGCCGACAGAGTAAGTCCACAGAGACAAAAGTAGTGCATTGTAAAAAGGTACATGTAATTAGATCTATAGCATTTGAGGCAAAATTCAATGGATCATATGTTACATTAACAGTATTTCTTGTTAGTGAGTATCATTCTTTGATAGGTTATTTGTAGAAAGATATACATTTCATGTACATTACGGTTTAAGACACTGGATTAGTTTGCAAGGCTTTTGAAAGAGTGAACCTATGTATTATAGTAAATAAGGGTATGTCACTCGCGAGTGAAATAATAATAATAAAAAAAAAAGACCTTGTCCGTCTTTACCTGCCTAAGCTTAACACGTCCCTTGCCAAGGGATTTAACAGCTGTGTATTTGTACACAAAAAAATATTTAAAATGACTTCACTTTTATGAGTCCGTTAATTATTTCATCCATTGGGACTAAGTGTATGTCAGGGCCAAACAAACAGTACCGTGCAAATTTTAGTCAATGGCAACCAACTACAAAAACAACTACAACATGCCAACGAATGTGAGTGAAAGTAATCCAGTGCCTTAAACCATGAGCTACATAAAATGTATACATTTCTACAAATACGCTATCAGAGAATTTACTAACAAGACATGTTCATGCAACATGATCCATTGAATTTTTACCATAACATACTGTAATTACTTTCTGCAATGCGCTGTTGTCTCAGTGGATTTAATCTGTCATTTTACATGACTATCAAAGCTACTTCGCTAAAGCTTTCAGTCCAGTTCTACTTGAATAGTTGAAAAGATTTAACACATTTTTCTTTACATGTACTTGGTATATATACACACATATATTATTGATGCTTATAGATTCTAGAATGATGTGTAGGTCATTTTTATATTCCCTCTTATCTTTATATTATTCCAAGATGATGGTGATTCTGATATTGATTATATTCTCTTTATTTTCAAGAGTAAATAAGATGATTTGGTGTTCTTATTGTTATTATTGTATATTACTGGTTAGCTTTCTGTAACGTTTCAAGTGGATCTGGACAAGTTAAATTCATTATGTGAAACAATTTTAGTATGTATTTAGTTTTGTGTGAAGTATTTAATGTCTGCTGGATGATGGAATTGCATCATCTGCCAGTTCAGTTGTTAAAATGTTGTTGTTGTTTTTTTCTCTATGTATTCTTTCCTGGCCTTTCTCTCTGCATCAGTGTAACTTTGTATGTAGATCTAATTGTTCCAACATATCAAGCACATTTCTGATTTTCAAAAATTATAATAAAATTCAGATAACTTTACACTTATGAGTCTTATAATTAGTTCATACCTTGCCACTAAGTATATGTTAGTGGGGCCAAACAAAAAAATCACAATGCATATTTAACTCATGGACAACTAATTATAAAAAAACCAAAACAATAATAATACCAACGGACACAAGTAAAATTTGTGTTAAAGTTTAATCATATCAGTTTCAATGGATTTTCAATCCTTTTGTATATCAATGCTTTTTAAGCATGTTTATTTCCTTTTAAATGTATCATAATTTACAAGAGTCAAAAATGTATGCTTCAGTATGATACCTGATGACAGTGATAATGGACAATTCAAACTAAAGTTGAAATAAACTGCGGTCTTGACTTGTTTTTAAAAAAAAGTAGGGGATATAATCTGGACTGGGGGGGGGGGGTATAGTCTGGCCTAGCCCAAAGTAAACCCCGGGGTATAAACTGGCCTAGCCCAGAATATACCCCGGGGGATATTCTGGGCTAGGCCAGTTTAACCCCGGGTATAGTCTGGCGGGGGTATAATCTGGCCTGCTACACCGGGTTCAAAACCCGGGCAGTGCAGGCACGTTGGAAATTGGATTTTTCTCATATTTTCAAGTCCCTGGTCCTATTGTGGGGGAGGATCGAGTACCTGGTCTTCTCGGATAAGGACGAAAAAATTCGGAGTTCCCGTGTGCACGTTGCGCACGTTAAAGATACTTTGGCAGTTGGAAATCGTAAAGAGCAGGCCGAAAGGCCGCTGCCCGGGCAAAATTGAAAATTGAAATTAATAGATTAAAATTTATCCATATCATCCCCCTTCCCCCACCAGAAACAACAAAATTTATTATTATTCATTATTAAATATATATTGTTATTAATAAATATTCAAATATTATTTGAGTTGTGTGTTGTGAACTGATGTGAGTTGTGAACTGCTGTGAATTGTGAACTTTTGTGAGTTGTGAACTGCGCCTAACAGGCTGCGTTACAATTTGCTCTGAGATAGAGAGAGAGAGTGAGCGAGACAGGGAGAGAGAAAGAAGCAGTGCAGTGTGTTGAGCGCTTCGCGGGCAGCTCCATTCTGCCCTGCGGTTGACATGTTGTTTCTGAAAAGCGCATAGAGCATTTTAAATGGATATGCGCTATCTAAATGCTATACATTATTATTTTTATTATTATTATTATTAATATTGTTTCTAAATGCATTACAACGTGTCCTAGTAACGTGTCAGGCTGCGGACTGACTGATTTGTTGATGTAAACAATAAAATGAATAAATTGTTATACTTTTCATTACTCTGCATTTAAAACTGATTTGTTAAGAAACAAAATACAACATAACTGCTTTTCTTTTTCTCCAGATATTGTATATCTGGATTCTCTGATTTATCGACACAAACATAATAGTGTTTTGTCTTTCTAAAATCTGTGCTACTTGCATACTAACAGATTTGTAAACCGACTGTCTATCGTATCTGTAGAATAAAAACCGTGCAATTCGCTCAAACGCAGTTTCGAGATATGGCCATTTAAGGGTTTTGAAAGCGCATAGCTCCGGCCATCGGTGCCCCCCCCCCCCCAACCACGAAATAGTACTTTCTAGAGCAGTCAGCGTTCTTTGATACAGGAGCGTCAGTTCCGATTACAGTATCTGGGTGTGAAATTCATTATTCCTACCCATGAAATCCCCAGGAGTACATTTACACTTAACTCATACCGGCATTTGAATTTCAGTTTAAATTCTCATATATGAACATCGTGTAAATGTGCTTTATTCGTTGTTCATGTAAAAGTTTACAGCCTAAGTGTTCGTTCACACCAAACTGCGACAACAATACAAATTTAATCATAATAATGATCGGATTCGGACCAACCTACCGGCAACGGACGAGTCATTTTCTCTCGCCCGTCCGACTTTTCACTTTTACCGCTGCCGTAAAATTTCAACGACACTCAGCCGTGTAGCCAACAGGCTTGGGGCACGCGAGAAAAACAATTCTTTCCTGTTGGCTACACGGCTGAGTGTACTGTTGTCGGCAGTTTGATGTGAACGAACACTAACAATGGGAAAACTGTTATGTGAAACTCAAGTATGTGCAGCTACATGGTGTTCATTTTGAAAAAACAAACAAAACTCTCCCGGCTATCACTCAGATCATAAAGAATGAAAACCGCTCATGATGAGTTACAGGCTGTTTACCATTCGTGATCAGCAGGAAACTGCCGGTGCCCGTGAAATAAACATCACACATTTTGAGTTGTACAATATTCATTCTCTGAGATCAAGCAGAAAGCGCGGTTGTCTGTGAGATGAACACCATGCATCTCGAGATACATGATGTTCATCCTCAAAATGTGATATGGGTGAAATCATAAAAGTACCGATATCTCCCCCATTTATCAACATACAATAATGAGATAGGTAGCACAACGTAGATCATTCTTTGCTGGTTTTTTTTTAATTTAAAAAACAGAAAATAGAAAATTTTCGATTTACATCATGTTCATATCAGGACCCATCTAATTGTAATTTATCACAGTCATCGGAGAGTATTTCTATATTTATGGCACAGAAAGCAGAGTAGTTTTTCTCTCGGTCTGAACAGGAGGAAGGACATTGGGGGAAATAGAAGAAAACCAGCAGATAAAATTTAACCCAGTTTAAGAAACTAGAAATCAACCTATTTGCATATTTAGCTCTAAAGTTTATAGTGAAAACTTCTCTTCATCAATAAGTGCTGAAAAAGTTTACAAGGTTATGCCTCAGAAACGAATTCCTGCCTATAAAATCAGACACCATGCTATGTTCATAACGAGCCTGGTAGGGACCATGTCAAAACCTTTCTGGGGTATCATATCATTATCATTGCCCTACCAATCCCAAATCAATTTGGGAGCATAATTTTTGACGACTTCATATTTATGTCTTGACTATCAACCAGAAAGTTACACAACAGGTAAGAAAAAGGCGGCAAAAAAGGCTCCATAAAGACCAGTCATCTAATAGTCTGAGGTACCCTCTGTGCTAATATCAAGACAATGCTATCCCGCGAGGACCTTTGCATTTATGTGCCAGCAGGGTGCATCACGACTAGGCAGAGCTGCTGATGTGAAGGAATGAAGTACGGGTATTAGAGAAGAACTAGCCATGATCCTTCAGATGTGCATAACGTAAGTGGAACCTCTACAAGCAAAACCAGCCATCAAGAGCACTGTTTGGACAGAGAAAGATGAATGTATCTGTACACTCTTAACAGTGATCAAAACTTATCTATTTATTGCAAGCAAAGATATTGTCAGTGGCCCACAGAAAACCAGTTCTGCATAAGTTTACTACATTCAATATTTGTTTCTATAGTACTATCATTTCTAATGCAACATCATCACCATTCTATTGTCATCTCAAAAGGGTACAATACAAATAAATGGGATGGATGAAACTCCTGGAGGAATATTTTACTTCAAGCGTCAAAATCCTCATCAGGATTTTACAAAAATGATCCCCAGAAAGAAAGCACACAAAGGGTGAATGCATTTGTTTTGAATTTGGAACCAAGACCCAGAAATAGCATAGTTGCATTCAAATAGTAGGTATATTGCGCTTTAGGCTGAGATTAGGCACACCAATTCAATTTTCATCATCATGTTTCTAAAATTTGACCCATTCTTTCACATTCTCTTCGGAAGTCAAACAACTTTAGTTTTTATTTGCAGCTCATGCATTTTATATTTAGTTTCAGAATAAAAAAAATAAAATGAAATGACCATTGGTCAAAATTATGCATATTTTCCGGGGGTACGAGGCACAAGAAGGTGGCATTGACCTCCTCTACCTGACAAAAATAGGCCTACTAGATGTATTTCTACCCGAGTAAGGAAAATAGTTAATGTACAGAATGATATGATACGAATAAAGTCCAAACAAGACGTATTTGTCAAGCGATTGGCTCACATTAAGGCCGGTGGTATCTTATATCAGTCCAGCTTTTCGTGTTGTTGAAGGCACAATTTTTGTACCTCTGAACGTGTGTGCGGTGATGATCAAGGTGACAGAAAAGGAAATCTACTATGATTTCACTACAAATTATTTGAAGTACCGTTTTCTGTCATAGGCTTTAAATAACAACCACTTACCGCTTTATTTCTTGAAATTGCTGGCAAAATGTGAAACCCTGGTTTTGGTGTAGCAGTAAACTGCAGTGGAGGAAAGTCATGAAAAGCGGGTGTTCCTGTTATTAAACTAGCTCATTTTCTTCTGGAATGTCAGCCTGACATTACCTTTCGTGCCGTTAATTTCCATATAATGAAACTGTTTTAGTATTCTGGTGTCCTGCAATTTCTAAAATCGTAAAGAATTAGACAAAAATGGCAAGATCACAGACAGGACATTGTCTCATCACGTGAATATGGTCTTGAAAAGTTCAGTGAGTTTGATGACAAACTCTTAGAATAAATTGCCATCTGTAATATGCAGTTTGTGCATGAAGTGCATGTGTTCTTTACTTAAGGGTCTATTTACCTGGCCTTCAATCAATCAACTTTAAACAGGAAGTAGTACGGACTAAGGAATCAATGCAGTGACCTCTTTCCATCTGCAACATTCTTCAGTACACTATAATATCCTTAACTGTGGGAAACAGTTGAATTACCATGAAGGCGAAACATAGGAAAACATTGAATTCTGTGGACATTATAAAGGACGACATGGTCATTATCATGTTATTCCTATTATTTATTTGTGAAGACATTCGTTATAGTGATGAACTTAGCAGGGTAAAATCTAAACAGTTTGCAACATTCTAAACTGGTCACTTGAAGCATAATTGAAATAAATTACAAACAATTTCAGACTGAAAATGGCTGTTGATGTATTATAAAAGTTCGACATTCAAATCAAGCTTTGGCGTGTCTAGAAATTCCGTACGTACCACCATTGTTGAAATCAACATTTTCTGCTGCCAGTGTACGTGCATATGAGTATAAGGACTTGTTAGTCGCTGTCAAATATTGTCTTTGACTTAAAGTACTCATGAAATGTAGACAGAACCAAATAATCGCAGTTCTAGAAAGAAAACACATGGTATTATTTGTCTGAAAGACTGGGCATTTTAGCCAACAGAAACAGTGACAGCTTCAAACCTAGTAACATACGGCAAATCAGAATTTGGATTAAAGTTTAGGCGACTGGAATAGAGGGAATATGTGAAAGGACTGAATGGCTCAAAATTTAAATCAGAATTGAGCATCAGTTAACAAGTGCTACAGAAACAAGTACAGAAATGACGCTATGAAATAGAAAGTTAATTATGTGCGTGCAATACATTTATTTTGTTCTCTTTCAAGCATGTACCACTGTTATAACACTCAAAATTTTCATTCTGTATCTGAGGTTTAGTGAATGGATTGCAGTACTGGTGGCCGCAACATTAAAATCACATCTATTTGAAGTCACTGCGCTGTTTATGTTTATGGGAATTTAACTTAAAACCAAGTAAATCTTAAGACAGTTCCTAATAAGAGGTTATAACTGTAATGCTCATTACAACGGTAAAACACATGACTCTGTGGTCTGTAGCAAACAGTGGCTGTTTAACCTAGCAATCATTTTGTCTGCTCCGACACATTAGACATTTTCAACATTCTATCAAATTTCAATGTTGAGCCCACAGTTTCTTTGTTTCTTTATCATAATTATATTTTTCCATGATAGAATTTACACACATCTTGTTCTCGCGGGTCAATGCTCACTGGTTGATCAGTTCGAAAGTTGGCCAATGAAGTGAGTTGACTCTGACATTACTAACACTCCCATATAGCGCCAAAAATATCTGAATGGTCGAGCTATGTCAAGGAACTCAAACGATTCTTTTACACTGATTTGGTTTTAATATCAGAAGTGTGAAATTGGGGTGCCACTTTCTCTTCAAGAAAACTGAAAACTGAACGCTACTTCTTTTCTGAGAATGAAATGTTTAACTGAGTTTTATTTCAGTTTCATGGAAGATTGACTTATTCTCTGAAGTAAGACTTTCTGTGTCAGATATTGTATTTGAAGTGCACTATGCGAACTCTACTTTTCTGAAATGAGACGTTAGAGCACACTGAAACGGATCTTGAAATTTGGTACAAGACAGATCAAGATCGGGGTGTAAAGACAGGTGAACATTAGCAGCAACAGAAGAAAGCGTAACAAAATACGCAAAATGAATACATCATCGCAGGCAGATTACAATGGCATCATCAGTGATGACGTGGTATCTATTATTGACACAGTCATTAACTGTGTGATGGTATACATAGTCGCAGTTTTCGGTGTGGTAGGTAACGTCCTGAACATCCTCATTCTCCACCATCAAGGCCTCCAAGACAGCACCAACATCATTCTATTGTCCCTGTCTGCAGTGGACCTGGCTTATAACATCGTCATACCGGTCAAGCACATGACCTGCATCATCTCCAAGTTTGATCCGATACTTGGCCGCACATATGCATCCTTTCAACAGGTTTATATGACCAGTTGGGGCAGATATTTCGGATACCTGTCATCAACTCACATCGTGCTGATTTCCATCGAGAGATTCACCGCCGTCTATTTTCCCTTCAAGATTGCCAGACTATTTACACGTAAGGTGACATGGGCATGTATTGCGTTCATTTATGTATTTTGGATGGCAATACTTGGAATGTATTTCCGTACTACAACGGTAGTGTGGGTTTTGGATGCTGAATCCCAAAGGCGGATGGCTATAGTCAGATACTCACTTCTTTATGAGAAAAATTCAAAAGCTTTTCTTACTGTCATCTTGTTCACGACCATAGTACGTGGTCCAGTCTTTACTTTTGTCATAGTCGTGACGTCAGTGGCCATTGGTTACAAACTTTTCACAGCTAGACAGGAACGAGCTGCTATGACGTCATTAACATCAAAATCGGTGACATTTAATAGAAGAGTCATGAAAATGTTGATGTCTGTTTCTATAGTGTATTTAGCATTGGGCACCCCGACTTTGATCTTTACTCTTCTTGTTCAAATAGTTCCAAACCTTGCTCACAGTGGAGGAAGAGTTCCAAAATTACTTTCGGTAATGTCAATAATTAACGATTTTGTATACGTTGTCAACGCATCCGTTAATTTCTTAATCTATGTCACCGTGTCCAAAAAATTCTCAAATAGCTACAAGATTTTGATTCAGGAGTGGAAGAGGCGATTCTTGTGTGGCACTTAAGGCAAACGTATAATCTGAGCTCTGGGTCAAGATCTAAAGCACGGAATACTGTATCTACAACTTCATTTTTATTTACTTAAGTCAGGACATGACTTAATTATCTGAAATTCCTGAAACATGTGAATAATATTTGTTAATAAGCAGAATGGATGAATAAATAAAAAGGCAGAGCTTGACGTGCACGACAAATTTCGTGTCCTTATTTCAGAGTTGACATTTTGTTGTGTATTACAATTTGTTTGTTTGTTTTTCCTTCAGTCAATTATGTGTCTGCGAGCATTCAAAATCTGTAGTTTATTTATTTATTCGCATAGAAGAAGAAGAGATAAAGAAGAAGGAGAAGAAGAAGAAGAAAAGGCGTTTCTCACCGTAGCCAATGAATGAAAGGGCATATGAACGTTGGAATGTCGTCAAAGTTTTTAGGTCATTTTCGACCATGAAGATGCCCCTTCATTCATCCTAAAGCGTTGAACACATTTACCGACGGGAGATTGTTCGTATAGAATAGGATTGAAGCACGATTATCGGCTCGTCAGATTTCGTCGCGAGAATGCCAGCTTCCTTTTGTGCTCACAGAGACGGAAGTGACCTCACCAAGACTGTAAACAAAAGCCTAGGCAATGGTGTGTGTTACGGTCAGCTGTCGCTCAGCAAATAACCGTACATCTGGAGCTGAAATGGTGACCTTCCACCATTTTCCTAGAGATGAAAAAAAAACCCAAAAAACTGGAACGGTATGGAAACAAGACTTCAACCGAAAATTTCGAGCTTCCATCCATTTGGCAGACGGACGTACTTTTGTGCTGCTCCAAGCAAGAACTCGCAGCTAAGTAACGTATTCTGTTTCGCTTCGATTCCACACATTTCCTGTTGAAACCTTTTATTGTTCAATTGTTTTGTCTGTTCCATTTTTTTTTCTTGATAAAGGCGAAAGCCGAAAATTCAAACATTTTCTGTCTTCTCTTTAGTTTGCTTTGTATCGTTTGGGTTTTATTTCTCACGCGGGATTTCGCAACATACAACTTTGTCTTTTTGCCCAATTTTAACATCAGTAGATCGCCATTCTCGGTAAGCAGTGGTTTTGTGAAAGGTCCACTCCGACTTCGAGCCATTTGTGGTTGTCTGCTAAGTAGTGAATAAGCTTTGAATCAGACCAGATGCTGTGCCACCCACCTTCAGTCTTCAAACAGATCGGAACACAGACAGAAATTCAACCTCTGACTGTGAAAAAGACGCTTCTGTGAAAAAAGAAAAGAGGTGAGCCCAGGATACACAGGCTAGTCACTAGTCAAGACAGACAAGAGACATGATATTAGATCATACGGTGATAGTTTAGTAAGACTATAGATCTAGGCTAACTTATACAGTCATGTATGTGTAAATGGTAACCCCTAATCTCTTTCCTCACTCTCTAGATATATCTAATTGTCAATGCTTTCCAGTTTCAGCTCAATTATTGCTGATGCAAGAGCTAGCATTACTGTGGTAGGAAGAGTTAGCCCAGACAGTGTTGGGCAGTATAGTTTAGTGTCCACTGGGCATTTTTATCTGTTGTTTAATATATGGAATTAGGACTGGGGAACTCATTTCCACTTTTAGTGAAAAAGATCATGAAATATTTTAACATTCGGAGCGATAGATCTGCCAGTAGTACTTGTCTGAGTTTGGGTTTTACGGGCGCGTCGGCACGACAAGCCACTTTTCTCCCGTCACGATTTATCTGGGTACATGTTTTTGTAATTTCACAATGTAATTAAATAGTTTCATAATTGTACAAAATTGTTGAAATTCTCAATTTTGTAATTGAACAAAGTTCTGTAAAGAGGTATAAAGGTTTCAAATTACGTTGTAGATCTTAGCCTCACCCAGAAGGGACATGATGCGCTGCATAGATCGTCTACTGACCCGAAAGAAAAGTTCGAGGAAATAATATTTTCATTCTTTCAGCCACTAGAAATCATAGAGTACATACTTACCTAGACAGCCCAAGCGGGCCTGAAATATATGAATACCCATCACACTGCCACATGACAGGAATCAGTCATGGTTGAGTCCCATTTAATTTCAGAATTCTGCATTTTTTTGCTTGAAAAAACGTTCACCATTCTCATTCTTGCTCCACCTTACTGTACTCAATTAACCTTTTTGTTAAGTACACTGGCATCAGTCCTGATGTGTTGGTAATGTGGACACTTAAATGTATGGCCTAGATGTTGTAAAGAAAGATTACTACTGTTAGGAAACCTATGCATGAAAATAACACAGAGATCTAGAAAATAAAAGTTGATATTATTGCTACCGGAGATGTAGATCAGACTTGGCAATTGCATATTATATTTCCTTGTAAATCTTGTAACATTACTGTCATTTTTACTTAATCTTTTTTTCATCCTGCAACAATGATAGAAACAGCTTGGATTGATGTATTAATAAAAACACACTCCTGATTTTTCAAAGCAACAGATTTGCCTAGCTCTCATAATATTGTAAACTGACTGAATTTACAAGACAAAAAAACATTTCAATTCCATCCAGTGCTCATTCTGTATGTGTAATTTACTGACATGTATTACACTGTTCAGCCATGTATGATCCATCAGATGTAATATGATGTTTAAAGTAAGTTGCCAAATCCTAACTACACTGTAGGCAATTGACCTGAAGTCTCATAATTTATTTATTTGTCACTTATTAGAGCTGACTCAATATTTCATATTTTCACATATTTTCAGAGCTATGGAGGCGCCAAACTCATGTGCCATGGAATTGGAGGGACTGCAGTGTGGTAAACCAAATTGGAGAATATGTCTCAGACTAATGTACAGACTACTAAAACAGTGTAAAAAAGTTCATTATAATTATAATTATTGATAATTTTAAAAATCAAGAACAGTCATCAGGGGCTTGAAATTAAATGTTTTGATGATGTTGGCAGACAGTCACCACAGTACAACTGCACACTGCACAAGGCTCACGAAGAAGCCATGTGGTCCAGTCACACAATAACATTTACCACACAATATGGGTAAAAGTTGTGTTTCATAAGTTATAAAATTTCATACATCAAGAGGCCAACAAAATGTTTTCATATATTGCGAATAAACTAAGCTGAAAAATAAACATATCATGATGCTACTTAATAATAATAATAATAATAAATAGAATTTCTATAGCGCATTTCTAATAAAATTATTACTCAATGCGCTGTACATTGCATCAATAACTCATGCATACACTTTCCAAATCTCATACTAAAACAAGCACTCTCATCCATACAAACTTTCAGTTTTACACACATAGACGCTCTTAGTCATATAACACTAGCTTATATAATCAATTGTAACATCAAAGTACAGAATAGAATTTTGAACATTTAAAAGTTTCGGAGGAAAAGGTGATGTTTTACGCTTTTCTTAAAGCTTTCAAGATTCGGTGATTCACGAATGTTCAAGGGTATCTGGTTCCAGACAAAAGGTCCAAAATAGTTGAAGGATCTATGGCCTATAGTTTTATAGTTTTTAGATGGGATTCTTAGGATTGTTTTGTCACTTGATGATCTTAGTGAACGAGATGGTGTGTAAACTTGTAAAGAATTTTTGAGATAGCTGGGTGCGGTGTTATTTAAACATTTATAGCAAAAAACAGCAATTTTGTATGTAATTCTTTCTGTAATTGTATGTAATACTTGTAGGATTCATGTATGTATTAATATGATATCTGATGGCTGTGATAAAGAACAGGCTGAAATAAAGTGTGGTCTTGACTTGTTTTTAAAAAAAAGTAAGGGGTATAATCTGGACTGGGGGAGGTGGGTATAGTCTGGCCTAGCGCAAAGTATACCCGGGGTATAACTGGCCTAGCCCAGACTATACCCCGCGATATATTCTGGGCTAGGCCGGTTTAACCCCGAGTATAGTCTGGGCGTGAGGTATACTTTGGCCTGTTACACCGGTATTTGAATTTCAATTTCAATTCTCATATATGAACATCGTGTAAATGTGCTTTATCCGTTGTTCATGTATAAGTTTATAGCCTAGAAGTGAGAAAACTATTGTATGAAACTCAAATATGTGCAGCTAATTGGTATTCATTTTGAAAAAAAAAAATCTTATCTCGGCTATCAGATTCTAAAGAATGAACACCGTACATGCTGAGTTACAGGCTGTTCACCCTTCGTGATCAAGTGGAAAAACGCGGGTGTCCGTGAGATGAACATCATACATTTTGAGCCGTACAATGTTCATTCTCTGAGATCAAGCGGAAAGCGCGGTTGCCCGTGCGATGAACACCGTGTGTCAGGAACAGATTAATATTATAAATGCCGTGCTAGGTCACGACTTCAAGTGAGTTAATTTTTACGATCTTGTTGATTATAACCAGCGTATTTTGTCCTTGAGCAGTTCTGGTGAACAGTTTGTTTTGAAACACTTTTTTCTTATAGATGGAGAGAAGGTGGGGCGAGACAGACTAAATGTATAACTAGGAATGACAGAGCAGTTCTCGACCCCGTGATTTTGATTAACACAGAGAAGGGGCGAGTAAGGGTAGTTTTATTTAGACGCTTAGTTGGCGTTCAGAAATTCGTGCATAAGAGTAGAAGCACGGGGTTTAAAGATTTTAGTAGTTATTTTTGGCATTTTAAATTTTATTGTCTAGGTAAAATTGACCTTGATTTTGGCGCAAGGCCGTGACGAGAATAAATTAATACTGCAGGCTGAGCCCGCGTGGCTGCACCAATCAAATATATGAATCTGGACTGAAGGTTGCAGATGTGACTTTAGTATTTAAACTCGTACAGAACTTAGATAGTCGCCACATGCAGACCTTTCCAGCTGCGAGGTGGACGGCGATAGTCCTCTGCCTGAGTGAGAGATATAGAGACGCAGTTAAGCAGTCCATGTTATGAGGAGCGTTGATCCAGTGAAGCTCCAGAGCCTAAGCCCACTTGGTTTGATATATGAACCCACAGCGATGATATCCAGCGCTCTCACTCCCAGTGAGGGCCGCATGGTGAGAGTCCAATACCAATTTGTAATAATGGAAGTGAAACGTTCCAGCTACTTTTGAAGACAGTTGCAGAGCTACCGCCAGACAACGCACTGTTGCACAGGCACGTGTGATTGGGATTCTCCATGGCGTGTATAGAGGAAATGTTAATATCATAACATGTCTCGTTGGAATAATAGAATTTAAATTGTATTATCCGCCGCCACGTGCGCGGATTCCTTTTAGCATTTAAACTTCATATGAGCTGAAAATAGTTAGATTGAATAAGTTACCAGTTTTTATAGAAAGCTTTAGTTCCACAGCTTAGTTAGATTTCAGTTGCCTTTGAATTGATATTTATATTTATATCCATCATTGTTACATACTGTAATTAAACTGCCCTACAGTTCTGCCGAAATTCAAATCAATTGATTTATTTAGTTTTTAGAATGAAAGTATTTTTTTTGTGTGTTCGTCGATTGTGGGAGCGGACCTCGTAAGAGTGTAAGTCGGATTTCCCCCTAAACCCACAACGCGACACTCGAGATACATGTTCATTATCAAAATGTGATATGGATGAAATCATAAAAGTACCGATATCTCCCCCATTTATCAACATACAATAATGAGACAGGTAGCACAACGTAGATCATTCTTTGCTGGTTTTATGTTATTTAAAAAAACAGAAAATCGAAAATATTCGATTTACATCATGTTCATATCAGGACCCATCTAATTGTAATTTTTCACTGCCATCGGAGAGTATTTCTATATTTATGGCACAGAAAGCAGAGTAGTTTTACTCCCGGTCTGAACAGGAGGAAAGAATAAGACATTAGGAGAAATAGAAGAAAACCAGCAGATAAAATTTAACCCAGTTTAAGAAACTAGAAATCAACCTATTTGTAGGCCTATATTTAGCTCTAAAGTTTATAGTGAAAGCTTCTCTTCATCAATAAGTGCTGAAAAAGTTTACAAGGTTATGCCTCAGAAACGAATTCCTGCCTATAAAATCAAACACCATGCCATGCTCTAAACGAGCCTGTCACGGACCATATTGAGACCTTTCTGGGGTATCATATCATTATCATTGCCCTACCAATCCCAAATTAATTTGGGAGCATGATTTTTGACTTCATATTTATGTCTTGACTCTCAACCAGAAAGTTACACAACAGGTAAAAAAAAAGGCGGCAAAGAAGGATCCATAAAAAACAGTTTATCTAATAAGTCTAAGGTACCCTCTGTTCTAATATCAGGACAATGCTATCCCGCGGGGACCTTTGCATTTATGTGCCAGCAGGGTGCATCACGACTAGGCAGAGCTACTGATGTGAAGGAATGAAGTACGGGTATTAGAGAAGAACCCGCTGCTCCGAGGGTCCTGCTGTTGCAGTCTTTCCGGGAAACCGACTACTGCGGTCGAATACTGGTCCTGCCTCGGTGGATCCCTCCTACAAGGTGCATGCGAACGAGTGGTACTAGCAGATGATCACCGTTTCGCCTATGACCATTCCGCAGCCTCCGGGCTCCGGATAAGCCCGATCCCAGGTCTGGAGAGACCCGGGGAGAATTTCTTCTCGACCGCCACGTGGTAGCAGCGGGGCAGCCCAAGCTGGGGGCTGGCTAACGGGGACGGGCTGACGGCTGACCTTCCCGAAGCCGTTAAACACTGGGAGCTTTCCGTTGCTGTAGGCAGATGGGGGAAAATTGCCTAGCAGAACACAGTGGTGGCAGTCCCCGATTGAGGGCCGGGGACTGACCAAATCGATCCTTCGAAAAAACGTGCAGCAAGCACTACGTGACAATGACCCAAACAAGACAATGACCGCACGCTGGCGGATGAGAAAGTGAGATTCTGGTCACGACGTGATACGAATCAGTCGGTTCAGGCTGTCATCAGCCTCCATTTGTCTGAAAGGGATCCAAGCAGCAACAATTTCCCACTATACATGATGGTAAAATATGGCAAGAAGAAACGTGGGGCTGAGAAACCCAGACATATTCTCCGTAGGGAGGATGGCAGTTACCAGGTCCCCCTACGCAAGTATGCTACTGGTGACCTGTGTTCGAATGCGAGTGTGAATGAGTGTGTGAAAACCAACAAGGGGACCCTAGCGGCGAGGGATCCCCCTGCGACACTTAACATGTTGCAGCTCAACGTCTGCGGCCTTCGCCCGAAGGTCCTGGAGCTAACTAAGCTCCTGAAGGCAAAACACATACATGTAGCTCTCATCCAAGAGACTCTACTGAATGGGAGAGGCGCGCACGTCACAGGGTATACCATGTACACCTGCTCGTGTACCAAATGCCGAGACATTGCCACACTGGTTCGCAATGACATTACGGCTGTGAGGCAGCACGCCCCGACGAGCAACGGTGAAACTGATACCCTCACCCTTACAGTATGAAAGGACGGCGTGTCCTTCACCATCACGAATGTCTATAATCCCCCTAAGGTCACCTGCGACCTAGGGTTGACAGAGGCTACCTTGAATAATACCATCATAGGAGGAGACTTCAACGCACGAAGCCCTGAAATGGGGTACGCCCCAGAATCGACGAACATCGCAGGAAGAAATGTCGAAGATCTCCTCCTAAGTTCGAACCTGGTCCGGATACAATCAGCCGACTCCGCGCCTACTTGCCTGCATCGAGCAAACGGCGCGGAGAGCCGGCCCGACATTACGCTTCTATCTGCTGACCTCGTTACCAGACACAGCTACGCAGTCCTCGAGGACGTAGGTAGCGACCATCTTCCCCTCCTCGTACAAATCCAGACCAAAACAGCTAAGAAGAAGGAGAAGCGTTTAAACTGGAATTACAAACGAGGCAGATGGGAAGAGTTCAGAGAGACTTTAGGTTTAACTCTGAACGAGGTGGACCGCAACCAGGGTTCTATTGACGAAGCCAACGCCGTACTGACTACGGCCGTGCTCGCAGCTGCTAAGCGGAGTATTCCGCGAGGACTGCAGCCCCTAAATCGCTAGCCCTGGTCAAAGGAACTTGAACAGGCGGTCCGACAGCGTAAGAGGGCGAGAAGAAAAGCAAAAACGAGCACGGCGGCCAGAATCGAATATAACAGATTGACCGCCAAAGTCAAGCTGTTGTCTAGAAACACCAAAAGGGCAAAGTGGTTAAACCTGTGCGAGTCTCTGAACGTGGACCCGAGTGGTGGCCGAGCGTGGACCGTCCTGAATCGCCTTAATCGGGGACAAAGTGAAGAATGTCGCTTCGATACGGGCAAACGGGACGGTCGCGGTGACAGACCATAAGCGTGCAATCATGCTTAACCGACACTTTGCCAGTACAAATAAGAGTGGCAAAGCTACGAATACGGACAAGGGGCTCCGTAAGGTCAGGCGTCAGCTCGAACAATCGCAGGTAGGCAGCGATTACGAGGGCCTTAACAGTGAGTTCACCCTAGAGGAACTGGAGAGAGCACTTGGCAAGTGTAAAAATCGTAAAGCGCCAGGCCCAGACAAAATCTCTAACGAGATGTTGCTCCAGATGGGCCCCACGGCAAAGAAATGGCTCCTAGCCTTAATAAATAGAACGTGGCACGAGAGAAAACTCCCTATTGACTGGAAAAAGGCCGTGGTGACAGCTATCCCGAAAGCAGGCAAAGATGGTACCGAACCATCACATTACGGGCCAATTTCCCTTACCTCTTGCATCTGCAAAGTAGGGGAGAGGATGGTTAACTACCGGCTGACCTGGTATCTAGAAGAGCGCGGCCTTCTAGACAGACACCAGGCAGGCTTTCGTAGTGGCAGGCAGACGATGGACCAGCTTATCCGATTGACCCAAGCGGTCAATAAGGGTTTCCATAGGCGGGAGCATACGATCGCCGTATTCGTCGATCTCAGACAAGCGTACGACAAGGTGTGTAAAGGTGGGCTACTCCTTAAATTACTCAAGGCGGAGGTCAAAGGAAATCTGTACGGATGGGTCAAAGATTTCTTACACAATCGAACAGTCCGCACCAGAGTGAACGGACAGACCTCAAGCCAACTCACCATGGAGAATGGCCTGCCGCAAGGCTCAGCGTTAAGCTGCACGCTCTTTGCAGCTTACACCAGCGACCTTACATAATACCTGAGATGCGAAAAAGCGATGTATGCCGATGATATGGTAATCTGGAGGACAGGAAAGCATGTCCAATGGCTACAGCGAGACCTTAACCGGGACCTCGCGACGCTTGCCTGCTACTGCCGATTGTGGAAGATGGAGATAAACGTCGATAAGACCGTTTATCAACTCTTCACCAACGGCAAACACGCCCAGAAAGCCACCATCAATCTTAAGATCAGTGGCCAGACACTCCAAAGGGAAAGCGCACCGCGATACCTGGGAGTTGAACTTGACAGCAGGCTCAACTTGCAGACGCACGTCAGCAAGCTCGAGACTGAGGCTAGGAGGCGATTGACACTGTTAAAAACGCTCGCCAGTACCAACTGGGGTGCCACTGGGAAGGTTCTCAGACAGCTATATCTAGCCTACGTCCGAGCAGGACTAGAATATAGCCTACCACTGCAACCAATGGCCAGCGACCGAACGCTGTCGGCACTGGACCGAGTTCAGAACAGCGCCTTGAGACTCATAACAGGCTGCCTCAAAACCACTCCTACGAATGCTCTCGAAATCATGACCAATGTGGAACCACTGGCAACCAGAAGGGAAGGAAGCGTACTACAGCAGTACGAGAGGTTAAAAAGGCTCGAGCCGGACTACCCGGCGCGGGAGGCGATCGAAATCGACCCGCCACCGAAAATACTTCAGAAGAAGTCGTTCCTGGGCGAGGCCAAACGGCTAACTGAGGAGTATGGGCTAGAACAAGACAGAATGCCCCTTCGGTTATGGACGAAAGAGCCACCTCACGCCTCCCTGAAACCCCCAGTGGTCAAAACCACGCTTCTAGACACAAACGTGACTAAGGAGGTCAATCCCACGATTCTGAAAACGGCCGCTGGCGAAACTATTGACTCGTACCCAGCACACATGATTAAGGCTTATACTGACGGTTCGGCAGTACAGGCGACTACGAATGCGGGGTACGGAGCAATTATATACTACTCTGACGGCACCGACACCGATAAGATCTATGGGCCATGAGGGGCGAACGGCTCCAACTTCGACGCTGAGGCGACAGCGATTTGGAGGACACTGACTACGGTTTTCAACGGCTTTGAAAACGGAACAGTATCGCCAGAAGATATTGTTGTGTTCTCAGACTCAAGGGCCACACTGATGGCCGTCCAATCGCTCAACCATAAGCTCGAGGCACATGGCGCAGACAAAATCAGACATATCTGCCACCAGATCATAAGTGGATACGGTGTCGAGGTCCACCTCCAGTGGATCCCCGCGCACATAGGAATCCGGGGCAACGAGGTTGCAGATAGCCTAGCTAAACAGGGGACCAGAGGCGAACAGCCAAAGCACCCCACGTCTTACCCAGCAGCCCGAGCCAGAATCCGCGCTCACGGACGCAGGAAATGGTTAGATCAGTGGGCAAACTCGGATAAAGGACGTAGGGTGTATCATAACCAAACCAAACCAGACATCAAAGACCCGATATTGACACTAGAGCGTAAATACGCGACTATTATACAGCGTATGAGGACGGGACATGTCCAGTTGAACGCACATCTAAATCGTTTCAACCCACTCCGTGAGCCAGTATGCCGGTGTAACAGGCCAAAATATACCCCCCGCCCAGAATATACCCGGGGTTAAACTGGCCTAGCCCAGAATATACCCCGGGGTATATTCTGGGCTAGGCCAGTTTATACCCCGGGGTTACTTTGGGCTAGGCCAGACTATACCCCCCCAGTCCAGATTATACCCCCTACTTTTTTTTTAAAAACAAGTCAAGACCACAGTTTATTTCAGCCTGTTCTTCGTCACTGACATCAGATATCATATTAATACAAACATGAACACATTCTTGACACCAACAAGTCATAATGCAATTTAGAGAAAATAATAATAACAGTTTATTTCAGCCTTAGTTTACTTTGGTGTACATACATACATTCTTGACTCCTGTAAATCATGATACATTTTAGAAGGAACAAACATGCATTAAAATGCATTGATATACAAAAGAGTTGAGTATCCATTCAAACTGACATGATTAGACTTCAGCATTAATTTCACTCGTGTGTGTTGATGATATTACATGTATTATTATTATTATTATTATTTTGATAGTTGGTTGGCCATGAGTAAAACATGCATTTTATTTTTTGTTACAATGATGTAGAGAGAAAAGGCCAGAAAAGAACACACAGGAAAAAAATAATAAAAACATAATGATAATCCAACGGACAGATAGTGCAATTCCGTCATCCAGCAGACATAAAACTAAATAGGCACTAAATGTTTGCGACAAGATGAACACCACCTGTCCAGATCCACTTGAAACGTACAGAATGCTAACCAGTAATAATGATAACAATAAGAACACGAAATCATGTTATTTACTCTTGAAAATATAGAGAAATATTAATATCAGAATCATCATCATCTTGGAAATTGCAAAGATATGAGAGGGAGTGTAAAAATGGCAGCGTAGGCCTACAAATCATTCTAGAATTTATAAGCAGCAATGTACATGTGTGTATCAACTATATATAAAAAAAACGTGTTAAATCTTTTCAAATATTCAAGTAAAACTGGACAGAAAGCTTTAGTGAAATAGCCTTGACAATTGTGTAGGCCGACAGAGTAAGTCCACTGAGACAAAAGTAGTGCATTGTAAAAGGTATAATTAGATCTATAGCATGTTGAGGCAAAATTCAATGGATCATGTTACATTAACAGTATTTCTTGTTAGTGAGTATCATTCTTTGATAGGTTATTTGTAAAAAAGACATACATTTCATGTACATTACGGTTTAAGACACTGGATCAGTTTGCAAGGCTTTTGAAAGATTGAACCTATGTGTTATAGTGAATAAGGGTATGTCACTCGCGAGTGAAATAATAATAATAATAATAAAAGACCTTGTCCGTCTTTACCTTCCTAAGCTTAACACGTCCCTTGCCAAGGATTTTAACAACTGTGTATTTGTACACAAAAAAAATATTTAAAATGACTTCATTTTTATGAGTCCGTTAATTCTTTCATCCATTGGGACTAAGTGTATGTCAGTGCCAAACAAACAGTACCGTGCAAATTTTACTCAATGGCAACCAACTACAAAAACAACTACAACATGCCAACGAACGTGAGTGAAACTAATCCAGTGCCTTAAACCATGAGCTACATAAAATGTATACATTTCTACAAATACGCTATCAAAGAATTTACTAACAAGACATGTTCATGCAACATGATCCATCGAATTTTTGCCATAACATACTGTAATTAGTTTCTGCAATGCACTATTGTCTCAGTGGATTTAATCTGTCATTTTACATGACTATCAAAGCTACTTCGCTAAAGCTTTCAGTCCAGATTTAACACATTTTTTTTTACATGTACTTGGTACAGACACACATATATTATTGCTGCTTATAGATTCTAGAATGATGTGTAGGTCATTTTTATATTCCCTCTTATCTTTGTATTATTCCAAGATGATAGTGTTTCTGATATTGATTATATTCTCTTTATTTTCAAGAGTAAATAAGATGATTTGGTGTTCTTATTGTTATTATTGTATATTACAAGTTAGCTTTCTGCAATGTCTCAAGTGGATCTGGACAGGTTAAATTCATTATGTGAAACAATTTTAGTATGTATTTAGTTTTGTGTGAAGTATTTAATGTCTGCTGGATGATGGAATTGCACCATCTGCCAGTTCAGTTGTTAAAATGTTGTTGTTGTTTTTTTCTCTATGTATTCTTTCCTGGCTTTTCTCTCTGCATCAGTGTAACTTTGTATGTAGCTCTAATGGTTCCGACATATCAAACACATTTCTGATTTTCAAAAATTAAAATAAGATTCAGATAACTTTACACTAATGAGTCTTATAATAAGTGCATACCTTGCCACGAAGTATATGTTAGTGGTGCCAAACAAAAAAATTACAATACATGTTTAACTCATGGACAACTAATTACAAAAAAACCAAAACAATAATAATACCAACGGACACAAGTAAAACTAGTGTTAAAGTTTAATCATACATGTATCAGTTTCAATGGATTTTCAATCCTTCTGTATATCAATGCTTTTTAAGCATGTTTATTTCCATTTAAATATATCATAATTTACAATACAAGAGTCAAAAATGTATGCTTCAATATGATATCTGATGACAGTGATAATGGACAATTCACACTAAAGTTGAAATAAACTGCGGTCTTGACTTGTTTTTAAAAAAAAGTAGGGGGTATAATCTGGACTGGGGGGGTATAGTCTGGCCTAGCCCAAAGTAAACCCCGGGGTATGAACTGGCCTAGGCCAGAATATACCCCGGGGTATATTCTGGGCTAGGCCAGTTTAACCCCGGGTATAGTCTGGCGGAGGTATAATCTGGCCTGCTACACCGGCACTGCGGGTCCCCGCAGGAGACAGTCGAGCACGTCCTGGCGGAGTGCCAAGGACTAAAACATCTCAGATCCCGCTACCTCCCAGATACCCCGACAGTCTCCAACTGCCTTTATGGGGCCGTATCACAACTAAAGAGTACTGCCATATTCGCCATCGCCGTCACGAGTGAAAACTCGATCGGCCAGGGATGAGCAATAGAGAAGAACCAGTCATGATCCTTCAGATGTGCATAACGTAAGTGGAACCTCTACAAGCAAAACCAGCCATCAAGAGCACTGTTTGGACAGAGAAAGATGAATGTATCCGTATACTCTTAACACTGACTAAAACATATCTATTTATTGCAAAGCAAAGATATTGTCAGTGGCCCACAGAAAACCAGTTCTACATAAGTTTACTACATTCAATTTGTTTCTATAGTGCTATCACTTCTAATGCAACATCATCACCATTCTATTTTCATCTAAAAAGGGTACAACGCAAATAAATGGGATGTTGGAAACACCTGGAGGAATATTTTACTTCACGCGTCAAAATCCTCATTAGGATTTTACAAAAAACGATCTCCAAAAAGAAAGCACAAAAAGGGTGAATGCATTTGTTTTGAATTTGGAACCAAGACCCAGAAATAGTATACATGTACTTGCATTCAAATAGTAGGGATATTGCGCTTTAGGCTAAGATTAGGCACACCAATTCAATTTTCATCATCATGTTTTTAAAGTCGAGCCATTCTTTTACATTCTCTGCGGAAGTCAAACAACTTTTGTTTTTATTTGCAGCTCATACATTTTAGTTTCAGAATAAACAATAAAATGAAATGACTATTGTTCAGAATTATGCAAAGTTTCCAGGGGTACGAAACACAAGAAGGTGGCATTGACCTCCTCTACCAGACAAAAATAGGCCTAATAGATGTATTTCTACCCGAGTAAGGAAAATAGTTGTCGTACAGAATGAGATGATACTAATGGAGCCCAAACAAGACGTATCTGTCAAGCGATTTTCCTCAAATTAAGGCTGATGATATCATAAATAAGTTCAGCTTTTCGTGTTGTTGAAGGCACAATTTTTGTACTTCTAAACTTGTGTGCGGTGATAATCAAGTTTACTGAAAAGGAAATCTACTATGATTTCACTACAAATTATTTGAAGTACCGTTTTCTGTCATAGGCTTTAGATAACCACTTACCGCTTTATTTCTTGAAATTGCTGGCAAAATGTGAACTGGTTTTGGTGTAGCAGTAAACTGCAGTGCAGGAAATTCGTAAAAGGAGGGTGTTCCTGTTATTAAACTAGCTCATTTTCTTCTGGAATGTCAGCGTGACATTACCTTTCGTGTCGTTAATTTCCATATAATGAAACTGTGTTAGTATTCTGGTGTCCTGCAATGTCTACAGTCATAAGAATTAGACAAAAATGGCAAGATCACAGACAGGACATTTTCTCTTCATCATTTGTGGTTTATGTAGGCTACCCACTGCATGTGGAAAAATAAATAATGATCACATCACGTGAATATGGTCTTGAAAAGTTCAGTGAGTTTGATGACAAACTCTTAGAATAAATTGCCATCTATAATATGCAGTTTGTGCATGAAGTGCGTTTTTTACTTAAGGGTCTATTTACCTGGCCTTCAATCAATCATGTAAACAGGAAGTAGTACGGACTAAGGAAGCAATGCAATGACCTCTTTCCATCTGCAACATTCTTCAGTACACTATAATTTCCTTAATTATGGCAAACCATGAAGGCGAAACATAGGAAAACAGTGCTTTCTGTGAACATTATAAATGATGACATGGTCATTATCATGTTATTATTCTTATTATTTATTTGTGAAGACATTCGTTGTAGTGATCATCTATCAGGGTAAAATCTAAACAGTTCGCAAAATGAGCATTTTAAAATAGTCACTTTATGCATAATTGAAATAAAATATACACCACACAATTTCAGACTGAAAATGGCTGTTGATGTATTATAAAAGTTCGACATTCAAATCAAGCTTTGGCGTGTCTAGAAATTCCGTACGTACCACCATTGTTGAAATCAACATTTTATACTACCAACGTACGTGTATATGAATATAAGGACTTGCTAGTCGTTGTCAAATATTGTTTTTCACATAAAGTACTCATGAAATGTAGACAGAACCAAATAATCGCAGTTCTAGAAAGAAAACACATGGTATTATTTGTTTGAAAGACTGAGCATTTTAGCCAACAGAAACAGTGACAGCTTCAAACCTAGTAACATACGGCAAATCAGAATTTGGATTAAAGTTTAGGCGACTGGAATAGAGGGAATATGTGAAAGGACTGAATGGCTCAAAATTTAAATCAGAATTGAGCAAGTGCTACAGAAACAAGTACAGAAATGACGCTATGAAATAGAAACTTAATTATGTGCGTGCAATACATTTATTTTGTTCTCTTTCAAGCATGTACCACTGTTATAATACTCAAAATTTTCATTCTGTATCTGAGGTTTAGTGAATGGATTGCAGTACTGGTGGCCGCAACATTAAAATCACATCTATTTGAAGTCACTGCGCTGTTTATGTTTATGGGAATTTAACTTAAAACCAAGTAAATCTTAAGACAGTTCCTAATAAGAGGTTATAACTGTAATGCTCATTACAACGGTAAAACACATGACTCTGTGGTCTGTAGCAAACAGTGGCTGTTTAACCTACCAATCATTTTGTCTGCTCCGACACATTAGACATTTTCAACATTCTATCAAATTTCAATGTTGAGCCCACAGTTTCTTTGTTTCTTTATCATAATTATATTTTTCCATGATAGAATTTACACACATCTTGTTCTCGCGGGTCAATGCTCACTGGTTGATCAGTTCGAAAGTTGGCCAATGAAGTGAGTTGACTCTGACATTACTAACACTCCCATATAGCGCCAAAAATATCTGAATGGTCGAGCTATGTCAAGGAACTCAAACGATTCTTTTACACTGATTTGGTTTTAATATCAGAAGTGTGAAATTGGGGTGCCACTTTCTCTTCAAGAAAACTGAAAACTGAACGCTACTTCTTTTCTGAGAAATAATTTCTTAATCTATGTCACCGTGTCCAAAAAATTCTCAAATAGCTACAAGATTTTGATTCAGGAGTGGCAAACCTATGTTTGAGCTCTGGGTCAAGATCCAAAGCACTGGGTACTGTATCTACGAATTCATTTTCCTTTACATTAGTCAAGACATGAGTAAATTATCTGAAATTCCTGAAACGTGAACAATTTTTGTCAATAAGGGAAATGGATGAATAAATAAAAAGGCAGAGATTGACATGCTGGACAAATTTCGTGTCCTTATTTCAGAGTTGACATTTTGTTGTGTATTACAATTTGTTTGTTTGTTTGTCTTTCCTTCAACCTTTATGTTATCCATCCATCCATCCATCCGTCCATCCATCCATCAATCCATCCGTCCGTCCAACTATCCATCCATCCATCCATCCGTCCATCCGTCCATCCATCCGTCCATCCATCCATCCATCCATCCATCCGTCCATCCATCCAACCGCCCGCTCCTCCACCCGTTCATCCGTCCGTCCATCCACCCCTCTGTCTGCCTATCTGTCTGTCTGTCTAGTCGGTTTGAGTATCTCACTGTCTGCTTATATATTTTGTTCAGCATGTTTCTTTGTCCTTTAAAGGGACATGAAAAAGCAACAACCAAAAAATTATTAACGATGCAGACAGTGTTTAATGTTCTTTTGTTTCAAGTTAACATGCATCTTATTACATATATTATGTAAACGTCCGGGGCTGTTGGCGAGGCCTTCTATGGAAACTAGACTCTTTTCATAGAATGTTTTACATGAAATAATGCTGTCTGATCATTACTGGCTTTTGAAGGCAAGAGAGAGATCAGCCAATGCAAGGGACAATACTGAGAAAGGAATATATTGATTCAAAAACCTTTATAACCTCCCTTACCATGTCACCACACTTGGTGTGGGGACACGCTGATCTGAGACAATATTGGCACGTATTAATGTCTGACCTCATTTCACTTAAACAAGTCAGTCTGACCTGTTGAAAGTCACGATGACCGCCATCTGCTATTATTATTATTATTTCTTTTTACCGGCTGTGATCCAAGAAAGGGGGGGAAAAATGAAAGAGGCCATTTTTAGCGGCCAATCCCGTTCTTTATCACGTGTGTGCTGTTTCTCATGTATAATGCAGATATTAACATTCACAAGAACAAATTATTTTCGAATGTTGTTATTTTAATTCTTTCATGTTTTTCTTTCTTCTCATTCCTTTCTCTTTTTCTCCATCTCTTTATATCTTCGACTTTCCTTTACCTTTTCGTTACTTCCATCACTACTGGCAACCCTGTTGGTAGACCCATTATCTATCATCATCATCATCATCACCATCATCATCATCCCCATCACCATCATCATCATCATCACCATCACCATAACCATCATCATCACCATCACCATCATCACCATCATCATCATCATCACCATCACCATCACCATCATCATCATCATCATCATCATTATCATCATCATCATCATCATCATCATCATCACCATCATCATCATTATCATCATCATCATCATCACCATCACCATCATCATCATCATCATCCCCATCACCACCATCATCATCATCATCATCCCCATCACCACCATCATCATCATCATCATCATCATCCCCATCACCACCATCATCATCATCATCATCATCATCCCCATCACCATCACCATCATCATCCTCCCCATCACCACCATCATCATCATCATCATCCCCATCACCACCATCATCATCATCATCATCCCCATCACCACCATCATCATCATCATCATCCCCATCACCACCATCATCATCATCATCATCCCCATCACCACCATCATCATCATCATCATCATCATCCCCATCACCATCATCATCATCATCATCACCATTACCTTGTGATTCTTCTTCTCAGTCACCTTCATAATAATCATCATCATCACCACCATCACCATCTCGTCATCTCCTTTCCTTAGTCACCTTCATTATCATCATCATCATCAACTCCGTCACCATCATCATTACCATCATCTATTTTCATATCACTTTTCTAAAATTAAGTATAAATAATTAACTGGAGCCGGCCACACATTACGATTTATCGACAACCCTTTTTTCCTTTTTCTTTTCTTTCATTCTGCCATACAGTGCTGTAGCTGTAGTGTTGGGTTATATCATTATCGGACTCGTCATCGTGTTGTTGTTGACGTCGCTGTTGCTGTTGCATGAGGTCGTTTTTATGATTACTCCCGCTGTTTCTCGTTGGTGATATTGATAAGATTACCCGAGTGGCTGGGTGTTGCTGTCGTCTGAATGCTGTTGTCGTTATCGTCGTCGGTGTCTGTGATGTTGCGTTTGTTGCAGCTGCTGTAAAGGCGAATGTTGTTTAGTGATGATGATGGTAGTGATGATGATGGTGATGTTGCTGCTGCTGGTAGCAATTGTTCAAGATGATGCCGGCAGCCATGCTCTAGCGGTTGCTGCCGTAATCTAAATGTTGTTGTTGTTGATGCCTATGATGCTGTGATTGTTGCGGCTGCCCGGGGGCTGTTGTACAGCGGTGCTAATGGTGAGAACACATAGTTGGTGCAGGCGCCATTGTCAATTGTGTTGTTGATGGTTATGCTCCAGCTGCTCTTGTTACCTGAATGTGAATGCTGTTGGTGTGACTGTCTCTGATCTTGCGGTTGCTCCAACTGTCAAAGTGGCTGATGCTGATGGCGACATTGCAGCTGCGGACATCATAGGTCAAGATGTTGTTGTTGTTGTTGGTGGTCATACTCCAGCAGTTGTTGTTACATCAATCTGAATGCTGTTGCTGTACCTGGCGTTGCGGTTGCCCTGTCCGTCAAAGTGACTGATGCTGATGGCGACATTCTCGTTAGGGACGCCATAGGTCAAGATGTTATAGTTGCTGGTGGTGGTCATGCTCCAGTGGTTGTTGCTGTTACTGAAATCTGAATGCTGTTGGTGTGACTGTCTCTGACGTTGTGGTTGCTGTTAAAGTGACTGATGCTGATGTCGACGTTGCCGCTGAGGACGCCATAGCTCAAGAGGTTGTTTTCTTGTTGTTGTTGTTTTTGGTGGTGGTGGTGGTCATGCTCCACCAACTGTTGTTGCTCTATTATTGGTGTTTTGAATCTCTTCTCGTCAAACATCAAGTCCCTCCCCTGCACCAGTTTCACCGTCCCCGACAAGGCGCTGTCATGTCATAATACTTTGCCGCCTTCTCTCTCTTTATACAGCTAACAATTCAAGCCTCAGAAAATATGAAGAATTTCTTCAGACGTAGTCACTAAAACAATATTTGCAGAAATGATACTTGTGAAAATAAATCATTGTAACCAACACTCAAAAAAATACTGAATTCTTCTTTTGCTAACACATGCCTGTCGATTTACAAAGTATAATAAAAAAGACCACTATTGGTGGTGCATATGAACTGATACAGTGTAACATGAACTTTAACAAACAGTGCATTTGTTACATGTCCCTGTCAGCATAATACTATGTTGATACCGCCCACTCTGTCAAAGCTGAGCTGTTGCACAACGACAGCATCTGCCTCATATCATTTTACCATCATGGACATGTCAGTAATATTTCATGTATTGCCTAGACGAGCTGATGCTGTAAGGGAGAATTTGGTAGCCATGTGCAGGGCATTGAAATATGGAAAGCAAAAAGGATGGCAGTGAAAGTAATGCTTATAGCTACATACATCAAATTTGTCATATTTCAGCACAAAGAAAATGGGACTGAACAATATAATACCTTTCCCTTAGAACTCCCTTCCATCAACTTTTGAGAAACTGATGATTCAAGTTTCATGTCCCTATAGCTTTTAGAAACGACTTTCTTCTTTTGAGTAATACTTACAATTAATAGACGGAATTCGCTTGATACTTTGATGCACAATGGAGAAGGCCTGTAGAAGTAGTGTGTAGTGTATGACTCAGATCAACCAAAAGTGGAGATACAACCTTACCATTTTAAGGGGGCGAAATGTGAACTGCGTCTACCTGAACAAGAGACATGACTTTTTTCTGTATGATTTAACTGTAATCTATTTTATAGTTTATTATTATTAATAACCAACACCCACAAATTTTATGTATCTTGAGGTCATTGATCCAATTTATCAGCCAGCCTACAAACCTCATCCATTTCCATCGAAATCATCCCGCTCTAGGTCATCCTAAACTAACTCAGCGATTTAAAAGAAGGGAGAGGAGAGATAAGGAGAGAGAGAAGGAGGGGGAGAGGGGAGAGAGAGAGAGATAGAAGGACAGAAAAGCAGGCAGAGAGAGAAAGAGAGAGAGAGAGAGAGGGTGAGAGACAGAGAGAGAGAGTAGGAGAGAGAGAGTGTGTGTGAGACAAAGAGAGACGAGGAGGGAGAGAGAGACAGAGAGACAGAAAGAGTGAGCGAGAGAGTGAAAGAGAGAGGGATGCTATGCACATTGGGTGAAATTTGCAGCAACGCACCCAAGAGCCTATTTATTTGGAGACCACATGCATGATTCGTTGACTGTAATAAATGCAGTCTGCGTCTCGTTGGCAATTGAAAGATAAAAATAACATTAAATTAATAGCCCGTCACTATATTAAATTTTTACTGTTATGATGAATCTTATGTCACAGTGTACTGCAGATAACCATCAGTAACATATACATAACATCTGAAGGTAAACCAGTTGCTATTAACGAAGGAGAGGAGAAAGGCAAGGTGCACTGACGTTAAACTTTTTTGCTTTTATTAACATAAAATATTGTTACTTTTATTTTTTCCAGAGGGTGATGAAGAAGTATGCTACTCCGACTTGGCTTGCTGTTCGTCTCTGTTTTGAGTTTCTGGAGAATTCCTGTGTTACGATTGCTGGACAGGCAAAACACACACACACGCGCGCACGCACGCGCGCACACACACACACACAATGAGGTAATCTTAGAGTGAGTGATTATTCCCTTGAATAGCCGGCGCCACGCCTTTGTTATGTTGCTAGCCAGACAAAAAAGAATTCTCTATTCAAACTAATGAAAGAATAATATTTACAAATGGGTATTTTATGTGATTTGCCAATTTGTTTCATGTCCGAGACACAGTTAGAGAGAGAGAGAGAGAGAGAGAGAGAGAGGGGGGGAGAGAGAGAGAGAGAGAGAGAGAGAGAGAGGAAGAGAAAGAGTGGGAGAGAAAGAAAGAGAGAGAAAGCGACAAAGAGACAAAGAGAGACGGAGAGAAGGGAGACAGAGACAAAGAGAGAGAGAAATACAGAGAGAGAGACAGACAGACGGACACACGCACACAAATGGGCGGGCGTGCGCGCACACACACACAGATGGTGAGAAACTGTTTAGCAGCATGGGCTAATCAGTGTACAGTAATATTAGATTTGCGAGAAGACACGAAGACAAAAAAGTAAAGGAAAAGTTTGTATAACAGAATTTGTGCACACCTTTATTTTCTACTTTCGCACCGGTAATTATGAAAAGAAAATCCACGTTATGTTTTACACGATATTATCGTACCGCAATAAAATACTTTCATTTCAATCTATACAAGCAGTTTTTATTAAATGAAAAGGGCTCCGTGTTGTGTGTTTGACATAAGAGAAATGTAAATCTTATCAAACAAACAGGCCGTTCTGTCTCCTGTGTGCAGGTGAAAGGATCATTATTTCATTAACTAATCACACGTTCAGTTCAACGTTGTTCACGTGCCATAACCGGCAAAGATATAATAAATATTGTGCAGACTGACCCAGACGGTCTTTGGTTATTGTTGTTTTGTTCTTTCTTGCTTTTTTTGCCGTTCATTTCCCTCCCCACCCCATGTCATTAGCTATTGAACTGATGGTGTACAATCACAACGACTGATATCTCGTGACAGGATATTTCAAGGTCAAGATGATATATAGCGGCTTTGGCCGTCCATAGTTAGAACGCTGTTAAGTCCATTGAATACATTTTGCTAGGAAATTCGTGAGCAACTTTCGTATGTTAGATGTCAGACTTATTTGGACTATGAGATCTGCAAAACAGGTTCAAGTTGAACTTACGTCTTTTTCGCTAGTTAAGTTTGATAGCGACTCACATTGTAGTCTCTGAAGACACTGAAGTGCTTGAATTTCTAATTGGACACAGAATTCTAAAATAATCAGATTTTTTTTTCATCATCCATGTTAATAGTTGCTGGATGCGCTAGACTGTGGGCAAATATTTTATTGACAATTTTGCTCATTTCAATTGGTCTGTGTCGGCTTTACATGCCATTTCTTATGTTTGTATACATGAAATCGGCTGACTTATAAGTCAAGCCTTGTGAGGGATTGTTTTTTGTCTATATTTACTTACGACCATACACAAAGACGTTAGTAATAGCTTATGTGAGAGCATTGCTGTTTGCTTATATTTCTATCTATATATATATATGGCCTCGGAGAAATTAGTCATAGCTTATATAAGTGTGAAAGTAATCAACACTTCACCTCCCACCCTCGTGCCCCTTCCCAGTTTCGGCATCGCCGCCTCTGAACGGGTGGGCGTACACGTTTGAGTGGAACTCTATCGGTAAAATTATTCATTTTGGACAAAAGATTACCATAACCACTCAGCTTGAAGGGTCAGGCTGACTTTGTTCAGTGCAACCTGAGGATATCACAAAGAACATATGTGTGCGTTTATTTTTGCCTACATCCGTTTACAGTTCAAGGCTGGGTCGGCTTGACCGTGTCGATAGCTTGCATCATTCAGGGAGCCAAGTCTCTTAAGTGCATTTTCAGAGCCGTAGGAATCATAAAGCCGGTTTTTGTCTCCACTTTGTTAGGTGTTGATTGGGTAACTTTCCCTCCTTGAGAACGTTCTGATAAACTAATAATACAGCACAAACTAAATGTGTATTATAGAGAAGGGGCTTTAAAATGAAGGTGTAGAAAAGTGTAATCTATCGCTTGAGATCCTCTGTCGCTCTTACTCTTTGACATTGTGATAACTTAACATCCATACGTCTTTGGCAAAGGTGTTTAGAGGGGGGCCAAAATAAATTTTTTTAAAATTTAAAAAGCAAGAAAAGAGTTCCAAGCTCTCAGTGGCTCTTTCGTTGCAGCATATTTTATTATTATTACGGTTATTTTTTATGCGTATATGTGTAAATAAAATAATTATGTTTACTACCTGTGTTTCTGCGTCATAGGAATCAAGTTTCAAAGCTTAGGCCAAGGTAATAAAACGCTGATAACTGTCGCTGTGCGCCAGAAGTTACTTCTCTTTTTCCTTAATATGATCATGCGGCATTTCTCCATCTCTGCATTGTTGTACTAACCTGAAATGTTACTGCTTTTTTCACTATGTCATTTTTCCGTATCGCACACTTGTGTAAAGAATGTTAGGACAAATACAGTTGTCAGCATCAGAGCTTTGGCCATCATTCTGCATCACACCTATTATTTGTAACAAAGACATAATTAAGTCTGAAAATTCTAAGAGGAAGAATGCTGGTTATCGGAAACTTAAGCCTACTTCTGACCCTATGCGTGACCCTTAGCATTTGAAAAAAATCAATATTCAAAAAAAAAAAACGGAACAAAACAAAATTATTTTTTTTTAAAGACTCGGTCTTATTACCTCTACCATTGTGGGGATAAAAAAGAGTTGATGTCGGGATAATAGAAAATCTGATTAGTCAAATTTCCCACTCTGGCCTTAATACATGTAATTACTTCTTTTTCAGAGGCAATTTCAGCATTAGTTTTCATTGTTTCTTTTTGTTTTTGTTGTTGTTGTTTTTGCTTTAGTCTTTGCTATTGACAAGGACGGGCTGGTAATCATACAGAAGACGCGATGTCTAGATAGTTGAGGTGTAAAACGAACGATATTTACGCTTGTATGGAGGCGATACGAGTACCAATACCGAATTCCCAAGAGCAGCGCTCTTTCCCGGCTGATAAGTGCGCTTTTAGTGGATGCATTTAGAATTATGAACTTTGGCACAGAGACGGATTAGATCACTTGTGAAATTAAAACTGCGTATTGAGGTCTTTGCTTGGGAGGAATCGCTGCCCTTGGCATTTGCACTTCCTCTTTTTCTGGTATCTTATTTTTCTTGTTCTTGGTTTTTGTTGTTATTATATTATTTTGTATTATGTATTGTTTATACTTGTATGATCAGTGAAGTGGGGGGTAGGGACCAGTTGTTTTTTTAAATTTTGCCCAGCCTGCTCGTCTCCACTTCCAATGGCCAAGGTATGTTCAAAGTGCTCAACGTGCACACGGACCATCCGAGTTTTTCGTCCTTATCCGAGAAGACTAGGTGTTCAGTCCTACCTACCATAGGATCAGGGACAGGAAATTCCCCCCCCCCCGGCCTACCTGGAACCGAATCCAGTACCTTCGGCATTGGGGGGGGGGGGGGGGTTAAACACCGTGCCTCTGAACCAATGCGTCCCCAACTGGAAATTAAAACTCACATTCCCCGACCGTATTTAATCATTGTAATGAGCAGGTACAGTTGAAACTGTATCACATGTCATTAAGGGCATTATTTAATCTATTTCATTAGCACAGTAAACTGTATCTGTCTACCGTTCTCACACCTACGTAGATATAGCGCGAGGTGAACGGTAGATGACCACATTGATCCGATTAGTCCTGACCTCCTGTAGAGAAATGTCGTGGACCTTACAGATGAGCTGGAAAACGAGAGCGAGAAACATGATCAAATCACGATAGTTCGCTAGAGGGTCATGACTTTAGTCAGACATTCCGAGCTCATCACACAGCTGCGGTCAATGTACTGACCACACATTCCCCAGTGGCCATGCAATCATAGAGAGACAAAACCCCCAGTGTCAGGTGTGATCGGAAATCGTACTGTTGAGTGTACACACACACGCACACACGCACACACGCACACACACATACACACACATTGTGCTTTAAGTTTTTATCCAAATAAAAATGCAGCACATTTCTACACAAAATATTTTGCTCGTAGATACTACAAGGAACAGTGCAAGGGAAGAGAAGGCGAGGCAGACCGAGGAAGAAATGGGCAGATAACATTGCGGAATGGACCAAGATGAGCTTTCCTACAACCCAGACACTCGCCCACAACCGCCACAAATGGAGCCAGCTGGTGCAACGTTCATCAGTGCAGCGCCCCTACGACCCCGGCGGGTTATGGGATCAGTGACCAGTGACCAGATTGGGAGAATGGGCTACCCGCACCCACACACACAAAAAAAAAACAACAACACCGGATTTCAGTTTGCTGTCTTTGGTTTTTTGTAAAAGACATAATATTTTGGGTCCCTTTGTATCCTGTCAAAAATGTTGCAATGAACAGCAGACAAGAAAGGCACTGATTTCCCTTCATTTGGTAACTGGCTAACAGCGAAGATGCAAAAAGGATAGACTACACTGCAACTTGATCACTAGTAGACGGGAGATCCATCCTAATTGGTTTGTTTCATTTACGTCACTCAAAATTGTGATGTTGACAACACGGCCCTCTCCTAGCCCTGGTGCACGGTAGCTGAGCATGCACACTTGCAAAGACTTTTTGTTTAATTGGCACGATGGTCTAGGGTGCGCATTCGCAAAGATTGGCCGTAATCCAAGAACAAGAACTGAAACTGTTTAGAAAACGAAAGGTATGGCTTTGGAACTTCCGGCGAAATCGAAATAAAAATCAAATTTTCGTAGATCGTAGGCCTACCTCTGTGGCGCCATATGATACAACCCGATACATTGTAATGAATGGGTGTACTTTTATGTCTCACAATTGTGTAAGAATTTGACAGAGAGTTTTATTTAACAGGAACGCTTGCCTTTCAGTGTACACATATGCACACGTTTTTTTTTTTGTGAACCTAAATATTTCTGTGCTTGCGAAATGTTGTGCATTGTGACTAGCCTTTTTTTTTTTTTTTAACCACTTCAAAATAAATTAATTTAGCGAGAAGTCAAGAATAACAATCAACAACTATGTATAACTTATAAATGAAACCTTTTCATAATCTCTGAAAATGGCCCATCCCCCTTGCCTGAACACAAAGCCGGGATTCTTTAGTTAGAAATTATGAGTTCAAGAACATTTCACAGACTTTATAATTTGTTTATTTATTTACCTTGTGCAGTAAACATGCATTTCCTACATCATATGACTGGTTATATGAATGGGACGTTTGTTCGCATACAGCTGCACATTTTACAGAACGAAGTGCAATTGAGTTGCGTAAAGGAGTGAGGGGGTGGTTTAATTTTATCAGCTATTCAGGGATGCATAATAATTATGTAAAGCTCCACGATACTTTAAAAGAAATTTTGTGAAATTAGCTAGTCTTCTGGGACATAGATAGATAGATAGATAGATAGATAGAAAGATAGATAGATAGATAGATAGGTAGATAGATAGATAGATAGATAGATAGATAGATAGATAGATAGATAGATAGATAGATAGATAGATAGATAGATAGATAGATAGATAGATAGATAGGTAGATAGATAGATAGATAGATAGATAGATAGATAGATAGATAGATAGATAGATAGATAGATAGATAGATAGATAGATAGATAGATAGACAGAGAGAGAAAGAGAGAGAGAGAAAGGGAGAGAGAGCGAGAGGGAGTGGGGAATGGGAGAGGGGGCAGAGAGAGTGGGGAAAGACAGAGAGCGAAGAGAAAGAGAGAGGAGAAAGAGAAAGGAGGGAAGAAGGAGAGGGAGAGAGAGAAAGGGAGAGAGAGAGAGAGAGAGGGGGAGGGAGAGAGGGAAAGGGAGAGAGAGAGAGAGAGAGGGGGGGAGGGAGAGACACAGACAGACAGACAGACACAGACAGACAGACTGTCTGACGGACAGACCGATATGATAGATAAATTATCGCGGCTGATAAAGTAGACTGCAATCATAATTATTTTGCGTCGGTATTTGTACATGTAGATCTGATGGTTCTGGGCTTGTTAATGAAACAATTAAATTCAAATCAACACAATATTTACACCCAAGTGATCTATCTGATGTTCTCTGTCATTCAAATAAAGTTTTCTGGCAACCAATATGAGAACATCACATGCTCAGTGCTCTCCAATCTGTTATTTTCCACAGTAAACTCAGGGGCGGCTGGACAACTCCTGTTGGCCATTTCAGGCATGGAGAACAACGCCCTCTCTTAATACTGTGTTATCTCCCTTCATTCAAGTAGCCCTCACGCTGTGATCTTTTCAGAATGGTAATGACATTAAACGAGTAATCTTTTTATAACAATTTAAAACAATATTTTCATAATTTTTATTCCAGAATCTATCTATCTATCTATCTATCTATCTATCTATCTATCTATCTATCTATCTATCTATCTATCTATCTATCTATCTATCTATCTATCTTACCATCTATCTATCTATCTATCTGTCTATCTATCTATCTATCTATCTATCTATCTATCTATCTATCTATCTATCTATCTATCTATCTATCTATCTATCTATCTATCTATCTATCTATCTATCTATCTATCTGTCTATCTATCTATCTATCTATCTATCTATCTATCTATCTATCTATCTATCTATCTATCTATCTATCTATCTATCTATATCTGTCTGTCTGTTTATCTATCTGTTTGTCCATCCGTTTGCTCTCTCTGTCTTTGTCTGTCTGTCTCTCTCTCTCTGTCTCTCTCTGCCTCTCGACCCCTCAGTCCTTTTTATCTGTCACATTTCGGTTTCATCTGTCAACCCATTTTCTCTGTCTGTGTCTGCCAATCCCCTGGTTTCATTCTGTAAAGACGGGACAGCTCCAGTGATGAGTTATCCTACCCTACACTTGGCTAAACAGACTTTGGACTAGCAGACTACATACAGGCCGAACTGTTTGTACCAATTCCTGGCGCCAAACTTTCAAGTCTGACAAACAACTCTTTGAAAAAACAGCAAATTTGAAAAAGACAACATGTCATTTACGGGGTTTATTTTGCAAAGACGTAATTTTCAATCTCATTTGCGCACTTCACATCTTAATTATCAAGCTAAATTAACTTTTGAGCGCAAAAATTTGGCACAGCTTCAGCACATACACAGACATTGACACTAACATATAAATATAATATGGCATTTTGTCTAAAGTGCAATTTCTATCCCCCCCCGCACCACCACCAAAAAAAAACAACCTGCCCCCGAAAAAAGGCAAATCTTAAGTCGGGCCTTCACTGGAGGTACAAGTATAATTTACACGAACGATGGTTAAGTTTATTCTTATGGAAAACTGCTCATCCACATAATTGTTTAGATAACAGCCCCCCCACCCCCCCCCCGCACCTCAACCCCCGTCCTCCTCTAGCCCCCGAACAATGTCTGAAGGCATCACTTCAACAGTTATGGTACAAATTGCACCTGCCTTGTGCCTCAATCATTTGAATACTGAGCTGAATATATGAACTTTTTGCTATTATCCACAGCTGCCTGGAGCACTTCATCAAACTGATCATGTGATGGAATATGTTGATTATATCTTGCTATGATCCAAAAAGAAGAACTGCAACTGTTAGAAAACGCAACAAATGGCCACGATATTTCTGACGAAATCGAAATACAATTCAAACTTTCCTAGGGCATAGTTCGTAGTTTCTATGACGCCATGTGAAACAAGCATTGCCATCAACAGATACACTCTTTCAGTAACTAATTTGGTTGTATTTTCGTGGCCAACCAGTAAAACCTGTCATATGTCGAAGTTACTACTTTTCAAGAGATGTAAAAACTATTTTGATTCTTTTTGGGCGTGTTTTTACAGAAGAACCATTTATTCCAGACTGATTTCTAAACATTGGAAGCAGCTATCGTCATATAACCCAGACTGTTAGATTGGCAAGGTCAAAAACTACAATATTATTATGACGACTAAAGAGCACAACATGCCGTTGGCGCCCAACGTCGGAGCCACAAATGTATCAACATAATCCGTTGTTTTTAATAATATGTACATCATTCTCTGCTTAGTTTTTTTTTATATATCCAAATTGTTCGATTTACACAAAGTTCATTTTACGCAGTTGTTATGATTAATGGAAAAGATTTCGTCAAAAAGTAAATAAGTTTAATTCATTGAGACACAATAATAATACAATTATCCGACTTTCACTATTTTGAAAATCTGAACTATGCAGGGCCGGACTTTGTAAGACAATGGGCCACAGATACTGTGAGGTCCACAGTAATAATTAATAAAATAAAAGCACGAATTACGGAGTTCTGAAATCAGTTTATTCAACTTCTACAACATCTTGTTATAAATATTTTAATACTTGCCAGCATTTTGATAAAAAATATTACTATTATTATTTATATTATATTAAATATCACTGGAGGCACAAGTATAATTTACACGAACGATGGTTAAGTTTATTCCTATGGAAAACTGCTCATCCACATAATTGTTTAGATAACAGCCCCCCCCCCCACCCCCCCCCCCACCCCCGTCCTCCTCTAGCCCCCGAACAATGTCTGAAGGCCTTAAATAACGAGAACGACCTGCAAAAAATTTTTAAAAAAATTGAAGTAAGGTTTTGATATTTATAATGCCATTTTATCTCTGGAGATCTTCAGCTGTGGGGGCCCCTGGGCTGCAGCCCATAAAGCCCACGCCTTAATCCAGCATTTCTATAGCGCCTGATTCCACAGAAGAGTGCTCTAAAGCGCCTAACAGTTCTCTCAGTCACACAACACACATTTTCATCAACCTATACATAATCACTGTCTCAAGAATGTTACATATCCTGCGTATACGCTTTTGTAAACAACGCTGTTTTAAGGTTTCTTTTGAATTGGATCAAGCTGTTTGAATGTTTCACATGATCAGTCAAGTCATAATGTACGTATTCCTGGACGGCGACGATTAGTTAATATTATTTGTTGGTGAGCAAGCCCTCAGCTGATCCCTGGTCAGGTGTGCAGATACCTGAAGTTTTGCTCACGACATCTTCATAGTGCTAACTTGGCCTCGGTCCAGCTCAATAGACTTAACAGGTTTGACTGGCAGGATGCCAGTCAAAGTGCGTTTTGCTCCTAAAGATGCATAGGTCAAGGCCGTTGTGTTTATTTTAAAACTGCATAATACAGTATATTATTATGTAAATACTGGTGAAATTACATTGATGTTTACAATATCCCTCCATGCCATATATATATTTATTATTTATATAAATTATATATATTTAAAATATACCTATATCAATCATAAGCCTCTTTATCAATCCTCCAGAGTGCAAAAAAAAAAAAGAAGAGATAAACATAAGCAATAATTAATTATGTTTTGGGAACCGTGCTATAAATTACGTGTGAATAATCAGGTATTGACTGACTCCCAGCCGGAAAGCTCAAGATACATTTGAACCAGAAAAGCTGTGACATTCTATCACCAGTCATACACAGACATTTATCATATGTTTGCAGTTCCCACAAGAACTCAAGAGAGAGAAAATTAAGTTATTTTAGTGTTTTCTACAATACACACTTTATCAACTGGAAAAACTCCTTAATGGTGTCCCTGTGAACAAATTCTCATAAAGTCAGAATTCTCCCACGAGCGGAAATGGGGGTGGGGGGGGGGGGGGGCTAAAGGGTAAAGCAGAAAGGGTTGTGGAAGGTCAGCCAAATTAATTATACTGTTGTCAGTTATTATTCATCTTCGTAGGTCAGGTCTCGTAAGTTGACACCAGTAAAACATGCCAGTTAATAGTCGACAGGTACTTTCTATCTATCTATCTATCTAGGCCTATCTATCTATCTATCTATCTATCTATCTATCTATCTATCTATCTATCTATCTATCTATCTATCTATCTATCTATCTATCTATCTATCTGTCTATCTGTCTGTCTGTCTGTCTGTCTGTCCGTTCGTCCGTCCGTCCCTCCCTCCCTCCCTCCCTCCCTCCCTCCCTCCCTCCCTCCCTCCATCCATCCATCCATCCATCCCTCTCTCTCTCTCTCTATCCATCTATCTATCTATCTATCTATCTGTCTATCTATCTATCTATCTATCTATCTATCTATCTATCTATCTATCTATCTATCTATCTATCTAATCTATCCAATCTATCCAATCTATCTAATCTATCTAATTATCTCTCTCTCTCTCTCTCTCTATCTATCTATCTATCTATCTATCTATCTATCTATCTATCTATCTATCTATCTATCTATCCAATCTATTCAATCTATCCAATCTATCTATCTATCTATCTATCTATCTATCTATCTATCTATCTATCTATCTATCTATCTATCTATCTATCTGTCTATCTATCTATTTCATTTACCTGTCCGTCTGTCTGCCTGCCTGTCTATTTATCTCATTTTTATTTTGAAAGAGCTGAATATTATATAGATCGATTATGACGACATAATACAATTAACTTTTCTGTGGACCGGTAGTTGCTACAACTACTGATCTCTTGTGCTCAAACCAGCACAAAATCCAGATAGAAGGAAAAGAAGAAAATAGATGCAAAACATGGTGAGTCGCTAATTACATGAAGTTATCACTGAGGGAAAAAAAGAGGGGGGGAGGAGAAAAAGAGAAAGAGAAATAGATAGAGAATGGGAGAGAGAGAGAGAGCGCGAGAGAAGGTGAGAGAGAAGGAGAGAGATAGGGAGATAGAGAGAGAGAGAGAGCATACCAGTGTTGTTGTTGTTGTTGTTGTTTTTAAATTTGTTTTGGGGTTTGGGGCGGGGGGGGGGGGAGGAGGGGCCGGGAGGTGGGAGGGTCTCAGGTGATGATCTGAGTTCTCAAAGATGTCGTGCGTGAAACAAACAAGGTCGAAAAAATGAAAACTCTCCGCACTCCAGGAACAGCGATAAAAACAAAAACAAACAAAAAGTGTGTAGGTAAATCTGTTGATGCTAGTTTTTCGCCCAGGTTTGTGTGGAATGACGTAACCTCTGGCAATGCAGGGATGAGCAATAACTTTGTAATCCTGAGACACCTTGGCTTAGAATGGCTGGCATCGAGAGGATTTTCTGACAGTTTGTGTTTGTTGGTAAAGATGGAGTATGGGTGGAGGAGCGATGATTGTCTACTCGGCGGTTTATTGGTAATGATGGAGAAAAAGTAAGAGGGGGGAGAAAGAGAGAGAAGGGAGAATGAGAGTGAGAAAAGCGAGAGAGAGGGTGGGGGGGGTGACAGAGAGAGAAACGGAAAGAGGGAGGGAGACACAGAGAGAGGCGAACACAGAGATGGCGGGAGAGGGAGACAAAGAATGTGACAGAGAGAGAGAGGAGAGGAGAGAGAGAGGCGAACACAGAGGTGGCGGGAGAGGGAGACAAAGAATGTGACAGAGAGAGAGAGGAGAGGAGAGAGGGAGGGAGTAGAGGAGGGAAAGAGAGAGGATAAACAAAGAAAAGGGAGAGGAGAGAAAGAGACCGAGTGAGAGAGAAAGAGAGAGGCAGCCAGAGAGAGCCAGAGAGACAAAGAGAGGGAGGGAGAGAGAGACATGTCCATGTGGACACTGGCATCATAATACAACAAATATACACTTAATTAATCGGGCCAAGTCATAAGCCATGTAATAATTAGGTTGGGATAATCTCTCAGCACTGACCTTCCCAGATCTCACAAACCATACCTACCTAACTCGCTGCCACCCAGTATCCACTCAGCGTAACCAGCTACCCGACATTACGTGGTGCTGGTCAGCGGTTACTTTCCGACTCGCCAATTCAATCTAACCGAATTGTAGCCCTAGCGCTAGTGCGAACCGGTGGCTGGCGGCAGCAACGCTAATCACGATATCGAGGTCAGTGTGGTCAAGTCGAGATACACTGGCCGCGGTGACTGACCGCAACCAGACGGCTGGCTAACCTTTTGACCCCGGTCACTGCAAGGGGGCGCATGAGGCCACTCTCGACCAAGCGGAGTCGAAGGCCTGAGCTTCAAGTGATAGGGTACAGTGAAGTGAGAGCGGAGAATTGAAATGTGAGAGCGGGGAGTGCCAGTGCTTGTGAAACTGCTCGATATATTTACATACATGATGCCGTTGTCTTTTGCTTCTTTTTTTTTTCTTTTCATTCGAGTTTGTTAGTTTTATAGCGCTGTAGCCTACCTCTCTTGATATTTTTTTCCTAAGACGGAAAGTGTTGCAAAGTGAGTGTAAGTCCTGTAAATTTATCTTTATATACTTTATTCCTAGCCGCCATAATAATGGGGAGAATATAAACGTTAGTGAAACAAAGTTTCTGAGCACGCGGTCCGCGATCTGTTTCCCTTTTAGCTTTTTAACAGATTAATCCGCCACTCACGGTGCTTGTCGTTCATTGATACACGGGAATAAATGCCTGCGGCTGAATTGGAGATAAATATATCCACAGCAGGCTCTCTTCTTCCGGTGCATTGTGTGGATTGTATTCGGTTTTTTTTTATAGGCGAGGACATCGCTTTTAAGGATATTGTGTGCAAAACGTGTGCCAGGGCCCAGAGGCTTTTTGTTTTTTAACCTTCGACAGTGTTGAATTCACATGGAGTATACTTATTGTGCTTTTCTATTTCTTTCTTTTACTTATTCACGTATTTACTTTTTTTATATTCATGTTCGTTTTCTTGCAATCCGGTATTGATTAGGTCTATTTCGTGGAATGAAGTGGGATAAATCTTATACCAGACAGTTTATAATGCCATTTTCATCATCCTTGTAGAACTTGACCTTTCTTGATTTCTGTCTGTCCAACAAAACCTGGAACCGCGTATAAAACATTTTTTTTTTAAATTAAAAAATTTACTTATTTTTCTCGGGCTGGGCAGTAATTTACGAATCTTTTTTGTCTTTACATATTTTGTTCTATTGTTAGGAAGTTCTTTAAATGCCAAAGCATATTTTTCGTAAAGTGTACTTAGTTCTTGGGGCTAAAACAACAGCAAACATAATTAGAATCGAATGTCGTGACATTTACTAGAAAAACAAAAGGCCAACGAAATTATGTAGGGCACCATGGCACAAATCTATGCCTGTCTCCATAAGCAAATATAGATGAGAACTGATATCCACATGAACAAAAGTCTAGTTCGACGTGCACTTTAATTAGTTTTTTTTTTTTAAAGGAAAGAAAAGAAAAAAGATAATTAATAATTAGAAGACATATATTCCACCCTTGTAGTCTGAAAATGCCTTTGTGATCCAAATAGAACTTTAAAGTTGAAGAGTTGATGAACCACCTAAGGGAAACTTGTTTCGTCTCGCCTTGAGTCTATTTCATATCCCATCCCTAATGAAATGTCAAGTTCCAATTTACAGTGATTGTATATAATTGGAAAGAGGATAATAAAGTAGGCCTAAGTAAATAACGTTTCCAAACAAAAAACGCTTTTTGAAAGTTAGGAAAAACCATTATCTAATTCAGACCATGGCAAATTTCCAAGACAACAACTCTATACAATACCGTGATCAATACTGCTGTGTATATATTAATAAATAGTAAGTCGACACGTGATACGGAATATGAGTGTGAAAAATTTAGAAATGAAACGCCAAACAAAGTTATTGCAAGTTTCGATTTAATAATAAAACGAAACAAAACAAAAGGGTAACGTATCAGATAGCGGACTAAGATAGACGCACAAGGAAAACAATGAATAATTCCTGTCAGTGGTCTTTATATATATAATTACTGTCAAGTCATTAGAACTTTTGGAATTCCATAAATAGCAAACGCTGTAGCCTTTTATGTCTTAATGTGAATTCTGTTTGACCTGGAGCTCAGACTGAAAAGTCGTAAAATGGGGTAGTTCACACGTGTATTGTGCATTGCCTCAAACGTATGCACTCGCATTTATAAAGTAACCATAACAGTAGAAAAAATTGGTATAGATCTATTAAAACATACTGTTCACATCAATTTATCAGTATGAAAGGTAACATTTTACTTGAAGTAATGACCTTAGTAACTTTTTATAAAAGTAATACCCTGCTGTCTTTGTGCTTGATGGGGTTTCTATATCTGGAAACCTTCTACTGTTTCAAAGTTTCATTTTCTACCCGCTTGGGTTCTTTTTCGCTTACTCATTCAAAACAATGCATGACTACCATTTATTGGATATTACCCCTATGGGAGTAGTCAGTGCCACCACGCCCCCCCCCCCCAAACAACAACAACAACAAAACCATCATTACAACAACGACAACATCCGAAAGACATCACACAATGTCTGAGCATTCTGTTCTAACACCGTTTGATCAGAAATAAATTTACATAGGATTAATAAGCTTTGAAAATAGCCTCAAAAACGTGCAGATTGGCCTTTTCGATTTTCAAGGTCTCGTAGATCCTCGCACACCAAATTAGTATTGCGTAACAACGACAGCGCACAACAATGTAGGCGTACACTTTACTAGATCAAGAGTCTTAAGCTTCTTGACTTGGGAATAGCAAAAGCATCAATTCTTGATTAAAAAACAAAACAAAAAACTTTTCATTTAGAACTAATTTCATTACGTTTTATCCAATTTCTCTAGGATTTGAAAAATGTAGGTTTATGACAGCGATTGAAGCAGATTTTTTTTTTTCCATGATATGTTATGCAGGTGTCTTTAATTCTTAAATCTCTGCTCAACAGGCAGCAATTGTATTGGTTTAATTTAATCTGCTAACTCTCGTTTATCCTCATGTTATCTAGCGATGCACACAAGCACACATAAAGAGAGGAACACATTGAACGCACATCAGTAGCGCCGCGCCGTCATGCCTGTTGTACATTCACACCCTCATAAAACACACAGTTCTGTATGCTCCCCCCAGTCCACACAGTATCATGCTACAGCTCCACTTCATGAGGATTTTTTGTTTTTTTAAGTCGAAGCGCGTTGAACATTGCATTAGCAAAGGGGAAATCAGTGGGCCGAAAATATAGTTCTCCTTTAGACCTTAAACATGGCGAGCATAACGATCACTAAGCCACCCATGAATTCGTTCTCTGGCATAGCGCCTGTATTTTGCTTCACACGGCAGACAAATTGTATAGAACGGGTGGACAGGGTAAAAATAGTGAATTCCTGATGAGCATGTGTGCATAATTCGAATGTTAGTCTGCTTTGACCCAAATTTGACCCTAGTTTGACCTCGCGCGCCCTAGTAACCCTGCGTGTTAAGTTGACCTAGTTTTCGTCGTTTTCCCCTCGGTTTTTTACTTTTTAAAGTGGCGAACGTTTTTAAACTGCGGGCCGATGAATAGAATCATGTCGAGGTACAGGATAATATTTCTCTCTTCTTTTCAATTTTCCCTCGCCCCGTTAGAAGTCTGACGAGGAAAAACGCAAGGAAGTATCGACAGCTAGTAAGCGCTCCTAGCTTTGTGCGGTGTAAAGTGTAGGCGACTGTGTGCAGCGAGCGCGCGCAGCCTTGCTCTGCCAGCGAGCCACGGTGACTGACCTGAGCTAAGTAGGTAACATCAGGTCATTCTGACATAACGGCATGCTGACCCGAAATAACTTTGTACGTGCTGTGTTCGAGTTTGCTACCCTGACCAAGGAATACGTACTTACAGATTTCAGATTCTTCTCGGAGATGCTACTGTGGAATAAGATGTGATTACAAGGTAAGAAAACTAGACAATCTCCTTTTTTCATTTTATTTCTACCTCTTCTTTCATTATTCCACGTTAGTTGGGTCTGGCAAGGGACTTGATCGAGCAATAGATATTTCGGGGTAGCGACTGTGTGCCGAATAATTGTGTGTGCTCTCTACATTTTTGCCGATTATGTTTTTGGGCCGAGCGCTATGCCGAGTCGTGTTCTTGGTTTTAAAAAACGAGAATGAATGGGACATTATTCTTTTCTTTTTTTTGTCTTTCTTTGTACCGGCGTTGGAAATCGAGTCTATATTTTGTTCGACTGTAAGAACTGAAAGAAGCATGTTTTTGTTATGTTTGAGACGGCATGGAAGTCTAGATCTCTGTTTTTTTAGTGTTCCTAGCGTCGCGGTTAATCTCATGAGTTGTATTTGGAACAAATCTCTCCCATTGCAGCGAAACCTCTCAATTTCCTATGTGTATACAAACCGTTACCATCGATTTAGTACTCACTGTTTTCGACTTAATTTTGCTTTGAGATTTGTAAGTTAAAAAAAAAGCAGTTACACACACACAAAGAATACATCAACAGTTTTCAGTTTTCTGCTTGATGCTCTCTGTTGGTTCTAATTCTGTTTTTCCAGAACCCTCAAATCTGGGGCTTTCTTTAGCAAGTAGATCTGGGCATAATCATAAACTTGGCTGATTTTTCCCCTGAATATTTGCCTTGCTAACATTGATATGATCGGGTAGGCCTTTCCTTGAAATGGGCATTGCTTCTGGAAATTATGTGGATCTAGATCTAGATCTAGTATAGGCTATCTCAGTATCTGATTTAGTTTCATGCAAAACAAGATTTTTACACAAATACAGACAAAAACCTCTCTCTTCCTGTTTGCCTTTGCCATGCTGTTGTTGGGGTAGACATAATTATGACTGGACCCAGGAAAAAAACCACTCGACATGTAAATTGTGTGTAGAGCAGTGCAGAATTTTGCTGGATGCTAAATGCAGATTTTTCTGATTCATCATGACCATTCGCCATAATCAAACGGCCATCCATTCTCTAAAAAATTAGGTCAGTGATATTTTTTTGTTTGTTTTTATGTATTTGAGTGTAGCTAAGCCGAAGATTACAGTAAGCTGCTCCCAAATGATTCAGTTTCATGCTAACAGGCATGATGCATGATTTAAGACTTCATCACTCATATTTTCGTGTCTTCATCAGTATGTATTATAAATTAAGTCCTCGCCATTATTTATTTTGTACAAATTGACGTTATCTTCGATACAGTCTTAGTAAATAGTCATTGTTAGAATAGTCTCTGAATCATTTCTTTGTGTCACAGAAACAATAACATACAGTAATAAATGAAAACAAAACTATCCATTTGTTCATTCATTCGGTCAGTCAGTTAATTAGTCAGTAATACATTTATTCGTCCATGTGTATTTTCCTCTATCTCAGTTGTGTAAATCGAGTTTGAATTAGTGACTAATTTTATTTTTACCTCACCATTATCATTAGCTTTTGCAGGAAAAAACCTGCGACGTCCGGGGGAGTGATATTTACATAAATTTATTGAAAAATGAAACAAAACAAATCGTTCAGTCGTTCGTAACTTTCTTCCTTTGCTCGTCCTTCCATATTTTTATGCATATGTTTTTTCTTGTGTTTTTATAGTAACTTATTTTCTTTAGTTAATTTCTGTTCAATCAACTCATCGAAGATTGTTTTGTTTGTTAACCAGGACTTTGTATTTGGAATACGTTCATTCCATCAGTCTACACATAAACAGGCTATATAGTTATCCTTAGCCCTAAGTCCTTCTTTCTGGCATTCAAAAAAACAACAACAAACCAACGAACTGAAAAGAAAAATAGAAACAAAATTCTGTTCCCCCCTTTTTTGGTTTTTAAAAAAATTTTCATTCATTCATGACAAAGTCTTGTTTACAATCTGGACAGATTAATTGCGTATTTTAATTTCTTGACATTACGTGATCATGATTGCTACTAAAACTGGAGTGCTGACTTCTATCGGAAAGCACACTTCTAAATAACATTCATGTGTGTGTGTTTCTTCCTGCACTGCAACCAGTATTCATTCATTAGAAGAGAAATCAAGACTGTTCACAGTCAATTTCACCCCCAGTTGTTCTGCACTGGAATTCATTTCAGAGCATTGACTTTTCACCATTCATGCAATGGCGACATCCAATTATCAGTCACCCACTAAAGACGAACTGTGTAGATGTGTAACCCTCCACACTCCTCCCCCCCCCCCCCCCCAGAGTTCTGCCCTGCCGGTGCGTGTTGTTCTTGTGTTCTTACTTGGCCACCCTTGTGTGCAGACCGCAGTGACGACTCGTGGGCACGAGTTCACTGTTATGCTTATAAGGCCACCTAGTTTATAGGCGATGCACCGCATATTGTGCAAAGTTGCATTCAAAATGCGCTTCAGGCTGTAGTGTATGGTGCGATGAGGAATCCCGGTAGCGGCCTGGGGCGGGCGGGGAAGGAGAGGGTAGAAAAAAAAAAAGAGGGGAGGTGAATTGCTGAACCGTTTGAATGTACACGTTCTGCCATGCTGGGGAAGTTACATTCAACTCAGTGACAAGAGTAAGAAGAATAACATCCTGGGGGCAAGTTGAAACCTGTATACACGGTTTTGGGTTGGGGTGGGAGACGGTGGGATTGGGAATCGGGGGGGAGGGGGGTGGGGGAGGTCGGAGGTCGAAAGAAATGGCATAATTATCTATGTATGGTTATTTATTTATAAAGTCGACGGCTTCCCCACAGCATGTTTATGCCCCAACAATGATTGGCTATTCATGATGATTCTGAATCCCGAGAGCTAGCTACCATTGATTATGATCCGTTTCTCGTTTTTGGTGGAGGGTTATGCGTTATACATTGATGTGGATTTATAAAGAGTAAATAGCAACTTTAAAAAAAAAATTGAACTGGAGACTGAGGAAGTGCCCTAAACCCGGATATATTACGTGTTTATGGTCGATGGAAACAGTTCAGTGACATATTGTTATGTGTTATCTTTGTGTCTCGAACATGGGCATTCAAAATGCGCACACAATCGTCTGTTACAGTTACATCACTCATGTGCACCGATGCGAAAACGTGTAATTTCGAAGAGAGTTCGTCTGTAGTCTGGAAAACATACGTTTGAAAAATGAAAATACATTGAGCATTAGGGTGGAGTGATGGAAGAGCAAAAACAAGGGTGAGAAGTGAAAAGAGGCGGTGCCTACAGAAAGGTTCCCAGGGTAACATGAGACGAATGAATGTTTATCGAAGGTACTTTACAAAACACTAATATTCTTGTACCCAATGTTCATATTTGAAACATGATGACACCCGATGGTGAATGTTCTGTATAGGGAATCGTGTCTAGTTTCTCCCAAATAATTGTTGGTGAAATTTATATATTTGCATTCATTTGACAATTGAAATCGGTTTTGGCAGGATTCAGAACTGTTGACTAGATCTAGAGGAACCTTATGTCTCGACGGTTTAGGATTAAGTCTAGTATTCACAGATAATAAACGTTAAAATTTTCATAATGCCATGATCATTTCAGAACGCACAAATTTAATATAGTTTTTGGGTAAGGGTAAGTGCAGGAATCATTTAATTCATTTGGAGCATTAGTGTTTATTTGTTTAGGACATTGTCAGTTTCAGTGAGTGTTGGGGGGCACGTCAATTTACTCGAAGTACATAGTAATGTATCATCATCATTATCACCATCAGCATCATTTACACAACATTATTTAGAGCAGTTTAGATTGGTAATGAACGCAAGAAACTAAGAAGAGACAATCTGGTGTGAAAAACACATTTTGCTTACAACTCACATCTCACTCTGATAATTCCCTCAGCACGTTTCTCGTTTTCTTTCAAAGTTTGCTTCTCTGTATCCCTTTTCGTTCTCCCATGTTGCCTTTCTTTCGTCCATCTCCTGACAAATTTTATCGACAACTCACTCACCTTCCTTATCCTGCTTTTGCTATCTACATTTCGCAGGTTGGTATGATTCATCAGACTGCACCTTCCCGCCCCCCTCTGCCCTTTTCTGTGTTTCCAGTGTTTGGTTGACTCGCATAGCGAGATGATTTATGAACATGTATCCAGCCCTCATATTCCGTAGGCACACTCTTGGCACGTTCAGTTACGAGTGACCGCAATGCAACCTCGCACTCGCATGCAATTGGTATCACTGGATGGTTAGAGAAGAGACTCACCCATGCATTCTGTACTGGTCACACATAACAGTGGAGTTGTATTTATGGTGCTTAGTTGAATTTTACTGCAAGCTTCTTAACATGTTTCTCGCTGATGAAAATTCATTTTTTATTTTGACCAAGTATTCTTTGAACTCTGTTGAGGGTGTTTTCCCTATCGCCTAAAGGCGAGTACCGCATTTCAAATATTCATTTACATAAATAAGATTGCAAATAATACATTTCAACACTTTTTTTCCTCCTCTCCAGTAAAAATTAAGTTGATGGCACTTCTTTGGTCTCATGACATTGCCAACAATATGTTACAGTGGATTAACAGTTCAATCAAGTAACATTATTCAAATGTCCAGAGTCCATTCAACCAGAGGTCTTAAGAGCTTGGGGAAGGGGCGAAGTAAGATGACGATTCCCGCTGAAAGCCTGGTGAAAGCAAACTGACAGTGTCATGTCTTGTATGATTAAAACTCACATTTGCACAAACACCGACTCTGCCGCCTTAGACCGACTCATTCATACATGAACAGCGCCATTGTCATGTTAAGGCACCTCGCGCTTGTGCCCGTTCACAGTGCATGTTGCACAGCTGGCACCAACCAGTGTGCACAGTTTTCAAGCCCTTGCCTACTCCCTGTAACATACGCTACTCTCATTACTCCTAACGAACAGCCGTTGTTTTCTTTTGTGTGAGTGCATGTGTTTGATAAAGATTGAAAGAGTTCAAATGAGGGCCTATCTGCAGGCATTATCCACGCCTGTCCTGTATAGTGTCTTGAGAAAATTCTCACCCGAATACGAACCAGCAATGACACAATAGTGATGCGGTTTTAATGGCATAATTATTCTGATACTAACGGTATGAAGGCTTTGCAACACACAGTTAAATTTGTGAGAGAGAAAACAACACCAACAAACGAAAATGAGCTATAGCGCATGCGAACTTGATTAACATATTAAAAAAAATTATAATGTGAGAAATTCTAAATGGTATTCTTTCTTCAGTTGGTGGAAAAATGGTTTCCGGAGGAATTTTAAACATATTTTGCCGACAGCACTTGAAATAATGAACGGAGGTTAAACTTGCATGTTTTGTCACGAGTCAGAAATTCATTGTTACTTAATTTAATTTAAACGAAAAAAAAGTTCAACCTTTTCAGTGATCATGACTACAATGCATGAATAATGAAGTAGACAGATGGTTGTAAAATCGCTGTGCCGCTCTGGAAGGCCTTTCAGAGATTCGTATCTCGGCTGTGAAGTTCTCCTTTTATTATTATTACCGTACGCGCCTGCACACATCCTGGCGTTCATATCCAGCTGGCAACCTAGTGTGTACTGCCCTCGTGATGACACGTTATGCAAGCTTGTGTCGACACTGCTGTCAGACGCCCTGACACGGCTCGCAATAAGGCGAAGTGGGGCAAGGTTCATCATTCCTCTCGACACCACTCCAAACTTCCAGCTACAGTAATGAAAACCTTTAAAAAAAAAAAGAAAAAAAGTGAGGTCTTCGTCAATAAAGGGTTACACTGACATTAGCGACCAGTGAGAGAGAGATACACAGAGAGGGAGCGAGCAAGAGAGAAAGAGAGAGAGAGAGAGAGAGAGAGAGAAAGAGAGAGAGAGAGGGGGGGGGGAGAGGAAAGCCCCATTGTTTTCTTCGTGGCTTGGCTGCCGTTCTTAGTGTTAATGATCTGCTTAGTACAAAAAGGTGAATGCATGATATATATATTACATAATAATGTACTAGCCAACCTGCGTAGGATAAATCTTGCATATTTTTGTGGGAAGCCCCAACCGTATATATATCTAGATCTAGGCTACATTAAAAGCAGCATTTAAATTTGGATTCGATGCAATGACTGATAGAACTTATGCAGAAATACACAGATGTGATTACGTTGATTATCGACCACCAGTGTGTACAGAAAGGTCAAGGACCAAATTTCCAATCATCCTTTTTTATACTACTCGACGAAAATGCGTCTCTGTTTTTGCCGCTCAAAAATTTTTTATATAAATGATAGTAAAGACTGATTTTTGTTCAAAATGAATGTGTCCACGTTACCCTTCGTCAAAAATGGATGCAGTACACCAAGTTTCATAATTTTTGATGGCGTAGTCGCGAAGTTTTAGTTGCTTAGAGGTTCACCCTCTAGCTCCATTATGGTAAGATGTATATGAATGGATATTACATGTATATGTATGGATATTACATGTTAATATGTATTATGATTACAGGAGGGGGTGGGGCGCGGGAGGACATTAACTATCCAGATGACATTAGACTAGGCAGCAGACACTTCAGCTGATACTGTTTTGTTACAGATGTGTCTGTTCATGTTGTTGAAGTAACTATTCTGGCTACCGTTGGTTATTATTGTTACCATTTCATCGCTGTTATCATTTCTCTGGTAATGTCGTTCTTGATATAGTTGTCTTCATCTCTGGTTTTTGTTACTTGGATTTTATTTTACTTTCTTGTCGCTGATTTTGAACTCGAGCCTTTGCGAGTTTTTTTTTCATTATGTTGCCTTATTCTAACTTTGTCATTTCAAAGTTATCACAGTTCAGGAAATGAAATTCATGCCAGCAGGTGACAGACTAATAATTTCTATGTCAGTTACCTCCTAGTGTCTTCGCTGTGACCAGCTGAAGCTGGTGATCCATTGGAACTGTCCTCATTACCGGTGTTACGATGTTTTGCTACCATGTTTTCCTAGCCGTCGATCCGATATGTCCGTCATGTAAACAGTCTGCTTTCTGCTGAAGATGACCCCAGCTAAATATGAGCTTTGTGTAATCAATAGCAGTTGAAAATCCGGCTTATCTTGTTTTCTCAACTTTTTGTTTCCTTATAAGGCTAATGATGATTAATTTGGCATTTGATGTCGGTGTCGCTGTGGCGTTATTTCATGGTGTTGGTTGATACGAAATTCAAGATTTTAATTTTTGCTGTTGCAGAGACTGTTGTTGTCGTTTTTGTTGTCGTAAGATTCTTTGTTAATGTTGCTAATGTGCAAACTTGTCTTGACTCTTATTGATGTGCTGTGTGTATTTGTGTGTGTGTAAAAGTGAGAGAGAGAGAGAGAGAGAGAGAGAGAGAGAGAGAGAGAGAGAGAGAGAGAGAGAGAGAGAGAGAGAGAGAGTTGGCTTAGTCTGGGCGACTTTTCTTGATACCAGTATAATTGCTATGCTGCCAAGTGCCAAGAGCTACTATTATTTCTGTTATCATCCTCCGCATCCTTTCTTAACCCCCCCCCCCCCCATTCCCTGTCATCATCTTTCTTTTGTATTTTCTTCATCATCATCGTTGTCATTTCCCTCCTTCGTCCCATCCTTCTTCACTCAGTCTTGGCGTGCAACGATTGAATCAAACACGGAAACACGGGATTCCTCATTATATAGCATTAACCAATGGAATAATTTCAAGCTGTTTCATTACAGGATACACAAGTAGCGTTAGAATTTACTCTATTCCATAGGTGGGCCAAAGCCATTCGCTTACAAAATGTTTTGCTTCAAGTACCTGCAAATTACACCCCTGTAGACAGTACATGTCATACTTCAAATCAAAACGCTCAGAGTAGCAGGAGCCACACGAATTCGCAGGCTATATGAGTATTATTTGAAATTTTCAATTAGATCGCTAGCAGTCACCGCAAACATCACTGCATCAACATCACCATCATGAGCCACCACCACCAACAACAATCAACAGTATTTTCCACATGCAACAGTGAAATAAATGGTAACACAAACAACAACAGCAACCACATTTCAGAAGCATCAGTTGCGTAGTTGATCCTCTCAGAGTCCCAGCCTCAAATCCCATACCATTACCAATGAAGTGCCCATCCATCTGGAGAAGAAAATGTTACCACCGCTATACTCTTTTACCATGTGTATACGTATTATGTAGAGGCCGTGGTGGCGCCAGTGTTTTGACAACTGAAATGATATCTGATAATGGAAGAGCCAGTTTTCCCGTCTTCAATCCCCATAAAGTACGCTGTGTAAGTCCTGGGCCAAATGTGGCCCTAGTTCAAGGCCTACATTCAGTATAAGACTGCACCGAAGAGCTCCTGAACTGCACCGGCCTGGTAAATACGCCGCCTGTAGCTTATCATTTTGTATTATAGCTTTGTCATTGTATGTGTTACATTTTGCTGATGTCGCTGGTAGGGCGATAAACTGCTGAAGTATGCTTCAGCGCGACTGCAAGAAAAGCAAAGAATTCAAGGAAATCGATTGCAAGATATTTTTATTTTCAAATTGGAGGCAACATTCTTAAAAGCGTTTCTCTGTATTCTTGCAAGCACCCCGGACCCCGCACTTTCTGAATGAATGGACGTCTCAGTGTTTGGAACGAAGAGAATTGTCCGTTTCCTTATCTGGAACTTTGCTAAACAAAGTTTTCATTTTCAGACTCGGTCTTTTGTTTATATAAGCATCTGATGGAGTTAATGCTATGTAGAGTAATGACAAAGGCAAGCGGTTTCTGACAGTCAATGCCAGGGACTGATTGAAACGTGCAGGCTTTGAATATGTACGTTTATGTTGTGTTTTCAATTTCTTAGCTCCTCGTTATACGTATGTGGGAAAGAGGAAGTTGGGACAATGCAAAGAAACGTTTTAACTATTGAGGATCTGTGATTGACTGGTTTTGCATTTATTCAAGAACCGAAAAATATTCCAGCTAAAAGAAAACGAAGGAGAAAGGATGGAAGGGGAAAGGAAAGCTAGAGAGAGAAAGGGGGAAAGGAGAGAATGAAGGAAGGGATGTCGAGAAATTGAGAGATAGATGAAAGAGGGAAGCTGTAAAAGAATTGGAAGCAAAGAGTAATAATGACCATTTGTTCCTTTCTGCCACATTCCATTCCTGTTGAGAAGATGCACTGGAGCAACCATTCCAACGTACAGCCTCTCAGAAGTTTCAATTTTTTCCTTCCCTGTGACCCAAGCATAAAGCTTATCTTTCATGAACACTCATAAAACTTAACCTTGGAGCTGTGGAAACCATGGCCCGGGGGATCTCCAAGATAGGGAGCACGGGGGGAGGAGGAGGGGGTTGGAGGGAGGGCAGAGGATAGAGGAAACTTTACACCTTCCTATCCCCACCCCGTTTGTACTTTTTGACAGCCCTTATTGCATCTCCCTGAATTCTCAGGCTAGACTGCACCAAAGAATGTAGAAGTAACGAACTGCAGCAACCTGCGGGCCTTGCAGACGTTATAGTGTGGCCTGTTGGTTGTTTTTTTCTGGTTTCAAAGTTTAACCTCGAACATTCTTTGTAGGTTTGTATGTTAAGACATCTCAGACACAAACCTGTCATTAGCTAAACTCAAAATATGTTGTTTTTTTCTTTATCTTGCAAGCAGTTTAATTTACAGCAGCATAATTAAGTCCTAAGCTATTTTGGTGTTTCTATGCCCTTCATTCTGTTAAAATGCTATCTTATGGCACCTCTACCCTTGCTACCATTGCTCATAAAAGCGTTTTCGTCGACCCTTTCTCTTCATGACTGTCACAAATCCCAGACTGGGAGATGTACTTATTATGACAGGACAACAATCACGAACGAACAAGTATAACACTTAACAGAACAACCAAACAGACTCACACATTTATTATATAATAAGATAAGATATCTATGCAATTACATACATTACATTACTCAATTCAAATACCATTCAATGGTCAGCATTCCCAACATTCATTCTTCTCCGGGTCCACAACCCGATAGTTACTTTCCAACTATGCTCTGGCCTCAGCCTCACATCCGTATATATATTACTTGCTGGCCTCTCTTATTGGCTCCTGCTCAACCCAATCTCCGTATCTCAATCTCCCCTGGATGTCTTAATAGCACCTTTATATATATCAATAGCACATTAGTATCTCAATAGCACATTAACATTTTAATAACAACAAGGACAATAACAACGTCCCGGTCTGTGGCCAGACTGCCACGACTCATGTGCTCCCGCTGTCCTGCGCGACAGCTTCACTCAGGCAGACCTGTGGGTAGCCTTCTGCCCAACCCCGGCACAAGTCCGCTCACCGCGGGTGGCTTCTCTGCCCGACCCCGGCACCTATCAGAATAACATTACATTTCTATAACACCATGCAATTACTATCCACTTCACCACTCATTACGAACTATCAAGCGTACACACAATAGTCCACATTTCACTCACCACACCTCTTACGGTAACACACCTCTACCGTACCACACAGCACTCAGACTCGCTACGAATCCATGATCCGAACTTACATCTATCGCTCATTGCGCACATCTCTATACACAGTAATCAATGACTTTCACATTCCTCACATATAACTTATTTACATCATGGTCATAGGAGAATATAGTACATCAATCATCATAATTATCAATCATAGTTCAACCTACCAGTCATCACTGGAAAACGCACAATCTCCCGACTGCTCTCTGATCTCACGTCTGTCCCCTTGGACTTCTTAACTTGCAGTGATCTGACTATTCAGATTTTGCCTCTACTACGCCTCAACTTCACTCACAACATGCACGCTTCAATTCCCTTCCCCGCACTCACTGACCCCCGCTCACTCGCTCGTGACAATGACATCTTCTGACTTCTGTGTATTTCTTTGTTTTTTGGTGCTTGGGCAGTTTGGATCACCCGTAATAAAGCCCTCTTCATGTGGTAAATGTATGTCCTTCAGAATTTGTCTGCTGTAGTAACTGTTGTAATACCCGTGGTTTTGAACCACCGTTCTGTCCTTCTCCCCAGAAATAGTGAAATAAATATTCTGCTGGATTGCTCATTGCCCAAATATACAGAAGCACAATAAAAGCCAGTTTGCCAAAGTCGTTTTTCCCCTGTTTGAGTCTAATCAACTCTTCCATTGGTATCCTGGTCAAACTGCTTTATTGTTATTACAGTTTCATAATGCAGTTATTGATAATAATATAATAACCCGTGCACTTTCCTATCATTTATGGGCTGAATGTACTTTCTTCATAATTATTTTGTTTTGCTTCTTTATTTGTATTGTATTTGCTTTGTTAGCAAACTTTGGAAAAGCTGTCATACTGATGTTAGTCAAAATGTGGCAAACAGAAAAAGTTGTGTGTAGCAAAGCCTTGCGAAAGAACTAATACAGAAACAGTATAATATAACACAGAGGAAAAGGGACGACTTTTCTTTTTGCCACATTTTGTCTTTGCTTCAAGCCCTGCGGTGACCCCACAGATTTTTCCGTGGCTTTTTATAACATTCTGATATAAGATCAAGCCAGATAACCCTCTATATACCCCTTCACCGACTTATTTTCATTGAAACGGAATTAAATGTTCCATTCGATACTCTGGCATTTGTATTGATCTACTATTGAAAGTCGGTTCCATAGCTACAGATACCTTTTTTGTAGACGATACTAGATGTATACCACTATAAGCCTGGAGCCGTGTTTCTTCTTGTATCGAAAAGTTGGCAGCGGACTCCGAGTGCTCAGAGGTATAGAGTGAAAAAATATATAATTCCCATTTCTTTTTCAAGAGGAACAGATTTTCTTTCCCCGTGTCATGCCGAGCTGATTCCACAGGTGGTGGTGGGTCTCTGGGGGCCTGTGGGGCCTACAGCCCATGAAACTGACAGCTCGTTTAGAAAAGCAGGTCACACCACTAACACTGAAGGTGTGTCCTTGAACAAGCGGTGCCTTTGCGAGAACGTGGGAAGTGCTATTTCTAACCCTAACAAAGGGAATACTGCAAGAGGTTACACATGTATTCACATTGTCGACACGCCCACAGCACACGCAGCGTTAAGATCACACTGTTCCTTTAGCTGCTGAGAGTATCTGTAAACAACATTTTTGTATTCCCAATGAAATCTGAACTACAAACGAACGGCGGTCACATTTACTGTTGCGAGGACGAAGGAATAAAGGTGCACGTACAGTGCATGTCATGAAAACATACAAATATATCGTGTGTGGAAAAACTGACTCTGGTCAAACAAATAACAAAACCCCAGCGCAGTTTTAGAAGGAGGGATAAAGAGAGGAACGGGGGATATCAGTTCTGCTTAGTTCTAGTTCACAAAGTACACAAAATGTACACAGATTCTCAGAGACACACAGGAGAATGATCCACCGAGATCGGTCACCGTTTTACCTTAGCCGCAGCCCATTTTTTTTTTCTCTCAAACCGAGAACTTCGTGTTTAAAGTCTATGGCTATTGGGACTGAGATAGTGCAGGTGAGGACAACATTACAGTGTTGTGTGTGGGGGTGGAGGTGACATTCACAGTTTGTCTGGCTGTGATGTTTGCTGTGGTCACTCATCTAGCAAAATTGAAAGCAAACAGAACCGAAAGTAAAATTTCCATTATAATAAATTTTGAGAAGGAAAAGAATAAACACAAAAGTAATCTCATCCTTTCCATCAAGGAATATCAGCTCGTAGATCGAGGTGCAAATGGCTAGGGTAGTGTTCCTTCGAAAACAAGGGTCTTCAATAGTCAGCAGTTGATGCAAGCATAACACACTCAAAGAATTTTCTTGCTTTTTGATGCCATTATGAGATGAAACATTGCGGATTTATGTCTTCTATGATGTCCTTGATGAAGATCCTTGTTGTGGTAGTGGACCCTTTATTAGATCAGGATGCATCACCCAGTTGCTGAATCTGATAGCGTCCTTGGCAACACAACTCACAGAATGGAAAACTTAGAGGGGCGGTAAACTAGAAAACCAAGTGAATTATTTTGTATTGGAAACAGAATAGAAAACGATCACCAACAAACATAGGAAAGGAATAAGGTCGACAAAAGCTGAAGCTGAAGAAGATGGGCAGTTCTAGTGACCAACAGAAAACAGCAGCTATGCCTGGAAGAACACATACTCATTTATAAACCTCTCTTTTGACCTCGCAAATGCACGGACTTGTGTTTTGGAAACGATCACTCGTAAGGTATCATATTGTATTCAGTCTTTTGGAGTTTTGCCAATGGAGGAAAGGTGTCTTGCTGTGACATATTTTACATGCATCACGGGTCCTTCATGCGTGGTGACCAGAGCCAGTCTAATACATTTTTCTTGCTGTTGATTTTTTATGTTGTTGTTGTTGTTGTCGTTGATATTTTCAGACATTTTTGTCAATCTGACGCGCTGAATGATTTCTGTGTTAAGGAGACCAAAGAACAAAATAATTTATGTTGTTGAATTTGATGTCAATAGAAGCGTTACATTCCTGTATTAACATGTATCGTTCTTCATCATTCGGCGGAGTATTAGTAGATATTTCTTATTTTCTTCTTTATTATTTCTTTCACGCCGAATGTCACGCATTTTGGAGACTTTGATATTGAAACGGAATTTATAATGTTATCTAAATGGTCTAATGTAGTGTTTCTCAACCTTGTCGCACGCTCTACTTCAGTTTTCCAAGACAAAAACGTGCGTCCCACAAAGAACGCGTATGACCGGCTATATTGCGCCTAACCGTTAGAGTCATGCATCATTCAATTAAGTTCGATGTTTTAATCCGAGCTAAACAAGGAAACCAGCAGGTACCAACACGACATAACCAAAGAACAGTTTATCTATATATTTAGGTTAAAAAACACTATGAAATTACGACTTCTATTGCCACCCCTCACCTTGAGAAACACTAGTCTAATGGAAAGGTAACCATGTGGCGCATAAATATAATGCGTAAGATAGTTACTTTTCCCGGTCATTTTGTGTATCGTAGATCATAGAGGCATGCGATTAAGCCAAGTAAGTGGCGGTCTGTTTTGGGCCTTAGGCCTGCCAGTGCAACGCTTACAGGAGACATGCATGCAACGCATGAGAGTTCACGCAGGGTTGAAGGTGGCTCGGTCTACTTGTTATGACATCCGCGTTATGACATTGCTGTGGTCAACGCTGGTCACTGACAAGACACTGACCGCTGGCCATCTCCACATGACGAAAGGGTGAGGGGACTGGCTGGCTGATCACGACTAGAAAGGGAGTGGGGGGAGACCCAGGGGAGGGAGAGGGGTCGTTAGAAAGGCTGGAGGTGACGTGGACACTGATGAAGTGATACGGAGGGGCGGATTAGTGAGGCTGAGACGATGATAATCCTGTGGTTGACTTTTTTTGTTTCATAGGTAAGAGAACACGGCATGGCATTGCAGTAGCCTAAATTTTGATGGTGCAGTGAGTCGAGACTGTTACTGTGTCGGTTTCAGTGTGAGATGCGGGTCTGAGACAACCGTGTCGTTGACTTTTTTTTTGTTTGTTTCATAGGTAACCGAACACGGCATGACATTACCGTAATTTATTTTGTCTAGGTTTAGTGTGAGATGCGGGACTCAAGACAATCGTGACTTTTTTTTTGTTTTGTAGGTAAGAGAACACGACATCGCATTGCAGCAGTCTAAATTTTGATGGTGCAATGAGTCAAGACAGTTTCTGTATCGGCTTCAGTGTGAGATGCGGGACTCAGACAATCGTGTCGTTGACTTTTTTGTATCGTAGGTAACAGAACACGGCATGACATTACCGTAATTTATTTTGTCTAGGTTTAGTGTGAGATGCGGGACTCAAGACAATCGTGATTTTTTTTTTTTGTTTTGTAGGTAAGAGAACACGACATCGCATTGCAGTAGTCTAAATTTTGATGGTGCAATGAGTCAAGACAGTTTCTGTATCGGCTTCAGTGTGAGATGCGGGACTCAGACAATCGTGTCGTTGACTTTTTTGTATCGTAGGTAACAGAACACGGCATGACATTGCGGTAATTTATTTTGTCTCGGTGTGAGAGTGAGATGCCGGACTCAGACAATCGTGACTTTTTTTTTTTTTTTCGTAGGTAGGAGAACACGACGGGGCATTGCAGTTAAGTAGCCTAAATTTTGATGGTGCAATATTGGTTCTACATTCTTTGCAATGAATCAGGACAGTTTCTCTCTGTGTCGGTTTCAGTGTGAGATGCGGGGCTTAGACAATCGTGGCGTGGACTTTTTTTGTTTCGTAGGTGACAGACCACGGCATGACATTACGGTGTGAGATGCGGGACTCTGACAATCGTAACTTTTTCTGTTTTGTAGGTAAGAGAATACAACAAGGCACCGCAGTAAAGTATTAAGACTGGTGGCGCACTGAATTAAGACTGGTTTGTCTCGTTTCTTCTTGTGTGAGATGTTGACTATGGAGTGAACGGGGATCTGGCGCTCTAGGGGCTTGAAACGATTCTGCCTCACTCGTTCGGGGGCGTCAAAACTGTTTTGAGGCAGCCCGCGGAGAGAGAGACCTCGCACACCGAGTCGAAACGGAACCCAAACAGAAATAGCTCAGGTCGCCATCAGCTGTAAGTTCGGAGACAATGGCAGAAATCAGAAAATCTAGAGAATACAAACTAGAGTGATAGTTAAAATTTGTAACATCGTTGAATAGAAAGCAAAAGCAAAGGATGACTGGAAAAGACAAAGACAAAGGATGAAGACTGATTTGAAAGATAGGGCGATAGGGAAAGAAAGAAAATCTGACTGGATCAGGAGGATTCGCGCAGAATTGATAGCAGAGAGGAAGAAGGGTCGGAGAGAAAGAAGTACAACTCTGCATGTTGTAATGAGTTTATTTTGTCAATTGGTGCAATGGAGAGAAAACGCTTGGAAGCCCTCGCCCCCTGCCCCACTCCCCGACTCTGAGCTTTGACCTCCTGTGTAGCCTCGGGCTGCGAGGAGCATTGCTCTGATTTTCTTCATTCTCTTTGTTTGTTCTTTTTTTTTCTCTCTCTCTCTCCTCCTCCTCTTCTATCATCCTCCCTTCTCCATGCCCCCATTCTGGCTGTCCTCATTCATTAATGATCACTGAAACCTTTCGCGGTTTCCACCTCCCATTACTCACACTCATCAGTCTTCCTTCCTTCTCTCTTCCTTTTAGTTTCATTCTTTAATTCGTGAGGGACATTTTAAAAAAAAGTGGAAAAATAGGGGGAGAGGGAATGTGCCCAAAATTTGTTGCCCATTGTCACCGCTTCAGCCGTGTTGTCTCATGACCCTGATCTTACCGACCATTTAGAATTGTCTTTCACTTTCTTTGAGCTCTGCCTACAGCATTCCTTGGCTTCCGTTCTTTCTTCTATCTCCTCAACTAAAATCCTGGCTTGCTGCATGGTGAGCTCTGTTTTACTTATCATCGTCTCGGCGATTTTCTACATCTGTTTAGAGAAAAATATTCAGTTCTGTACACCCACTCACCTCTCCGCCGCCACTCCCTCACTGCAAGGACCAAATGGCTGGACATAACATTTCTGAAATCCTGTTGCCCTTTCAGTGTTATCTAGACTGCCCAGCTTGAGCATTGTCCAGTTGTATGTCAAACCGTCACGGATGTGGCGCAATACAATCAGAGGTTTCTTATTACCTATTGTTTGAATAGAATACGGTTGTCATGGCAGTTTCAGATTACCGTGGCTTACGGGGTTGTTCACCTCATAAGCCAATAGACATTACTTCAGCTTTTTTTTGTACTTTTACATTGTTGCATCGTAGTTGTGGATTTGGAAACAAAAGCGGCCCTGGCCTTCAATTTTTATTCCTATATTTATATGGCAACACACTTCACTGACCAAGCCTTGACATGCTTTGCCCCGTGACGGCTGCGCTGAATTACAATTTGCCAATAGCAAAAGGACACTTTTCATTCTCCAAATTAACTTTTAGTTTTTTTGTTTTTTTTTAAACCTCATCCGCCATACCGGGAGCCCCGCATTCTTTTTACCAACCATTCTCTCCCTCAGTCTGTTTTTGTTTCTCCGTACGTCATGCACAAGCCACATGAACGTCATGAAACGTGGGCAATGATAGCGTTTCCCTCATTTCATTTGGCATATTTTGATCTTTCTGATGACGACGGTAGCATTTACGCTTGTCTCACGGCATATGAGCAGCACAGTCAGTCAAACTGATCGTTTAATATCAAGCTTAGATCAGTTGTGTGTGTGTGTGTTTATGCGTGCTTTTGCTTTGTTTTGTCTTGGTTGTCCGGAGCCATGCACCAGTGAGCGCCAAGTTATCTTCTTGATCCGACTTGTATTTACATCACAGGCAACTGGTTTGTCTAATTGCCAACCCCATTAACAAAGTTTAGACAAAGTAGTGCATCTTCAAAGACAGTGATGAGAATCTGGGGTAGTCTGGTTTGATATAGGAACTGTTCAGACTGAAACCCCAATGACCTTTGATACTATTTTTGTGAAAGAAAAAAGTCACAGTGTAAATAAGATATCTGTTTGAGCTGAACAATACTTGCCCATTATTTTTCAAGCCGTCCATTTTACCTGATTGGTTAGCATTGAAATGGTGGAAAGGGCATCTTGAAATGTAAGACAGAGAACTTGCAGAGTAACTAGAAGCAGATAATGGTTGTAAAGTCAAGTTCCCTTGCATTTGCAAGCGCAGTTTCACTTCGTGTGGTCCAGTATCATTTCAGTATGAAGTCCTCGTAACTACTGATGAAAATCTGTACATAATCTGGAGAGTTTAGCAACCTAGTTTTCAAGCAAAATGCACCTAAATAAAATTGCTGCCAAAGCATGACATAATCAATAATAGCTTTCCAGAATTTTACTTTACTCGCATAAAAAAACAGAAATTTATGGACTGCATAAGGAGGCGGTAAAATAGTTGTTTCAGTCTTAAATGGGCCTAATTTATTCATTTTCTCCCTCTCATTCTTACTCCCCAAAGCCTGAAAGCTTGGATATTGTTTGAGAATGAGATCTCTGCGTGGCGTGGCAAAGGATCCTCAGGGAGCTGTTTTCCCAAGGCACTGGAAGAACCGCTGAGAAGAGTTATTGCCTTCCATTGAGGAGTTTTGAAACATGATGTTACTGATTAGAAAGTACAACAAATTTGATCGAAGTTTGAAAAAAAATTTAAAAAATAAAAATGCTTGTGGTGTTTTGCAGTTTTTAATGATCATGTCAGCCAGCGCGGTGCGTGCAATATTGCTGCAGTTAATTTAGATCATCTCTGCTGAAAAGAGGGAAGGCTGGAAAGGATTAAGGCAGGGAAGGGAATACGCTGGGGCTAAGTGAAAAGACATTTTATCATTTTATTCTGAAGATTTGCCGAGTTTGCAGTTCAATGCAATTTGTCCCCGGACTTGGAAAAGGAGGGGGGGGGGGGGCAGACAGAGACAGTTGATGCCCTAATGGACTAATTAAAGAATGAACACTTTACTTCATTGATGGACAGATTAATTAAAAAATGGGTGGGTGGATGGGTTGTAACTGATAATTAAGAGTGTTCGCATTACCAATGATGTGATTAAGTATAACTTGAACTACACCCTCAAGGGAAACGGGCATCATTATGATTGGCAGGCATGAATAGACAATAATGGGATGGAGAATGTATTTTTAATGGAAAATTTCAAATGAAATAAATAATTGTGAGTTGTTGTTGCAGGTGTCAGAGAATGACACTGATAAGCAAACCTTTTCGATTGGTGGTCACGCAAAAGGCACTATTGCGCGGCAGCTGCCCAGAATATGAAGGCAGAAATAGAGAAATCCTTTGTTAATCAATAATGGCTTCAGTGTACATGAGTAGTTTTAGCTGATAATGGCGTGTGTGTGTGTGTGTGTGTGTGTGTGTGTGTGTGTGGGTGGGTGTATGTGAAAAGATGAATTGATTCAAACTGTTTAAGGTGTGAATGTTTTATTTTGAATGTTTTTGAACTTTTTAGTTATGCAGAACATGAGGGTAGGCATAAAGATGTCAAGATCGGCTGATATGTTTAATAGTGCTGCGGGTTTTTTTAAGTTTAAGTTTGGGTTTTACGGTGCGTCGGCAAAATAACGGCCATTTTGCTCCTTTCGCGGTCTTTCTGGATACTTTATTTATGTCTGGTATTCAGAGCTTCCTCAATTTAAATTTTGCGAAACAGAATTAATTAATTCCCTTTAAATTTTATTCCACGGGTAAAAATTCTCAAAAGTTGTTTTGCATAGATCTGAAAAGAATTTTGTAAATACCGTGGGAAATGATTGCGAGCAGATTGGACTGGTCTTGTCTCAGTCTTGGCACACTTGCTGTATTCTCTTGCACGCAATGCATTAATTTGTGCATTTCAGACTAATGTTTGTAGAGACGAGACATAAAATTGTATCGAGTCCTGATGCAGTACTATTAATTGTAGCTGGAGACTACAATAGGGTCTGCAGTAAAAACAGAGACAATGAAAAACGCATTTTAAAAAAGAACAACAGTAGAAGTCCAGTGGGGTTATTGACAAATGTTGAACAGGGAAAGCATTTGTATGGCGTATTTTGGATTAATATACCATTTGCGTGGCACGCTGCCTGCAATAAATTTTTGTTGACAAGCCATTTGGATGACGGATATTGTTAAAGAGCCAGGCAGTCCATTTACATAATGTACATGCAGAGTGTGACGGACAAATGTCAATACCTCGAAAGTTGGAGGAACCGATACTTGGAGAAACTTTGTTTGCAAGGCCAATACATTATATAAATGGAATCTTTATGTAACATCTTCAGTATTGTATGGGAAACCCAATCGCAACTGTAATCACTGTTCACATATTTAACCAAAATAATGTACAACTTCGATAACAATCAGAAATCCTATTGTTTGCGAGAGCTGACGAATTTAGTGAAGCATAGAAACAGACAGGAACTGGGCAAAATTGCATGGGGTAATGGCCGAGATGAGTTTTGTTGATTTGCCAGGCAAAACAAAACTGAAATGAAAAGCTGATTCACTCGTTCACGGGTCACCTGGCACTGTATGGGTACAGTGTGTCTAGTAAGTATTGCCTGTTTGCACACGTTACAGTGTGCATTTGATTTCCTTCCTTCATTTTTTCAACCAAAATCTGCATCTTTTCTTCGGTTGAAATAACTTTTTGAAATTATGTCCATCCTGCCCTTGATCCAGCGTCGTTCCATCAAAATCTCTCCACAAGTTCTGGATGAGCATACATTCACGCCCAACCCCGTTCAACAGTGATTCATCAACTCTCTTAGCTGTTAGAAGTTGCGGAGATTCGGGATATAATATTACGGAGATCTCTCTTCCCTCACCGGTGGACTTTTAAACATGTCACCACAAATCTGTTATGAAGTAGACACCAGCGTCTAATATTTAACACTGTGACAATAGGTCCAGCATGTCATGGGATAGTACAAAAATAATAATTCAAAGGACTCAGCCAGGGATACGACTCGAGGCTCTAAAAGTGACGTAACAGTGACATGTTTTAAATCTAAGGCCCTGCTTTCGTAAGTAAAAAAAAAAGGAAGAAAGTATAGGAATTTTAACTTTGGAAGGGGTGTCTTGTCATTTATATAGATCTTTCTGGCACTTAAAAAACTCGACGATCAAGTAATATACATACCTAAAACCTTATTTTCTTTCTCAGAAACTTGTGCTTCTCCGAATGTTAAAGTGCTTTTACCCAAAAGAACGACAGGGCACTGCATGACAGTTTACATCTCAGTTTTGTTGTTGACATAATAACATGGTAGTCAGTGGAAAGACGAGCAACGTGTCGGCAGTGAAGCCAGGACCCAAGAAACCTGAATGATGTCACGGTGAAACCGGCTGTCGCTCGCTCTTTCATGGAGCCAGACAATATTTGATACGCCACACTGAACAACACTTTATAGTGCTCGTTCGTTTCCGAGCAAATGTCGCATGGCCACAGCCATTAACTTCCTCTGAGGCAAGATTAAAGAGATCACATTTTATGGTATGTTTCGTGCGTCATGGCATCCTGCTTATTACCATTATTGTTCTTAGGACAGTATTCGCTTCCTTTGCGTAAAGGGCATTCGCTACTTCTTTTCGTATTCCTGATATGGGTTGTTGTTGTTGTTGTTTTTTTTTCCGAAGTGGTTATTTTCAAGGCATGCCTTGGAACTAACGCCAGCGTTATTTTCAAGGCATGTTTCATTGACCAATCAGAAGCTGTTTCAGTATTTCTAAACGTGGAGCCTTAGACTGTGCATTGTCAGACTGATATGTAACGACGTGAGGGTCTAATAAGTTTGTATCATCGAGGCCATAGGCCGATGTTCGTCTGGGTAGTAGTCAGATTGACATATCAGGGAAAGCCGCCGGGGTAGCTATGTATTGTTTATTGGACTCAAGGTATACCTTGGAACTAACGCCAGCGTTATTTTCAAGGCATGTTTCATTGACCAATCAGAAGCTGTTAAGGTATGCCTTGAAAATAACGCTAGAGTTAGTTTCAAGGTATGCCTTGTAAATAACGCCTTGCTTTTTTTTCATATTTTCTGAATCTGTGGTATCTGTGTGTGTTGGGATTCTCAATCCATTTTGTTTGATGTCTAGGCAAAAAAAAAAAAGGCGGCCACATGTAAAGGGCTGGGAAGGGAAGGTATGACTCACTCACTGATGTTTGTAGGGGTGTTTGTTCGTTCCTAAGAACTGAGGGAAGAATATCTAGACGAGAAAATGGTTGTGGATGTACAAGGAATGAAAACACGGGAACCACTGTTTAGCAACAGGAAGCTTAAGAAACGTTTTGATCATGTGACCTAAATACGTATTTCACTGACTGTGCATTACCTTGTAATTTTACTCACTGAGTCATTTCATATGTCTAGCCCCCGTCATGTATAACTTATTTATGCCTGCTCTCCACAGCTTCATGCAAGCTAAGCTTAAAATCAATAATCATTCTTACAGAAAAAACAGCGTCTCATGATTACATCCTAATATGTCTTTTCTTTCCCTTTCCGGTTGGCGTTGCCTGTACGCGTCTCAGCTCCCCGCGGGCGCCTGCGGTCTGAACGAAACTGAAGGTTATTATTGACGTTAATAATTCAGATTTGACTCTGTGTCATGATGCAGCATTCTCGGGTTCAGACCTTTTAACGACAAAGGTAAATGTCGTGGTGTTTATGGTTCAGAGGTTTAGACATAAAAAGACGCCGAGTTGTTTTGTGGGTCGCAGATATAAATATTGGATCTGTCTGTTTGTGTCATCATCATTTTACAACCTGAATCATTGGTGCAGACTGGAAAACAAATATCCTGAGACATTTCCGTGGGCTTGAAGATGAACATGTCACATGATTAACACAAGGGATTTCTGGCATAAAAAAAGAAACATGAAAACCCTACGGCGATAAAGTGTGGTTAAATGTCAAGTTGTATTATTATAACAAAAGTGTTTACTGTTTCATGTACATCTCTCGACTACCTAGGTTCCCGGAGGAGATATCAACTCCAGGCAGGCAGGAAGACAGACGGATAGATAGATAAACACATACATATTAACTGCATCTAGAATGACCTATTTGAAGAGGGTCGGATTTCATTTAGACCGTTTAGTATTGATGTTAAATAGCTACAAAGTGTACGTTTGAAACACTTTTAATGGCATATTATAAACCAAGGCGATGCAGATAGTGAATACGTTTCATTTATAAAAGCTTTTGTATTGCTGAAACTTATGTCTGTGGGGACTCAATCCTATGAGCTCTTCCATCCTCCACTGGGTAAAGTCTAAGCCGTTTTGTCTGAAGGCTTAAAGTTGCATTTCATAATTTTTCACACAGTGTTTACACAGTCAGCTTTCTTTCGTCGTATTTTGTTCTTGAGTGTCATAAGTGGATTCGAGAGTGGACACTCAGTTATGATGACCCATTGGTCTGTCGAAATTGGGTTACTTTGTTACTGGAATAACGTGAACACATGAAAAGATTAAGTCAACTGGGAATGAAATAAATCTTCCTTTCGAATTATGTGAATTTGACGCCGAAATTCTTACGTGGGCAAGACAGTAAGTTACTTTGTACTTTTCGGCCTCCTGGAAAGTTAAAGTAAGAACTGATACTACTGGTAGAGGGATATTACAGGGAATCTTCACAGAAAGAGTACGTCCGTCAGACAAGTGTTTTGGCCAGTGACTTCCTTACATTCTATGGGGGCCGGACCACGCACAGGTCATGCATGTTTCTGGACGTTCTGTTGCATTACTTTTGAGTGGAGGTTGGACTAGAAACTAGGGATCTCCAGGGATCTTCATCATCCACATGTCACAGACCTCGATTGCACGATCATCGTTTCTTGATCTTTCGGATTTAAAAGTATAAAAATATAAAGATAAATTAGAACAGATGTAGATATTTATTGTATTATAATGAAGAAAAAAAATATATAAATTGGTCAAAATTATATTTCTGTGGGATAAGTGTCTTATCTGACACTTCAGTCCATGAATGATAGAACATAGTATCAAGGACATACCGCATCGGTAATGGGAGTGGATAGTTCAAATGTAACAGTTCCTCGTCATCATATTCCCTGTTAAGTGTTAGTCGCGCATTGAGGAACGGGACAGATTTGTCCCTGTAAGTAAACAAGTAGATATCTGCATAAAGTCGGTCAGGCTGGGGTGTTCATGTAAAACATAAGGTACAGTCTAGGGAAACGAGACCTTGACTTGTTGCAAAGCATCATAATAATTATTTAAGTCGGTCAAAATTACCTTTGCTGCTCAACATCCCCGATGAGCCCTGTTGTTTTGGTTGTGTTAGTACTTTACCAGTCAGCCCAATGCACTGTGTGTTCCATCTTTCGCACCACTCTTGTCTGAATACACGACAGCCGCAATAATCATTCTGTCTGTCATCATGTTCATTTGTCTGTCTGGAGGTCTGTCCACGTTTTCATGATTTTTTTCTTTTCTTTTTTTTGTTTTGTTTTGAGCCGACTGCAGAAACCGGCGGCTTTTCATGCGGTTGCTCTGGGTTGTAAAATAAGATAATGGATAAAACACGGCGATGCTGCATTAAAATAATAAGAGTGCAACAGTGTACCGCCGACTTTACCTACAAGCATACAAAATTATACCTGAAGGGAGAAACGAAAGGCCTGTGGGTTGTTGAAGCAGATAAAGAAAATGAGTATTGTGGGAGTAAAATGAGAGCGCTGTAGATTTTCTTTGTGTCCGTGGGCAAGACTGAAATCCGAGCTCTGAATAAAATGAGTTTCTTCTTCGTTTTCCCTGAAATTTTCCTTTTAAGTTTAGGAAATTCCCATATTTCCTTCCTCGTGTTCCTATTGTGTGTGTGTGTGTGGGGGGGGGGGGCAAGAACACGTTTTGCTTCTTCTTTCGACTTGAACGAAATGCATTTTTTGCGTGCTTATACATTTTACCTCTTTTATCTCCCAGCCTTGTAGGAGCTGCTTTGAAAAAATAAAAAGTACGCTTCAGAAAATGAAGAGAGAAGTAGTTGTTGTAACGGATTTTGGCCGCTGGCCCGATGGAAGGGGTAGGGAGGGCGGAGCGGTTGATCAGGGAGCCAGGAAAGAGAGAAGTTGGGGTGGGGTGGGGTGGGGGGGGGGGGGAGGGGGAGGGGGAGAATGGTCATGTTTTCCAGGTTCACTCCGTTCCTGGTCTGTTTTTGGCCCCAGCCCCCCCCCCCCTTATTTCCCAGTTCTCCTGTACTCATCATGTTTATCAAACCTCAACTTTATGTACAGGAAAACCAAGGTGTCCGGAAAAACAGTATTTTTAAAGGTAATTTAAAGGTGAGCTTTTGGGGAGTGGAAAGGGGAGGTCAGCAAAGTACAGTTTTTGCCCCCCACCCGCTTTCTCTTTCGGCGTCTCCACCATCCTCAGCATTTCCTCCCTTGATGCATTGATCGACCCACAAAGAACAAAAAAAAACAACACACAACAAAAAAAACCGTAGCAGCTACACTTGACCCAGTAACGCGATGTTCGTCTGCTGGCCCGATCTTACAGACGATCGATGCAGAATCTGCAATTTAAAATATTCCATTTCATAACGCAATCTTAGATTTGGACATTTTTTTTTCGGCGAATTAGGTTTTTTCTTTCTTGTTGCCTCATTCTTTCTTCTTTTTCCTTGATTCTAATTTTCATCTGTAGAGAGAAAAGGGGTGGGAGGTACGGAAAAAGGGGGCGGGGAAAGAGGGGGAGAGGAGGGGGGAAGGATATAAATGAGCACACCGGTTTAACATTTTTTGTGCATGCTGGGCCAGCGTAAAGTCTGGCTGTAGAACCCGGGAATGTGTGTGGGTGAGCAGGGAGGCAGCTCACCCTGGTCTCCGGCCTGTTTGTAAACACATTGCCTGGCTCAGTTTGGCACGGTGGTTCTCGACCTAGTTACAGATGCTTCAGGGTGAAATGAGAACATCAAGAAATAGATATTCCACCATAACCTCTGTCCTTTTTAAAATTTATTTATTTATTATTATTATTTTTTGTTGTTGTGAACTTGGCAATCTTAGGAAAACAACATTTCAGTCTGTGAAAGTTTTTGCCTTCAACCATCGGAGACAAAAGGTGATGCCTTGAATCTGCACCCCCCCCCCCCCTCCCCCTTTTTTTCCCCCCTGCAACATGTAATGCATTGTCTTAGGGTCAGTTCAGTACATCTAAGTTCACAACCATTCCTTTAAGCTCAAGTTATCGTTTTAATACCCGTTTATATCCATGAAGGCTTTGGGGATGAAGTATCATTATTCTGGGGCTTTTATCGTATTCATTTATACTTAGTCAAGTGGTATTGGTATAAATTTACTGCGAAAGAGCATCCATAAAATGGTCACGCTTAAAAGGAAATGGAAAAATGCACTCCTCTACTTCTTCCCTGAATACAACATTAGTTTCGCCAAAGTATCTGTGGGTCTTCATTTAAAAGAAGAGCTTTGGAAAAGGGCTGCTTTCATTGGTCGGCATTGTGGCCTAGTGGATAGAGCACCTGTTTACGAAGCGAGAGGTCGGCGGTTCGAATCTCCCTTGAATTTGAGCCCAACTAAACAACTTTCAGATGGTGTGTTATTAGACTCACTCGTCAGCGCTGGGCGTTGCCTCAGTCTCGTCTCTGATATAGCCTCAGTGGTGTGGTGGAATGGGACTACAAAACCCCAACAGAACAAACAAATAAACAAATTGTGTTTGAGTTCGAGTGAGAATGACCTCCTTCCAAAATTGTTGGGAGTGAAGTCATCGGAGGATGGGAGGAGGAAGATCGTCAAGGGACGTGTGGGAAAAGGACTGAACCGCCGACTACCCGGGTGACCTCTGCGTGTATTCAATTATTTGATTAATATCAGCAGACCGTATCATTGTTGGCAAAGCGACTAGATTTGGAGAGTCTATTAATGGCAGAGGGTGGGGCGAGGACAGGAAAATATGACAGCCATAGTAATATTTTTACGTGGACTGGCGTAGAGGACCAATGGTTAGAGCTCTGAAGGTGGATGCGAGAGGTTCTAGGTTCGAATTCCGCCCCAGGGCCGAGATCCAACCTTTGCTAATGTTCCCGGTGATTTTAAAGCACTCACTCGTCGACAGCCTGACGGGATCGTGTGCCTTGTCTTTGACATAGCTTCACTGTTCTGAGGAGAGACCTCAAAACCCCTGAGATAAATAAATACGTAATAATAAATGAAAATCACAGAAAAATAACAACAACCACAAAAAGTGATTTGGGCCTTTACCTCTCCCCCCCCCCCCCCACACACACACACACTTTTAGTCTTTTCATGTACAAGCTTGGTTAATTAGCCTGGTCTCCGCGAAACCAAAGTTTGAAAAGAAAAAAAAAAGGCAGCTGCAATTGCAAAATATTAGAAACCGCCGTGTCAGTTGCAGGTGGGAAATTGTCGACTTCCAAACTTTAAGAATCGATTTTCTCAGTTTCATATTTTTGTATGGTTGTTGTTTTTTCCCCACTGTTTTCAAATGTGGTTCCATGTGTGTTTTTTGTTAGGGCTGAAATGTTGTCCTTTGACAGTCAAGTTTTTTATGATCAGTTTTGCGGGATTAGATTTCCCTTTTGTCTAAAATGAGTTAATAATGAGATTGTTAAGAGAGTATCAGCATGCAGTGTTCTTTTTTGCGTTGGGAATTTCCGAAATGAAAAGATTATTGCGCATGCGGTAGAAGACCATCATTATTCCTGGTGAAGATTTATTCGATTTTGCCGAGAAAGTCCACCAAGATCTATTGCTGACTGAGATTTTTTTGGATGCCATAGCGTCAGTTTGATGGACTTTTACGTGATTATTTGCTCGCTTTTTTTGAGATCTACACAAAGCAAGGTTTGAGAATTTTACCAGGGCAATCAAGTTTATACGGAGCTTTAAAATTTTATTCGTGAAATTTGAATTGATGAAGCTCTGAGTATCAAAGGGTAAATGAAGTGTCCAAAATACCGTGGAAGACGCGAAGTGGCCCTTATTGTACCGACGCGCCATGGAACCCAAAGTCAAAGTCAGACTTAAACTGAGTGCTGTCTTTGAAAGCTGCTGTTTAGCTCTTTATTTGAGGAGGTTCGTTGGCTTTGGCATGTACACCCCACATTTCTTGTTTTTATTTTACTTGTTCTTGTCTCTGTGTGTTTTTGTGGTAGGGATTAGTTTTTCAGAATTTTGCCCGGGCAGCGGCCTTTGTTAGGCTGCTCTTTCTTGACTTTTATCTGCCAAAGTATCTTTAACGTGTGCAACGTGCACATGGGCCCCTCCCAGTTTTTCCTCCTTGTTCGAGAAGACTAGGTGCTCGACCCTACCTACCATAGGATCAGGGACAGGAATTTTTTTCTCCGAAAAAAAAAAAAAATCCAACATGCCTGCACTGATCGGGGCTCGAACCCGGTACCTTCGGCATGAGAGGCGAGCCCTTTGCCTCTAGACTACCCTGTCCCCTTTCATTGGCTTAAAAGCACCTGAGGCAGAGAGCGCCGTGCTCCACCCACCTTGTCCACATTTCTGCATTGGTATTTTTTTTTTTTCGTTGACTATTATCCTGTCTTTATTACCCTGATTTTTATTTTGTAAAGACTCATAAGCTCATATTACTTTTGCATAAACTCAAGACATGTTAGTGCCAGCGTATAATGTGTTTGTTGTCGTAATCCCATTAAAAAGAAAAATAATATTTTTGTTTATGAGAAAACATTACGATTATGTTATCCTTATTGGCTGGAATGTCTTGTATTCGAATCTGCAGCAGGACTATCGATTAATGCCGTTTATGGTAGGCCACCGTCCTATTTTACCTTCACATTAAGTCTGGAGGTGAGGTCAGCACGGTGTCAGCACAATATGTTCATTCCCAGAATCTTCCACGTTTCACGTGGCCTGTTATTTCTAATTTGTGTGGGTGAGTATATCGAGGGGTATTTGCCATATTGCTGTATGCGACATTTTGCCGATTTTGAGGTTTTTGTCATGAAAGTGGTTCTCTCACTCCTAATTGTATTAGGTGTCATTCTAATCGGTTAAACACCTTTCGAGATAATGTGTTTGTGACGTAATGTTGTATGCCTTTTAACCCTTTTGCCGACCAAACTTCAATCCTCATTTTCTCGAGAAGGCAAACATGCACATACAACAATATGGCAAATACCCGACGATGTGTGGTTTGGAGGCAGAAGGGAAGGGGTCATATTTTAACCTTTTGCCATGCAAAGCATCCAGGTCACAGTCACCCCGAAAGATAAAATACAGGTGCAAAGGTAGAGATCAATCTGCTTCTTCGATCAACAGCACCGGCTCACTGCGGTTCTTGGCTCTTCAGGGCAAGATTTCATTTAGGTCTCTGAGTTTCAAACAGGCGTTCGTGTAATACGAGATGAAACTTCCCTTTTCCAGATTAACACTATCCTTTCTCATTTGATTTTGTTTTCCTCTGTTAATCAATTAAAATTGAAATCGTCAAGGGGAGGGTGGGGGAAGACGCTTGTTGCACGAGCATTTTTTGCATAGTTTTTGTTCTTTTTTGGGGTTCATTTTGAATTTGTCATCCCACGCTGTAAACGATTTCTAAGTGATTTTGAGCTTGCTTCCATTGAAGATAAATTACTGATCTCAAGTCCAGCTTCCCCACTCACCCCCTCTCACCTCCCATTCTCTCCTCCCACTCCATACTTGAAATGAAGACGATGTTGTTATTTTTACATTACAGTATCAATGTAGGGCACGGTACGGTTTTTAACACTGAAGTCATTCTGACCGCCCCTGTTTTCCGTGGCACATAAAAACAGTGTTCTTGGGCAATATTACGATAACTTTTTTGAAGTCATAAAATTTCAGTTGATCTTGGAGTTTTAAATCAGCATAATTATTCTCTCTTCTTCGTTGGTTCTTGTAGATTTGCATTTCAGAGTATGGAAGTTGAAGTTGTGTCCTACAGAATATTACGTTAAGTTACATTTCACAAAGGTGCCCGGGAACATTTGTGTGCTCCCAGACCAGAACGTATGCACATAGGTTAACAAAAGTATTGCGTACTTACAGACACATATTAAACGTCTTACAGAAAAAAAAATAACGTGGAGAGGCCATGGGGTTTAATCCATTGTGCCCCCTCCTTTTAAAGGAAAATAACTGTACTTTGCAAAGCCTTCTTAGTAACACACACACAAAAAAAAAACAAACAAACAAACATAAAAACACACAGCAAATTCTGTAAGGAGAGTATGTTCTAAATGGAAATATAACAAAATATGCAAGTTTGCGGTCAGTAGAACCTCCGTCACCATGGAAAAACATGCAAAAATTACATACAGACACATCTGCGCTGATACACTCGCCGAGTACCGAACCACTCTTGTAATTTTACAAGTTCCCTGGAGATATTCGCCTGAAATATTGGTGATTTTGAGATTGGTTGCTTGTTATAATTACCGCAAATTGAGGCCCAGTATTCCCATCGGCCCCCAGAAATAAGCATATCTGCAAATAACACATTCGAATTGTGGAAGAAAAATGTTACAGAGCATTTCAAATTGATCATGTCGGGAAAACTGTTCTGCAGAGGTGGTAACTCACTGCAAGTTGCCAAGGAGATATAGACTATTTGGGATTTCACGTCTTTTTGCAGTTCTGTATGTCATAACATTAACAGGACCTGCGTGCCGGTAGACAATCTGGGATTATTGTCGTCCTATATTATCCCGGAACAATGACAGGACAAGCATCCCGTTCCTTTGAATGTCATGGTCTCATAACAGAAAATGGAATCTCTGGTTTTCTTTGTCAAACCACCACAGACAAGATATTTTTAAACACTAATTTAATAACGAAACAAAAAAACAAACAAACCGAAAAACTCATTAAATGTTTAAAGCTCTTGCATAAACAAATGCATAAGATCTGCCTCTAAGAAAACAGAAAAAAATCCGCTGTCCGACATTCTGTTCATCAAAACTTGAATATCTTAGATTCATATCTCTAAAGGGTAGGCAGCCATTTGAAGAGTTGAGCTTGCACTTTGAGATGAAGAGATGAAATAGGAGGAAACAGCGTTTATTATCAACTTCATCTGATCCTTTCGGAAAACATGGAAAAAAGAGAGAAGCAAAATTCAGGGGGGTTTTAGTTCGTGATTCATACATGGCATGATCTGTCAAATCACATCCATTTTAATTATCTGCTCTTGCTTCGTATGACGTCATTGCTGGTGCTATTACCGTGTTCTCTGGACTGAACGGGATTTTTTGAAATGCTAAAGAACACATTCATTTGATATTCTGTGTTTGCGTACGATGTCTTAAAAGCCCTATTCTGTCTTTGAACTCGCTTGAGTTTGTTGGAACTATCACAGAATGTACCATGAATGCATTAAGTTGATTAATGATGTGAAAACGGTGAGCTTGAAATTGAAAAACCATTGAAATCTTTATTTTCTGAATGTCATCAAGTGGCATCGTTAAAGGGATAAAGAATCTTGGACTGACGTACTGAAAAGTTGACATTTATAAGTTGATTTCACCAGTGCTGTGAAAGAAATCAGCCAGGCAGACTGTCGGTTAATTATTCTTTGTCTTGTTTGTCTGCATACAGAAACCTGATGTGCAGTTTGGTTGTACTGGATATTCGAAGGAGGAATCCGGTCTATATCCAGCCTCGGCTGGCTTTCTTTACATGCGTCCAGGTACTTGGTAGTTCGTCCGTCCTCTGCTCAGCCAAGCCATTTACCCGTCCGTTCACCTATTTACTTTATCTTTTATTATCTTTAATCCACTCATCTACCCACCCCTGTTGTTCTGCCTTTACTAGTGTTACTTTACTCCATTTCGCCTCAATCCACACAAGCGTCATTTCGCCCGTCTTTACAATACTAATATCATGTAACGGTTCCTCACTTTGACACTCATCTTGCCTGGCAGCGACCTACTAGCCCGCAAACCTACACTCGAAATGTCTGCCACTTTCACTGATGGACTGACACACACATGAAATATTCAGATGTCGGTGACACTCTCAGCACTTCCTTGTGCTTGCCTTTTTAGTGCATAATTTAGTTCTCGAACATTAAACTTTTCAAGCTATGCAGAATCAGACAAACGAACTAGTTTTCAATAATAAAATAATCATGATGATGAGTATAATAATAGTAGTAAAATAACAGTGATTACAAAATTGAAAATAAACAACATCCAAGCACAAGTATTATTACCGTTCCCCGCCTCCTTTTCTTCATCATCAGCAACGACAATTAACATCGAAACGGCAACAATCATTTCCTCCATCAACATGAAGGTGGCGTCGATATTGTAGGAAATTGTTATAACGTTACATAGGCATGGGTGTAAGTTCTTATTTCGCTGGCTGCAGATGCGGGTGTTTTTTTGTTAAAAAAGGGGTTGGGGTCATACAAGTATTGACAGAAATAATGTTTTCATTATTGTAGAAAAACCGGAACTAGAACGAGTAAACAAACTGCTTGAGACAGTTTAATCGATCTTCAACTGCATTTTTACCTGTGCTTTTCTTTGCTCACTTTTGTCAGAGTTCTTTGAAAACGCGTTTCTTATCATAAATGGGGCAAAAAGGTGAGGAAAGAATATTTTTTTACAGAATAAATGTTGGAAACAGAATGAAAAAAAGAACAGAAAACAAAACACAGACTTCTATTAGAAAATTACTGTCAGTGTCAGTCTCTCGCGTAAATCATTCTTATATTTGCCCTTTGGCGTTGTCTGCACAGTGTCCAGATTAATATTTATCACGAGCATAAACACATGCGCGTAGTCGCTCACATTTGTGCACACAGGCATCTCTCTCCCTTTCTTTCTTTCTTTCTCTCCCTCTTTCTCTCTCTATCTCTTTCTCTCTGTCTTTCTCTCTCTCTCTCTCTCACACTCACAGAAGCACATAATTATATCAAGACACAGATGAGCAAAATGATGGCAGTATCATTGCGTGCATTCATATTTGAGAACAGTTCAGGTGAGAGGCAGTCTTAAACTGATTGTTAACCATCTTGAAAACTGCTGCAGAAAAACACCTTCCTAATTATTATAATTTTATCGTTTATACAAAAAATGTTCTGGATTATACTATAATTATAATTATTATACTTTACAAACAAGTTCCACAGTAAATTTCTCTATGCATCTACACTAACCGGACTCCCCCCCCCCCCCCACACACACACCCTCACATGCACTCACAAAAGTGCTTTTTCCCACAGGTTACAAGCAGCACCTTTCTCTTCCCTTCTCCTGCTTATAATAATGCATATCAGCCGTCTTTTGCTTTTCTTTTTGACACAATAAAAGTTTACCAATCTACACATCCACGCCTGCCTATCTTCCCGCCTGTACCCTCAACTCTAGCCCTCCCGCCTCCCCCACCCCCTGACTCCTCAGGCCCCCCCCCCGCACCCCACCCCACCCTTGACCATGCATGAGTGCGATAGCTGTATTGTCTGCGAGAGCATGGTTATGTGAGAAGGCCAGAGAAAGGTCACCCTAGGGTCAAGTGGCCGGTGACCTCGGTTGACCTGTCAATGGCATGATCCAGCAGTTCGGTGCATCCCCCTCGACTCCGTTATGTACAAATACATCATCTGCATGCCCGAATAGACAACGGGGCAAGGTGGGCATCACACGTCAGAGACCCGCTGGGGTTTCGGGAGGAGAGAAGGGGCGGGGAGGGGGGAAGGGGGGTAATCCTCGGGGGGGGGGGATAGGGGAGGTGACCGGTAACAGACACCATTGGTTCTCGCAGGTCGACAGATGGCCGAGCAGATAATTGTTCTTGTGAATTAACTTTCTTCTCCCTAATGACCAAGATTCCGTGTTGGAAACCTTCACCTGACGCCCAATGTTCTACAAAGACAAACGTTCTGTATTATTTATTTAATTGGAATATTCAATAATTTTTATCTACAGACAAAGTTAGGTGGTGATAACATATTTATAACACCTGATGACCAGTATTTCTATATTATTTGGAAGACTTTCTAATTTATCAACGAATAATCTTTTGTGATGAATATTTATTTTATATTCCTGTGTTCGTTTGATTGACCATTTAAAGAAGTTTTGTCAAGATGCCAAGTTTCTGGCAAGATGAGTCTGTGTCAAGATGCTCGGGGGTTTAACGATCGTGTGGCAAAGATTATTTTAAAGAGATGTTCGTGATAATGATGGCACATGGAACAGTTGTTACCGCAAGTTTGTTTAGTTGAAATAATAACTATCCTCTTTGTTCCTTCAGTTGTAGTCGCATAATGAGGAGAATGGATGGATGGATGCAGAGATGGGTTGTTTTGATAAATAGATGGATGAACGAAATAGTGGATGTGGGATTCCATAGAATAAATTTATGAATAAATATATGAATAGATGGATGATTGAAGATTTGCATAGGTAAGTTGGTTGGTTGGCGAACAAGTGTGTCGGGGTTTATGAAACCAGCACTGGAAGTTATAATTAGTGTGAGTAGACTGGTATGTAGTTACGTGTGTGGTTTGGAGCACGAGTGCGTAGGTAGGAAAAGGTCGCTGTATCTGGCAAAGGGGTGAATCGTGCCGAAAAGTGTAGTTACGTTCTGCACGTGTTTGTCTGTGGCCTGACGTGCACCAACATTGACTCAGACAGACATATGGCGGGGCAAATCAAGGTGTACCACTGATTACAATTTACATTATGGTTGATTAAACCCGGGATGGAATGGGACGATAATGCGGCGGAAGCTGCGGCGGGGATTGGGGGGGGGGCGGATTTGGGGGTAAAGCGGGTGGGGGGGGGGGAGATTTATCTGGCAGCACTTTTACTTCCAGTCAGACAGGCTTTTCATTTCTTAGTTGAGCAAGGGTTTGGACAAGCTAGACAAACAGATACTCGTATATATACACACACGCGCGCGCAGGCTCACGCACACACACACGCTCACGACGGACGGTAAATGCATGTGCGCGTGATTATGAAAGGCGGCCAGGCAGTGACTGGGTGCCAGAGAGAGCAGGGGGGGAAGGGACAGAGTTGGGGGGGGGGGCGGGGCGGGTGGGTGGGTGGGAATGAGGGCTATTTAATCATGAATGATTGAGCTGATCGATAAGTAAATGCGTTGCATCTGTGTGACCCGTGATCCTTTCCGTCCAGACTACCTGTATTATCCCAAGCCTCTTAGAATAGAACGTCAGTGCATAAATGCAAGACGTAAATCCTTAGTGGACCCGGAGAGACTCGTGCTGACGTCGTGAAAAGCCTGCTTTGTCAATCATGAATGATTATGGACTGAGTAACCTTTTTGTGTCATCAGTCGGTCTTTATTTTAAACAAATATGGACCAGGACATACATGAAGACACCACTCATAAACGAAATAACAAAATACTCACGCACACCGAATAAAAATCTATAGTCAGTCACATATTTTTGCCTCGAGTTAGATTTCGCCTTAAATTCTGGCATGTATTATGAGACACGAGAAAGGCACAGTATTCAAGATTGCATTTGAGGGAATTTTATATGGCTTGAACAGGGGACACCTTCTAATGTATGGCTGTGCTGTTTGAGACTGTTCTTGATGTTTTTTGCCTGAGGCATTTTGTGCACACTCTTTCCAGAAAAAGCACACCAGATCTTTTGTCAAGAGACCTGGATGACCAACTCCGTAGACATTGCCTGAGCATGAGCGAAAGAATCAGAGGAAATCGCCATAGAAATATGTATAATACTTCATGAAAGTTCTATGAAATTGAATGTATGTGGATTTTAAAGTACAGGTCATTGTGTCCCAGACCCGGGGGCACATTTTGGCAACTGACCCATTACTTGTTGAGTACTTTTGTATTTCTGTTTTCTTGTGATGTCTATTAGATTTATATCATTACTTGGTACAGACAAGGCCCAGGAAGAGGAAGCACGGCGGTGTCCAAAGGTAAAAAGCCGTCGAATTTGTGTGGTTAAAGAAGAGGCCAAGGAGACGAAGATGAAGTGGATTTGTTTGTCCAGATAAAAAACTATTGTATTATTGCGCGGAGTTTGTTTCCTGTGTCATAAGGTAAACTATTGATGAATTCGATCTTAGCACAGTGCACAAGATAACATCTGTCTTTTTGTTGTTGTTGTTGTTGCTTTTGCTTCCAAAAATATGTATAAATGCACTTAATAAGATAAAAATTAAGTCTTGCATGAAATCTGTCAAAAGAGCTTTTTCTTGCAGCTTCTGTAAAGATATGTGAGTGTGCATGAGAAAACCCGGTATAAGTCGGCAACATGACATTTTGAGTTCTGTACATATAATAAAAGACAAGACATTTCTGATAAATTGAAGACAATGACCCCCCTAAAACAAGATTTTGAGAAAACGGCATTTAATCGTATTAGTGGCCATAGCTAATTGACCAAGTAATATTGGAGTGATTGCTGTTAGGAGACCGTAGTCTAATAACTAAGCAGTTATAGAGATCATAGTGAGTAGTGTTCACTGCTCATCTACAGTTTACCCTGTAACATGCCACGGTCCCCTAGCAACAGCCGAGTCGGACGTTTTTGGATCTTGTTAGGAGGCCGTAGTCTAATTACAAAGCCGTTATAGAGATCATAGTGAGTAGTGTTCACTGCTCGTCTACAGTTTACCCTGTAACATGCCACGGTCCCCTAAACAACAGCCAAGTTGGAGGTTTGTGTCGGACCCATATTTTGACTTCAAAGCCGTTTTTCTCAAAATCAGCTCTGCCGACTTATACCGGGTTTTCTCATGCACACTCACATATGGGAAGCATTACATTATTTTTTAATATCTAAATATGGAAACGTGAAATTTCATTTGATACGATGTGATGCTGCACAGGGAGCCTTGCAAAGATTGTTTTCAATCGTCATATTGGCAATAATAATGAAGTCCCCTTTCTTATGTAAGCAGGGCAGGTTTTTTTTGTTTTTTTAAAGTTACAAATGAGTGATATCCAGTTTATTTCACCAAAACATAAAACGCATCACAATGTTAAAGCGAAGCATTAATCTTTGCAATGTACTATTCATTTCCAGATGATTCGTTTTAAAACTGGGCAACACATGTTTGGGTTTGCTTGGCGAAAACATTATTCCGTTATTTTTCTAATTGACTTCCAGCGAGCCGCTGTTTGATTGGTGGGCGGACTTGGACAAACGCCGTACTGGACTTCCCCCCCCCCCCCCACCCCCCCTCGGCGGGATCAAAAACATTGACAGCTTAAAGAAAGACGGAGGAGAGAAAAGAAAAAGTATTGACGTCAACGAACTATATAAAATGTCATATAAATATGGGGCTTGAATATCTCTTTCGAATCAGTGTTGCCGCAGCATGGGACAAGTTTACAAAAATGAGAGCCACAACTGAGAATTGGTTATGCTGTTTGTTTGTTAATTTTGTTTGCTTTGATGTGGCATTTTTTTTTTTGTAAGCGTTTACATGTTTGTTTTTGTCAGATGTCAAAACGATTTTCTGTAAGACAGACCGCAGGCTTTACCTAAGGGTACATAAGTGTGTTCTGCGGAAACAGTTTGTGGAAACTGGTAAAGCAATGTTAATTACTTTAATAGGTTTGTTTGTTTTGCAAGAAACTATTTTTGTCAGCTTCTCTGCGTGGGTCGTGACCATTTCGTTGCCAAAATGGCATTCGAACCAATATTGAAACTCTGTTTCTAAAAAATATTTAGAGTTAGGGTTGGGTTAGGGTTGGTTGTAGATTACACGGCGTAAAGAACGTTCATGGGCTCTTTAATTAATGCATGTTTTCAGACTCCGATTCCTGTGCTTGAGCAGAATAATATTTTGGGATTAGAATGACTACCAGGTTAGATTAGATTGAGTTCTCTCTGTCTGTCTATCTTTCTTGCTCTCTCTCTCTCTCTCTCTCTCTCTCTCTCTCTCTCTCTCTCTTTCTCTCTCTCTTTCTCTCGCTTTCTCTCCCTCATCAGTTGGCATCTCTCATTGTTTCTTCCTCTTTCCCCTCTCTTCTGTCCATCTCTCTTTCTTTTCCCCTCTCTTGTCGCCCAATCTCTCTCTCTCTCTCTCTCTCTGTCACACTGTTTCTCTCCATCTTTTTCTTTCTCTCTCACGCTTTCTTTCTTTCTGGACGTCTTGCCTACACTGTCAGTTTCAGCTACTAATGAAGATAAAATCTGTTCCCTTTCAGTCTCAGGTAATTGAACTCACACCGTAGGAGGCCACGGGCCGCGGGTGTTCGAGCGCAGATTATTCATTTCTATATCTAAATTGTAATACGGTTACGGCCTAGAAGTACGCGGTCTTAATCAGGTCATTCCAACACAGAAAATTTACAGCGTACGTCTCCTACAGGAACCTGGTTATCACTGCAGGCAAGATAACCTATTAACATTATACACAATGTCTTTATGCTTAGATGATTTCCAATTCCACTATCAGGGCATGTCACCCTGTAATTGTGTAATACTTCATTTTTTGCGCTGTTCTAGGGGAGTTTTTGTGTCAGCCGCATCCACTCTATGAAATAAAAACCAACCTTATTTGGGATTGTTTTTCGTGACCTCATTAGGTAATGCACAATGCATCGTCTCGCTGCCAGGGTAATCCGATTTAAGAACTCTCCATTCGGAAAAGAAGATGAATAGGCGACAGATCAGCCGGCCATGTTACCGAAAAGATAAGCGTACGGAGATTTCGGATGCTCTAAATAAAAATTGAAATTTTTGGAAGAACCAGCTGACACTACAGGATGAGGACACAGGCTTCAGAGGAATAGAACCTATGCCAATCAATTATATCAGGCCCTGACATCCTAATACTCCGTGGAGGTCGGTTCTCAGCAGGATCATGTGCCAAGTTGTTCCTCTGCAATTTTTGAGTGATGGTTTGCAACCTTTACTAAAATATTAAGCAACCACAACTACAGTCATGATGTCAGTGGAAGGCGCGCCTATCGTAATTTTAACACAGCAGTAAGGAAGAACGATGTACCAACTGCAGGAACTGAGATTTGCTAAAATAGTTTACGACCGAACATACTGGAAGACGGCCCGGCCATAATAATCACTTGGAAATGAATAGTTGAGACTTTCGGCCCCGTTAAGACCGAGTATGAGATTCTACGATCGCCCTCAATCAGAATTGCGAACGCTGACGCATATTGCCAAGGGATGCTGTCTGCTTGTCAAACTGGGCGGCACCTCACGCCTTGATTACATTACAAAGTTGAAACGCATTATCAAACGGACTGCCAAATCGGGAGATACGAGGCTGAAATGCAAAATGACGTCCTGATTAAAATGCCGTAACCTCAGAGGATTAAATTCATGAGTTTAATTCTGGGCCTGTGTCAGGGGACAACGCATTGAGCTGCTGCTGCTGCTTGTATGAGCACCGGCGCTGCTCTGTCCATGTGTCCATCCAAAAAGCATGTTCATACAGTGGCAGCTGCAAGCTTTTTCAATACCAGGATTCAAAATTTGATTTCATTCCTCTATCAGCTTGATCAGAGCAATTCCTTTCCCACAAATCCCCAAGATAACCCCCTGAAATGAATTGTATGAATACGATTAAATTTATCATTTATTTTGTTTCCACAATGCAGTCGACTCTGCACGTCAGCTTATGAACTTCAACAAGCAGCGGCAACGAAGGTACCTACATTGATCCTGATTAACGAGGGTTTTTTTTTTTGTTGTTGTTGTTGTAATAAGCAGAGGCGTATTCATTTTTGTCATGCCATGGTAACGGGACTTACAGATTGGATCTGCATTTCTGTGTGAACATAATTTACGACGTTATTACATCACACGGGCACTTACAAAAAATAGAACCATAGAGGCAATTGTTAAGATCTTTCAGATTCTGAAAATTCCGCTCAACAGTTTGTGTAACCTAGAACTAGAAAGCTGTGCTGAACTCCCGTGAGGTTCTCAGACAGTTGACCTGTGTAACTATTTACACCATGTGATGATGTGGCGTCGGCGAAGTTTTTGTCCTCATGGACTTACCGTCTGGAATTTGTTTGGCGCAACAGCTCGCAGTACAGCCCTCGGCAACACGGTGGATGAACCAACATGCTCAGATGGAGTCATAACTATGTGTATAAACGACTCGTAACCTATTTAACCAGCTGGAATAATTTAATTTTGCCTGTGAGCTTCACTTGTAAATGACCTGACCTGGCACATTATTATAGTGTGACATACTGATATTTTATAGGTCATGTCTTTCTCCCGAACAGTTCTAGATCTAAATGATGGACACGCTGTTGTTTCCTTCAGCATTTTGGGTGAAAATTCTACGTTCTCCACTATTCAGATCCAGGTACCTTCACATCTTTTGGTTCTTGCATTTCCTGTCAGCTGGCTTGGCTTTCCATATTACTGTGGTAGTCTAATAGTTTCACAATACTGTTTTTGTCAAGCTAGGGCATGACATTCATACCTGTATCATCTGCCATCTTTCAAGTGAGCGGTTCACTCTGTCCTGGAAGGAAGGTGTAAAACAGAACAAAAGTTCCTGTAACAGCTTGTCATGCATTTTCTGTGGAATTCCATTAGAGCATCTATGCAGATCAAACCGGGGGGGGGGGGGGGGGGGAAGTGGGGAAGTTATTACAGCTCATAAAATATACTCTATAGGATACAGTAATGGTGCACCGGAGTGCTCCATGTATATCTTCTTCATCTGTCAATGACACTCAGAATAACTGTCAGCGAATACCAAATAAGTAGTTGCTGTCTCCATGCTTCAAACGAATCAAATAACAAAATAAAACAACACATAAATGTTCTACGGATACAATTTATTCCTCCCATAAGATCAGTCCATCAAACTTTTTAAGTTTGCCTTAATACGTAGAGTTACGTACATTCACGATTGCAACGTTTGTATTAAGTTGCCCATAAGGTGGATGACACACGCTGTCTCACAGGAGACCCCAACTTTGTACAGGATCGAGCTCACACTAGAATGCAACTTAATCATGACGGGAAAGCCCAATTGACACTGTCACAAAGAATCAGAATTGGTTGTCCCCAGAACATCCCAAAATTTCAAACGCCGAGCCATTTTCCTGGTTCAACTGGGAAATCAGTGCGCTTGGTAAGGAACATTTGTGTATACATTTTAGTTGGCCAGAACGACGCTGCCATTGAAACAAGTCCGATTGGCTGAGGCCATCAAACACTGCAGACACAACTGATGAAATATAGCAATTTGTCTACAGTGATGTCCTGTGGTGGATGATATATACTGGTTAGAGCAAAGGGGAAACTTTTGAACTGCCGTTTACAGGACATTTGTAAATTTGTCATGAATTTTCATCTTAAGCATTACTGCAGTTTTTGTTCAAAGACTTTTTTGGGAAACTCCAATTTGTAGGGCTTTCATGACAGCGTTTCATGACGTTCCAACTGTATGAGGCCAGCTGCTGCTTACTTCACTGGCTTAAACCATTTGGTCTAATTAGGTTAAAGAGTTAAGTGTGTGCACAAGGGGGTTTGACACACCCAGCATTGATGTAGAATAGTTCACCTGATGCAGATGCAAAGACATCTACACGACTGGGTCAAATGGCGCAACATTCCAACTTTTGTAACAAGCGCTCAGGGCGAGTGAGTTATGTGCACTTGCATTTCCCCAGTCTTGGCTCACAGGCAAGTTTTCTGCCATTATTCTGTCGTGTTATCTCCCATCTCGCCCGGAGTCTCGGATCTTACCAGATTCTCATTCCCAGCGAGTCAAGAGTCTTGTCATTTCCGATCGGAATGATCTGGAAACTTGTGGCATTATTACCCCTCTTCTAATATTCTCACTGATTCCCATAGGGAAGAACGTACATAAATGAAATATATAAACAATTTGATAAGGGGTTTATTTAAAAGTGCGGTAATGAGCTCTGACGAGGGCCACGTGCCAGACAGGAAGGAAGAACATGCTTAGTTTTTCAAGTACCTTCAATTACTGCAGAATGTTTGTTGGGAAATACACCAGAGATTTATTGTGTTGTGAAGAATGATTAGAGCCTTTGCAAAAAATCTGACAACTGTGACTTCCAAATTGCCATTGTGTTTCCGAAGCCAAACTAAAAATATCTCGGAACCATCGGAACCATGTTCTGTCTATGGCAATATTAATTTGTGTTCAGGATGGCTGTAGCGCCGAGTTGGACAAAGGAAATTTAGTTGTTCTTGGCTGAGGCTTGCGTTTCTGTGTTCAAGTACAATAAATTTTGTACATGTGGGTATGTTTCCAGTGGAAAGGAACGAAAAGTCCACGGGGGTGGGGCCATAAAGTTTTAAGTTTGTAATTCTCACAGCAAAGCTGAGTGGGTGGGGGTGGTGGGGTAGGGGTGGGGGGCTGGCTAAGTATAAAATGGGTGTGTCAGGGTGAAAGTAATTTCCAGAATTAAAAGATAAGATAAGATAAGATAAGATAAATTTTATTCGTCCTTGTACAAGGAAATTTGTTTTGATCATTGAATACATAACAATACAGTTACAGAAGCAGAAAGTATGATACATAGCGCGCACACACACATATACACACACACACTGATAAATTAACTAAATTAACAAAATTAACAGTGCACACAATATGCTTCCCTAACTAAAACACATTGACCTGACACGCAGGACATAATTCAACTGTGCACAGATTACGATCAAGATGACGACATTATTGTAACATCCTAGTTGATGATGGAATAAACGATTTAAAGTAGCGCTCAGTTTTAGTTTTCTTTGACAACAGCCTTAAACTTCTTACAGATCTTATATATTCCTTGTTCAGGGGATGTTGGGGGTCATTTATAATAATATTAGCTTTTTTAATACAAGCACCAGTGTACAGCTCATCAAAATATGGCAGATCACAGATACAAATTTTGGATGCTTTTTTAATTAAATTATTGATTTTATTTTTATCTTTTTGTAAGATGTTTCCTCCCCAACAGACAACTCCATACATCAAAACGCTCTGAATAGCCATGGTGTAAAATATTTTCAGAATGCTTTTGCTAACTTTTAAAAAGCGGAGCTTTCTGAGGAAATACATGCGCTGGTTGGCTTTCTTGTATACATATGTTACATGCGCATGCCAGTTAAGCAATGAATCAATAGTAATGCCAAGATATTTGGCCTCTGTGACAATTTCAACCTCTTCATTGTTGATAGTAAGAGGGCAAACAGGATCGTTGTTATTTTTCCTAAAGTCAAAAACAAGCTCTTTTGTTTTCTTAACATTCAGTAGAAGATAGTTGTTATTACACCAACAATGAAAGGATTGTACAATGTTAGAATATTCGTGGCCAGAGTTAGGTAAAAGGCCTAAAATAGCAGAGTCGTCGGCAAATTTAAGAAGGTAAACGTAAAAGAAGGGGGATTATAAACGAACACTGTCCGCGCGTGGAGTTTCGAGGAAATATTTCTTAAACATTGACCCAGAGCAGCCAGGCTACTGCAAGTGCTCACTGCCGCCTCTACTTATGTGGTTCAAGGTTTGAACCGGGGACGGATGAGCATGAAGTTGAAGTCATAATATTTTGGATCAGAGGGCAAGATTTGATCAGAAGGCAGGAGTGCCATGTTCCCAGCATCGGAAGTTCCTTCTCCTGTCTATCCAATTCTCCGTGCGTCCTAACTCTCACCTTTGCCCCGACCCGCCTCCCAGTGTGGCTCCGGTGTCACTGTATTTTGCTCAGAGCCTGAGACAGAAACAATTGAAGCGACTGACACGCTCCATAAATATTATGATACAGATCAGTACGAGAAATGTAACAGGATATTGAAAAAAAAAAAACAACTGTTGTTTTTGTTGTTATTTTTGTTTAATGAATAATGAAGGAGTTGGTGGCTCGAACGATTTGCTTGTGATCATTGTATCACAGCCGGGGTTGTGCAATTGGAGCATAACTTCATCCACGGACAATTAGAGATCTTTATTTGGCTGGACTGGCCATTTGAATACTATGGCCACTTGATCATCTCATCATGTAAATTGCTATGTTTGAAAAGCAAAATCTCTAATACTAAAAAAAATTCTCTTTCAAAGTTCCGAAGATGTATAAGAATAAAACTTAATAGATTTTACAAAATGATGCCCGGAACCGGGCCGACAAATTGGCAAGCAATTTAGTGAATAAACGCAAAGCTGTTCCATTGCAAACTCTTTGTATTGGATTTGAGTTCATTCCAGATTTCAGCAGGTTGAAAAGCGTAAAAACTATACTTTCGTGCCCGTTGATATTACAAACATCTGACATTCGGCTGTAAGATGCACAGCCATAAGCCACTGAAGTAATTTCAAAATCACACTAAGTTTCATGCCTGCGACGAAACGACAGACCTGCTGAAACCCCGGCCGGGTGTTAGATATGCCCAGTGAGAAATGCAGGTTAGGAAACTTGACCTGTTTTTTTCATTGACAGGCCTGGATGTCTGAATGAGGGTGTGTCTAGATCTGGGTTAAGAACACTTGGCCAGGTTGTTTGTCATCTGTGTGCGATATTGAGGTCATGGTGAAAGCAAACAGCCCGGCAGATTTAGGCATTAAGCTTTGCTTTGGCGGAAACAGAATAAGATAGGTTTAGAGCCAGACCCCCCCCCCCAAAAAAAAACAACAAACAACAACAACAACCAACTTGTTAATAATCGCCATAAAATGTATCCATGGCAGTTTCGATTTTCTTTTAAGTATTCCTCCACGCCGTTAAAATAGTTGGACATTAAACGTGTCCAAACTAATATGGGCAAATTCGGCCTCTCTCTCTCTCTCTCTCTCTCTCTCTCTCTCTCTCTCTCTCTCTCTCTCTCTCTCTCTCTCTCTCTCTCCTCTCTTTCTCTCTCTCTCTCTCTCTCTCTCTCTCTCTGTGTTTTTAGGGGTAAAAAAAAACAAGAGAGGGGGGGGGGGGGAGATTCATTTTTCAAAAAGTTCATCTCAGAAACAAACAATTCTACCAAATATTTTTTGTCGTACAGAACTAAACAGGCGTTACATGACCCATCCAGGATGTAATTTTTTGTTTTCAACCAAACAGGGGCAAGTGTTAGTCATAGTGGGAGCTTCACCATGCATGTAACTTACAACGTAGATTCCAGTAAGCGATGCGTGGACCTACGACCTGGATGTTTCAAAGGTTGAAATGTTCTCGTTTAATGCGAAAATTCGATCGTTTTTCGAGTGCATCATTTAATTATTGTGGTGTGATGGAAATTGTGCAGTTAGCCTAGCTGAAGAGAATGCGCCGGAACAAAAAACAAACAAATAACAAACTGCTGTGTAACGGTAAGTTTGTTTAGTGTGAAGGACTTGTGAGACTCGTGCATTTCTTATTTCTTGTTTTTGTAACCATGCAAAACTAATGGTAGGTAGCCAGGCGCAGAGTGTATGAGTGAGTAAAGCTGACGTAGTGCTTGGTGATTGATGAGTTTTCCCGTTGTCATAATATTTTGTCTGTCATTGCTGGCACTGTGTACAGCACGTTGAAAGGGAAGAGTCTAAACAATAATTCTTTCATACATCTATCATAATCAAGCAGTTGCGTTTAAACTAATGATTTCGGTGGAAGAGGTGATGAAACACCACTCCTGCATCTTCAGTGTTTCAGCAACAACACAGACCGAACTTCTGCCTGAGTAACAGTGGTGTTATCGTTTTAAGTGCGCTGATTTTTTTTTTTAAGTACGAGACGATCCTTGCCAGGTGTGAGACTGAACGCGAACATTCGAGAATGATGCGCTTTGAGATACAGAGAAAATTAGGGATAAAAGAGGGAGGGGGGGGGGAAGAGAGAGAGAGAGAGAGAGAGAGAGAGAAAGAAAGAGAGAGAGCGAGAGAGATCAACGGGAGCAATGAGTACTTGCTGTTGAAGAGGAAAGAACAACCTGGGTGGGACGGGGAGAGGGAGACAGAGAGGGGGTGGGGAGAAGGGAGGGGAAAGATAGAGAGAGAGTGTGTGTGTGTGTGTGTGTGTGAGAGAGAGAGAGAGAGAGAGAGAGGGAGGTGGACGATCTCATGTTTCTAATAAGCATGTCGTTATTGAAACCAGGTCGACCTTCGTAACAACACCGACCTGGTGATCGATGCTTAGCGAGTCTCCTTGAGCAGTTCTCTGGCTTCGTCCTCTAACTAGTCCTTAGTAGCACAGTGACTGTAGTGACAAGTTTCCCCAGTGGGGCAAATGTCGCAGTCACTCCGACTCTTTCTCCTCACAGCCCAGTCCTTCCTCTCTTTGTTTCTTCCACCCATTTGCTCCCAGTTCTGCCTTTGTCGCTTGTCGCCAGTGTTGCCCTCTGTTCGTTATATTCTCTCTCTCTTTCCCTCTGCACCCCACATGTCTCTCTCTCTCTTTCACCTATCATGTACTCTCTCTGTTCTTTTTTTAAAGTTATTTAATCTGTTTCCGCTCGTCATTACTTTCATATTTTCCTGATCTTAAGACCTACGCTCTCTCTCTCTCTCTTTCTCTCTCTCTCTCTTTTTCCCCGTCCACCCCTTCCTCCCCTATTCCCCTCTCCTCCGTCCCACCTACATTTTGTTCTTGTCTTTTTTACCGTAGTTGATTTTTTGCTTCCGTTGACTTCGCTTTTCATCGTGTCCTTCCTTCCTTCCCGATTCTTGTGTGACCACGTTGCTTTATTGCCTCTTATTTCTCCTCGGATCCCTCTTTGCATTGCGTTTTGCCGGCGTACTCATTAGTCTGTTTGACTGTCTGTGTGACAGTTGGAAAGAACGCGGAGATAGAATAGCCAGCCAGAAAGGCAGACAGACAGACACACAGACAGACAATGTTATTGCCCTTCCTGATACCCCTCATTATCACCAGCAACTAATTTGTATTTTCATCTGCCTAATCTTCACCTACAGCTCGACTCACTGGTATAGACAGACAGACAGACAGCGTTATTGCTCTTCCTGATACCCCTCATTATCACCTTGCGACTAATTTCTATTTCCATCTGGCTGATCTTCATCCACAGCTCGACTTACTGTGGCTGGACTCACCTGAACGACCTCTCGTTTGCCTCTTCTCTCCAGTATCCTGACTTCTCTCCCTCTCTCTCTCTCTCTCTCACACACACACACACACACACACACACACACACACTCCATGCCTCTCCTGCGCCCTCGCCGTTGGCCTCGTTCTCCAGTTCACGTCCACTTCAAGCCTGGCTTGACCGGTCAGTGACCACCACCAACTCGGTGATTGGTATACCTGGGCCCCGTCAGGTGGTCACTGCCGCGTGGTCCCTGCCAAGCTGCCCAGTATAGAAATCATGTAGATATGCAATGTAACACCGCTTACAACAATAATGGAGGTATCGCGTCACTATTTCTCTGTTCCGAACTATTCCTAGACGCGGCATGGTTGACAATACCGCGCTCCGCTGTCACCCATGGGATTACGTGACATGTCTGCCGACCAACAGGGTCAGATCCTTGTTTAGAAAAGATAACAGAAAAAAAAAAAAAAAACCTGTCGATGACCTTCCAGCACTGCAACGATAGTGGACACGCGGGATAATCGGTTGTTGTTGTTGTTTTTTTTTTGCTTTTTTTTTTTTCAAAACTGTACTCGCACTGAAAGTACGATTGGCGCTCACGTATACTGAGCTGTTGTACTTCTCTTATCAAAGTTAAGCGAGGCTAGTGCAGAGATTACGGGTGAACTCTGGTATGTTTGGTCTATCTATCTATCTATCTATCTATGTATCTATCTATCTATCTATCTATCTATCTATCTATCTATCTGTCTGTCTGTCTGTCGCTATCTATCTATCTATCTATTTATCTATCTATCTATCTATTTATCTATCTATCTATCTATCTATCCGCCTGTTTGCCTTCCTGCCAATCTGTCTCAGTCTGTCTGTGTCTGTCTGTCTGTCAGTCTGTATAACTCTAGACTGATTTAATACTTGGCTGATTGATTGACTGGCCAATTGAATCATTTATTTACAGAACGTGTTTATTGGTTACGCAATATCAGTGTCAAGTTGTGCAACATTACATTTTGTTTTGTGTAGTCATCCACGCCGGAGATGAGTCTCTTGTGACATTTTTGTTGTTATGTATGTGTTTGTGTATAATCACATGACACTCTTGCCATCTTTACTAACCCAGTTAAACCGAGAAAGCAAAGTGAATTATTCTCTGTCCTGCTGACATCAAGGTCTTAAGTACGCTCTTTGATGTTATATATAGCATTCACGTGTCATGCCGAATGTTACTCCGGCTTGTGAGCATTTGGCTGTCGGGAGGCTGAGTTTTTCTCTGTCTCTCTTTTTGTTCTCGTATGTTTATCCTCGTGCAACCGTAATTATCCGATGAAATTATAATTCCATGTTCCCACTGATGAGGATGTTGGGGAAGATCAAAGAACGGGGGTCCTGGCGCTAGAAGTATTCAGACAGTAACATTTTTGCCGGCTGGCGACGTCCAGACTTGTGATGTGTGTGACACGGTGCCCTGAAAGGGTCTCTGGCCAGGCTGTTTACAGCTGGACTCCGTTTTCTGCTTTCTGATGATATGCATTAATATGGTAAAACTGCACTACATGTTGATCGGGCCCACCAATTATTGATTGAGGTTTTTTTTACTCCAGAAAGTGCCACAGTTGCTTGTTGCAGCCCATAAATAATTGGAATCCGCGGATACATCGTTATTGTTAATTTCCTAATTGGAAATGAAAGCTGGCGTAACGTTCTTTGTTGATACTGGTTTGGGTTCTTTTCTCCTTTCTTTTTTCGTCGTGGTTGTTTTTTTGTCCCAGATAAAATGGAAATTTATCTAGCGAAAATAGATCATCATGTGTCGATAGATCTTATTTTGTCTCTTGACAATATTACTTTTTTCGTCTTTTCGTGTCATAGCTTATCATTCAACTTATTATCGTATTTTGATGGGTTCGTTCTTTTCCATTTAAAATGTCTTGTTTGGGAAGTATCACTGTCTGTTTGGTATCGATCAGGCACACATCACAAGCCCCGTTAAGTTATTACATAAAATATCAACAGAACACTGACATAATATCGTGCAACGAACATTTAACTGTGGCCCATAAAACCATACCAGACAAGAGAAATTCGATTTTGCCCATCGCTAGACGCCATGTGCAGTGCCTTCTGAAAGAGGGTCCTTGCTGTGAAACTCCCCACGTTCATTACCAGTGCAAGAGATTTGATCAAAAAAAAAAGAACGAAATATTGGGGTGGGGGATGCAGGGTTCAGGGTGAGTAGTTTGGTCTTTCAGCCTATCGGAGTAGGGTCGATTCGAAACATTGTTTCTTTATCGCTTTGTGAAAAGAGAGAAAGAAAAAAAAAAACCCATTCATTTCCGCATTTTCTTTGCCCTGGAAATCGTACGATCAACTGCCTGGCTGTTCCAATCATAGCTACTAGGGTATCCTAAATTTTGTGTTTTCCCGTCAGTGAGGTAATTTAACGGTTTTTCTGATCCGTCCAACCATTGCCGGGTCACTTCGACTATTTGATCCGTAACAAATTGATTCTCTCTGGCATTTGGGTGGAAAGAGGAAAGGGGGAGGTTTTGAAACTTCGCCGTTCGTCCACACTGTTTGGCAGATTACAACACCATTAGCTGTTCTTGCAGACCACTTGCTGGACGTGGCAATCCGAGCTGTGGCATTATTTATAAATGACTCCATGAGTTGTGAAGTCCAGTATTTTGGCATAGACTACCCACGAGTACAAAGCTCAATACACGGTTAATTCCTGCAACAGTAATTGTAGTGACTGGCTGGCTCAGGATTAGTCTAAATGTAACGTACCAACTACCATTTGACCTGAAATTGCACAAGGTCGTCTAAAATCAGCATCTGGCACAAACAAACGCAGGGGTCTGTAGTCACAGCTATATCGCCACCTGGTAGAAGTCTCTTAGCATACTCTAGGTGTCTGAATAGCTTTGGCCAAGATGAAAATGTAACTATGATTTCTGAACTGCTGCAAAATCGTGATGGCACACTTTCGAGCTACGTCCTGTTTTGAATATCTCACGTCGCCTGGGGTCATTTTGACGTAACCATCTTTGTTGTCCGTAACCCAAGGTTTACATCGACGTGAGTAGAGAGTTTCAGGATGTTCGTTGTACACGGTCCAACCGGCGAGCTTTCTTACTGAATGTCCAGATATGAAATTTGGATGCCTGACTGAAGATGAAGACAGTAGAGTATGAAGACTAGTGAAAATCCAACCACTAGAGTTTGCAAGGTAGAGCAGTAGCAGAAACTCGTAAATATCGGGTTTGGTTGTTATCAGTAATGAGTGTCACGGATAATTAAATGTCACACCTGTGATTGTCAACGACGAACAAAAGTGCAAGCTTTGATGGCAATTTGATACAGTTATCGCTGTATCTACCGTAACTGGAGCTTCTTGTTGTGTTGTATCTGATTCTGTTGGTGCATTGACTTTTTTTTTTTAATTGAGAGTGTTGGGTTGAAAGTAAACAGAGACATGGAAGCTGAGGAGGATTCTTTAAAGGCTGGTTTCACTCGCACCCAAGTCCCCTTCGCCATTTTCCAGAATGCACAGGATATGATTGGCTTGTTTTCCAATTTTCCTTTTGAGGAGTTTTGTTGTTTGTTTTTTTTCAGATCTTCCGCATTCTCTGTGTCAGCGGTTTTTCAGGGTTATTATTTGGTTCTCGTAATGTCCGTTTTTATTTCCTTTAAAAGCGCTCAGCTGTTCAGTTAAAGGCAAACTCTCCCGCACATGAAGTTTTGATAGAATTTGAATGTACCAGATCAAAGACTATAAAAACCTACAAAAGCACATGTCGATGAGTCCATCTCTACCTATCACACATTGAGACATTTATGAAATTCAGTTACCAAGGAAACTGAGTTAATCCAGTAATGTAATATTGTTTCGATGCCATTCATTATATGGATTTGAGTTGACTCGAGAGGGATTAGAAAAGGGATTATAAAATATTCAAGCATGTTGGTCATTAACTTGAGATTTGCGTTATATAACACCTACGCCATCTACCCATATTATTAGTCATTAAATTTACGAAACACCTAATTGTAACCTACACTTTGAAACTAGTACGAAAACGTACATTGTCAATTTCCTACCATACGAGATGCCCGGCCGAGTTCGAAATGAAATACGGATAATCTTGTCTTCAGTGAGATGAAAAGAGGTCGTCAATTCACTCCTGAGTACTATCACTTGTTTTTCAATGCACCGAAGAGTATGTAGGAATGACTATTCTCTAGACCGAGGTCGGACCACGGGAAAGAAAAGTGCTAATATCCGAATGGCATCAATCTTTAAATTGCTGCCACCTATCTCTGTGCGCAGAGCCAATTTTCCGTCCGACATTTTAATCGCCGTTCAATTCCCTGTGGTGTTTTGCCGCCATTATGACTGCTGACCTCGGCGTTTTCCGCACGCTTTGGAATCTAGGGGAACTGGCACTAAACGCCACAACGAAAACTTGCAGGGCACAAACGTGTTTGCCCTAGTGATGCCAACGGTCTTCAGATATCAACTATAATAAGCGTTTACTCCCAGATATGGCATCAACATGAAGAGACAGGATAGACTAAAATTTGAAAAGAAAGAAAAAAAAAGAAAGAAAAAGAAATGATAAAACCAATTATTGCGATCAGTCCTTCCATTGTTCAAGTCATGACACATGCATGGGGAAAAGGTATCGTGCTGTCTTTTTGCTGAAAATATTTATCATTTTTCGATACTTGAACGTAAATTGTAATAAAATCACGAAATTATGAAAGTTCTGTAAGTGGAAAATTCAGCCCCTTCCCTAGCTCACAAACACCGCCAAATGTGCAAAGTTGCATAATTATAGGCAAGCTTTTAATTTTATTTTTATTTTGGTACAAGAACGTACACTGTCCCTTTCCTCCCTCTTGTGTCTAAAGGTCTCAACTGTGCCTCAAACACCACACATTTTCCTACGGTCGTACAGGGCCATCACAATCACATATACACACAGTGCAATACACGGATATTCTACTATAGTATATATATGCCAGTCCAGTTAGTCTTGACAGCCCTTGTCCCCCCACCCAACCCCCCTACCCAACCCCCCTTTCATAACCCATGTTCAGTCAGCCATCCGCATTCTAAAGGTCTCAAGATCCATACCGATCAGTGAACGGTCAGGGTATATTTTGTAGATTTATAATACCGTCACCGAACAGCAGCAAAATTGATCTTTCCATTTTTTAATCTTTTTTCTTTGGTCCTGGAATTCAATTTGTTCCAACGCAGGAAAATCAACATCTATTTTTCTCTCCTTTTTTAATCTAAAGGGCCTTTTCTGTCACGAGGATCCATAAACTCAGCAATTTTTTGCTATTTTCTTTTTCTTTCTCATATTGAACTGTTGCAGTCTAGATGTTTGGAGAGTTCATGCCACGGCTACACGAGGAGCGAATGCGTGTTGCCCAAATTGTCGATACTTTCATTTTTTTCCTGCTTCTTTTGGTGGTCGAGAAAACAGAGGCGATTCAGCAGAGCTGCCCTCAACAATGCATGGCTGGTACGCTGTATCCAGGCTGACCTGGCCTTCTAATCTGTGTGACCTCAGGTCATCGGCCAGTCAGAGAATACCTACCCACCTCTACAAACCGATGCCACTGACCAGACACGACTTACTGACCCTACCGACATAACCCCATGGGCTAAAAGCGAAATTGCCATAACAGGTGATAGAAACCTGTGCATTTCATAGACCTGTCGGTGAGGGACTGAGGAAAGGGGCATGTTCTTAGAATATTTACCTAACAACTTACGTCTCCTTTCCTCACCCCACTTGTTCGGCTTCCAGTCACCTTTGATCAAAAGGAATGGGTCTAAGAGCAGAAATTTTGACATGCGTGATGTATGAGAAAACCGAGACATCTTCCAGTATTTTGTTTTCTTAACTTGTGTTCATATTTCTGGGTGTGCAGGGCATTGTCCATTATGTGGTCCTGAAAGTCATGACAAGTGACAAGATTTGTTCTGTATTTTGCGCATTTCAGAAAAATTGCTTGAATTAAACATTTATTAAACATGAAATCCATTCCGCATTGACAGTAAATTTTGAGATGTTAAAAAAAAGACAAAAACATATTAATTACATTTGGGTGAAGGAATTCAGGACAGTGTTTCGATAGAAACTCCAGCATTTGGTAGATTTTATAGGGGATCTGGATGAATCAGTGAGAACACAATTTTGAACCATCGTGCACCAAGTGGTGCCAGTAACTAACATTGTCGTATCAGCAGCACCGGTCAGGCTGCAGATGCACACTCAAAATGCCTTGCTTTCGCCCTGAGCCAAGTAGAATATGCACTTTGACAAAAGGGACTGCTGTCTCTTTCAGACTTCGAACTCAGAATCGTGGGAAGCACAGTTGGGGTAGAGAGGGGAAAAATCACGACAAAGATTAATTCATCTCCTGCGTCCTGTGTCCTTTTTTTTTTTCTTTTGCTTATTTGGAAAAAGGAAAAAGTGGCGGTGGGAAGTGCGGACGGAGCATGCTATAGAATGTAGATACTGTCAGAGTCACGCTAAAACTGAGTCTAGAAGTAGAACGATTCGCGGAAAATAAAGGTAGATATTCGTAAAGGGTTTTCTTAACGAGGTATACACAGAATCTAAGTGAGACATCTGAGACTTCTCTGGAATGCAAGATTAAAATAGAACTATATCACTTGGCTGACATGTACCTACAAGGTAACTTTGACTTGCGAGAGTCATCCCGTGAAACATCTTATTCAGATGGGCATAGTAGCTGAAGTCAGGTTTTTACGGCTTTACTAAATAATAACACATGTAGAGCGTGCTGGAATATTTATGTCAGTTGATGTCTGGATCTGCCGTGTAGAAAGAAAGACGTAAGTCAAATGATGCCGTTTAATTCATACGGCTTTCAACATAATTATCTCCCCCTTCCCCTTTCTACATACATAAACAACCTGAAGAAATATTATTGTTGAATTATATTGAAATACCTAACTTTTCTGAGAACGGTTTAAATGGCAACGGGGCAATGTATGTCTATACAATATCCTGGTGTCTGTGCCGTACCCCGGGGTGACACTGACCAGCAGTGACCTGCCGACCCACCCTGCGCACTGACCTGTTGGTGCGGGGCGAACATAGGTATCTCTTTACCCCACGGCAGCAAAATAAGACCAGGACCGTAAAGAAATAGAGACAGATGGGAGCTTCACGCGGCACGGTGAGTACTAAAATCAGAGATGTGAAGGCGATTTAGTACGGTGTATCAGCTCTACCATTTTTACATGTACGGATTTAGGATATAATGCAATTTAGATTCAAACTCCCAAACAATGCAGTAAAATAATTGAAGTGATAAGATCGTGAATGTTTTTATTGCCTATAGGCATGGAGCAGTAGACTTGTCTACAAGACTTTTTGAGTTTATTTCCAATTATGTCATGTTATGTTTGTACGAACACTTTTGTCAGTTATACGCCAGGATAGCTACATTTCGGTACATCAAAATCATTGTCAGCTTCCTCGTGAACTGAGCTGTGCCCCATAAAACTGAAACTGGTGCTTGGCACCGCATAAAAAATATTTTTAGTTGTGGTTGTGGGCTTTTAAAATGGCTTTGACAGTGTGTTCGACAAAAATACTGGAGTCAAACGGAATTCTTGGAAATTCGATGAAATTGAAATTGCGTGTTGCTCGAAGAACGAAGTGGTTTCTAAAGCATATTTTTTGGTGTCTGAGCATACTGGCAGTGCATAATGCTCGCCTATGCGTGGACACCCGATGAATGTGATTGCCCAATTGTTAACTTGATTTTCCAAACCTGAAGTGCCCCTGAAGACGTAGTGTTCCTCACGTAAGACTCGGGCTGTAAAATCCAACTGACGCCCAGGTGAGATGATGTTGAAGTGTAAACCAGTACTTTTTTTGTTTTGTTGTGTTTTGTTTTAGATTGTCAAATCGATGAACAACAGTTTTCAAAAGTCAAATCGACCTAGCCTGGATGGATTCATTTCTGGGTTGCAAGGGAGAAACTTAAAGCGTCACAATATTTGGAAGGGTATCTCTTTATTGTTGCGCAAAGTTATTGCAGAGTTAGCCAGCCTGTCTGTTTGTCTGTGTGGCCGATCCACACAGACAGAAAGAGAACAGATAGAAGCTTGGAATTCGATCTGGCCAGGGGAGCTCGGGGTACGTCTGTTAATGCAGTAGGTGGGTGGATCCAGGTCATCTTGAGATTGTACTGTTGTGTTTAGCTGGGGACAGATATTTTTTTCTCATTAATTTTGATTGACTTGGTTTAATTCATGTCACATTTGCTCAGAACTGTAATCACTTTTCATTTCCTTCCCTTCTTTTGCATGACGTCTCGAGCTAGTTGCAGTGCTCTTTAATCATTCATTTTCTAAGTGGCTATAAGGATTACGAGACTGAAATCCTTTGAGTCATTCTATAGGATCCTGCGGCGCAGCGAGCGGATTCAGATTTGAATATGGCAACCTCCTCAGCCACACGATAAAAACTCAAGTTTAATGGAATGGACATCCAGAGATTTGAACAGGCTGTCGTGTATTCAGCCCTCGTCATGTGCTCGATAACTGGGATTTGATGGATCATCTGAGGATCCCAACATTTTTTTTTTTTTTTTTTGGCCCTCGCTTTGTTTGCTTATGAAGTAACAAAAAATACTTGAGGAGAACAGGGAAAAATAGACTAGGCTGGGGAGAAAAGAAAGGCAAGGGAAAAAATTTTCCTGGAATGGAAGCCGTCGTTGTCACGTGATTTGTATTTCAATTGTTTCATGGCATTTCCTTTGTTGTTCTGATGGCTGTTTGTTTGTTTTTTTCTTACAACTGATTTTCTTTGTATTTCTGATGTTCTTTGTGGCTCTACTGAGATTCGGGAGACGTTCACCGTGCATATTTTCTTCAGCAAAAATGTACGCATTCGGAGTTAATGGACAAAGAGAGTGTAACAACACATGTAGACATCTTACTGCGATACACAGAATAATGATCTACCGACACTGCGTCCTGAGCCGTATATTCGTAGTGGCTATACTCATTTCTCCAATGGAAAATTCGCATTTTTTGCATGAATGTGCAAATTTTTATATGAAGTTTTCATGAGCTGCTAGAATTTTATAACTTGAAAGTGACATTACGTAAATGCTTCAGCCCAGTGCAGGCTTACAGTAGCCTCGGGCCTTTTTTCCTCAGGAGAAAATGTTCCGATCTTGAAATTTACATTATGTCTCAGGAATCGTTCCCTGATCCCAGCGAGGAGTTTTCGCCCACCTGGGACGTTCTCCCATCTGGGATCGAACGTTAACCTTTGACACTGCGCCAACCGGCTAAACAGATTAGAATTATTGTGTATAGCTTTTCATACGTCGTATATTAACCGTCTTCATTTGAATACCCGCGAGTTTTAGTTTCTTGAAGGAGGAAGCCTGATTTTTATCTGGTATTTTGCCAACCCTGTAGGCACCATAATGTATCACCAGTGATACGCGTACATTTATCATTCGGTTGCAATTCCCACAAGAGCGCGGCGCGAGAAAAGTAAGGTATTTTAGTGTTTTCTACAATGTGCCTAATAAACCAACTAAATTATCATGAAACACCCCTTAATTATGCTCCTGTGAACAAATTCTCACAAAATCACACTCGTCCACACGCAGAAATGGGGGGCGGGGCCTAGAGGTCTGATATAGGTTTTGTCCCCCCCCCCCCCCTATGTGTTATTTCTAGAGTATACATATATATTTTCACTGCTGTCCTTGTCTTTTCAATCACTTGGCTTTGCAGTGTATCAACCTGCCCTTTAATCTTCGGGGATTAGAGCCCAACAGAGAAGAAACCCGCAGGATTTCACTGATGCAGTTTCATCATCCATGTCTCTTTCTTTCGGAAAACAAAATAATATTGGAGAAAGAGCCATCAGGATTTGAGTGCAACAAAACAAAGTCTGTGAGTAAAGAGCATTTGGGAGTTAAAAGGGCAGTGGCCGGTATAGACTGTCTGTGTACATTTTTTGGCGGGGGGGGGGGGGAGCAGGGGTTTCCAGGCAGTGCGACATTACCTGTTCAAACATTTAGCAATCGTTTTTTATTTCCCAGTATTGTGGCCGGTAACGTCCAGCGAAGCAAAAAACATGATGGCTGAGAAGATACCATAAAGGGGTGGGGGTTGGGGGTCCGCCGGGCAGGGGGACTGGACACAGCGACAACTTGTGGCAAATAGGGCGATCAGGGGCCTCTGACACCGGGGAATTCTCCCCCAAGCCCACCCCCCACCCCGTAGACCGTCCCCTTTCCCGCAGACAACACGTAATGTCAATGGAAATGAAATATTTATGCACAGATTTCCGTTGGTGTGTGCGTCTTTGTGTGCAGTATGCGCCAGGGGGGGGCGGGGGGGGGGGTGTGTAACAAAAAAAAAAAACCCCAACAAAACTGGTCAAAACTCTAGGGGACGCTGAACTGAATCATTGACGTCAATGTGGTGCAGTAAAAAAAACTAACCCTAAGTATTATCAAAAAACGTGAACGGAAAAAATCCACCGAAACAAACCAACCATGTTCAGTGACCGTTCTTTTATAAGTTCAGCTAGGGCGCCCTGAGGTTAATGTTGGAAGAGTGGATGACCGAAAGGAGTTCTGCTGCCATAAACTTCAGACTGAAGTATTTTGTGGCGATAACAGAGCATGGTAACTCTTCCGTTTTTTTTTAATATGAAGTATTCTTCATATTATTTACAGTATGATATACAATTTTAAAGAAGTCAAGGGCCGAGATCACACTTGTTTAACCAGAGATGTCTTCCCCCGAATATCTCATGATTTTTGTAATCTGGCTTTCCCGAAAGTGGCAAGTTGTTGTTTTTGTCTTTTTTTTTTTTTCAATTTGTAAAATTTCAAAATAGATTTGACTAGTTCTTTGTGTAGTTCACAATTTTATTTATCACAGAGATAGACAAGACATTCAAAAATTTACATACAAAACAAAAAGGAGGGGCATAAAAAACATGGCTGGGCTGGGCTGTTTATGGGAGGAAATGGAACATGCGGAAGATGAGAATGATAGAAAAACAACCCCGTTCCTCTCACGCGGAAGTAACTGGTGTAAAAAATTGCACATGCCCTGCCCCCTCTATCGCCCCTCTCCCACCAGAGTACCAGAAATTCCGTTTTGCTCCTGGAAATCAGCTGCGGGGTCACTTAGTGGCGCCAAGACTTGCAGGCAGGTAGAAATTATCTGGTATCGCTCGTAACTCTGAGACAGTTTCCACAGCAAGGCATTTGAGGTCAAGAGGAATCTGGGCCTCTTAGAGAAGACGGATGGGAGTTTGGTGTGTGGGGGGGGGGGGAGGGGGAAGGGGGAATCAGCCAACGTCCTTTTTTTTTCACCCCGGCTTTGGGACATTAATCTGGCCATGTTTGTTTGGACGGAAGAGAGGAGGGGAGGGGGAAACGGCCCCCAAAATTAATGGATAAAACCCAAGAACCAAACACACAGACTGGGTCAAAGACTTGTTCCAGAGACTTTGATCCAAGCACCTCTCAAAATCTGCGAGTTATTTTTTTTGGTTAAAGAATTTTTGGGGGGTGGTCTCTGCCCCAGTTCTTGCCCCAATTTCCCTCCCAATTTCTCTTTAGCCAATAATTTCCTCACCCTCCCAATCTTACACACACACATGCCCTCAGCCTGCCTGTCCGATTTTGCAGTCAGGTGATAGATTTTCAAATAGCTCGACTGGGATGGAATCGATATGTTCATGATGGAATGATATTCCAGACAGCCTGGTGTTTGTGACACGAGATACCGTACTTTCACACTCTTATTTGGAAAGGGTGGGGAGGGGAGAGAGTGATACGGGGGCCCGGGGTTACATGTTCCTGATCTCATTGTGTTAAGAGTGAAAGGGTATCTCTGTGCTACTATTTACAATAGTGGCGGAAATAGTTTATCTAACATTAGATGTGTCTGGAACAGAGGCAGAAAAACAGAGAGAGAGAGAGATCACATTGAAAATAAGTTCTATCCTGTCTTCAAAATTCCACACACGCACGAACATAGATACAGAGATTAAAAGTGTGGGGGGGGGGGGAACAAACACACACACACGAAGGGAGTGATTTAGTGGGTGGGGCGGGCTTGGAAATTCTGTGATGAGATTGAAAAGTGAGTTATTTTTAGACATTAAAATTGCATGAAGCCCTGAGTCAATAGCTGTTCGATATTCGAAGATGAGAAACAGAAAAATCATGGGGCCTTTTTTCAGGTGCCTGATTTGTAAGGCTTTGTATGGCACGAGTTTTATGAGATTTGCCACGTTAAAGAACAAATGCTTAATTAGCAAAAATAGTCGCGAAAGGAGATGAATCTCACATTACCGGAAAAAAAAAATCCATGAAGACATTTTTTTATTTTTTTCCTGCATCTAAACATAAAAATTTTGAGCTGTGACAAAGTTCATACTTTATTTCAAAATGCACATTCTCTAGTGAAAGAGATGGGTCATGGCTTATGTATTCCGTTTTTGTTCTTGCTTGCAAACTCAGTAATCGACCAATTTTAGTTTCATGCTTTAGGGTCAAACCTTGAAAAAAATATCTAGAATTTAAAGGTCACTGCCAAAACAAGCACAAAAGTGACTACCAAATTTGATTTCATACTCTAATGAAAACCTTGAAGAAAAAAAAAAAGTAACTCTAGGGTTACTCCCATATCCAGCATAAAAATGATTTCGAAATGTAGTTTGATACTTTACTGTAAACGTTGAAAAAAATCTAACTTAAAGGTTATTCCACATTGAGCAGAAAATTAACCATTATTTTCGATCTTAATTTGATAGGAGTTGATGTAGCCATTTACCAAATCAACTGATAGAGAATTTCCAGCCCTGTTGTTTAACTGATGCTCTGTGATATTGTTTTGTTTTCTCCTTCAAAACAAAGTGGGCGAATGTTTGGTTGTTGTTGTTTTTTCTCTCGAGCTCCGTAGGAGTTGTTGGTTTGATGAATGAGTGACTGCAAAAGGGCTGTCGCTAGCGATCTTCTGGAGCATCATTAGACATTTGGTTCTAGGGGAGTCGGGAGTGGATGGGCGGAGGAGGGATAGGAGAGGGAGGCAAATCAGGGGAGAGGAGGGGGAGGAAGAGGCCTGGTTTGTGTGTCACGGTATGGGGTGGGGGGGGGGGTTGGACGAAGGAGGGAGCGTGAAAAGAGGACGCAACATGCAAGTACTCGTTTTGGGAAGAAAATTGTCGTTAATCTCGTAGATCGGCTTGGGAGAAGGAGGAGGAAGAGGTAGAGGGAAGAGTGGGTTGGAGGACCAGTGAAATGAAAGACTGGCGTGGAGCGTAGGACGGGAACGCCAACACGCCTGGACTGCACGAAAGACCAGTGTTCTTCAGAAAGATGGATTTTGTCACATAAGAAAGAGGAAAAGCGCTGCATAAAAAAAAAATGCGCACGCATCTTGGCAAGCTTTTTCTTTCTTTCATTTTTTTTTCTTCCCCTTTTTCTTCTCCAGTCTTATAACAAGAAGGAAAGAAAGCGATTTGTCAAAGGGAAAAAATGGTTAATTTCATCTGGAAAGAAAAAAAGAGCAGGAAGAAAAAAAATTGCTTGCGCGTGAGCTCCAGTGATAAGATATTCTACAGATAGAGTTGCTTGGTGGATGATGGTTCTAATTTCATGAAATTGAGATTTTTTTTTTCCTCCCCTTTCGCGCGTTGTTTTTTTTTTTTTTCATTTTGCTTTTTCACGTCAGTTCCGATCTATTAGGGAACTGGAGACAAGGGAGGGAGTGTGTGTGTGTGTGGGAGGGGAGGGGTTTAGATAAGTACGAAAAAGATATAAAATGTGAAGGAAATGAGAGGAGACGTTTACGATAAGAGGAAAAACAACAAATGTGATGTTGAGATTGTATTTATTTATTTATTTATTTATTTATATTTCATCCGTGTGAGATATGGGGGAAGTAGATTTTACAGTTGGCAGCCCTGCTATTGTTGTAATACTTTTAGTAGTTTTTCAGCAATTCGTGTAGTCTGCCGTGTTACCGAAAAAAAAACCGCAGTTTGCCAATCAACGTCACATTCACTTTCAAACATCGTGCATAGAATGAAATTAATTATTATGCTCTGCATTTCCATCTGATTGGAATTTCGTGCGACTAGTACTATCTTACTGTCTTCATCACGGGATAGAAATGTGGCAAAGAATTAAGCGGGGTGCAAGCCAGAACGAATTAGGGCGTCTCTTGTGATTTTTTTTTTTTTTTTTGCTTTTGCTGTTGTTTTTTTCCGTAACATGGCAATAGTGTCCGCTTGTCGAATACAGTGGGTGTTGGTTGAGGTCACTAATGAAACTGTTGGGTACAGGATAGCGTGTCCTGTCACTCCAGGGCTGGGCGGAAATGTAATCACTGCTAACTGTAGGAAGAAATGCGTAGAGCGATTTCTTGCCATAATAGCATGAGCCTTGCGCAAGGGCATCCTTGTGTGGGAGTTGCAGATTCCTGCTCACATAATTTTTTTGGATGATATTTCGTGTTCCACCCAAACCAAGAATGCATGGAGTTATCAGATACTCCACTGATCTAAGTGTATCAACGCGTAGAGCTGTATGACGTGGACAGCTGAAATGATAGGGGTATAAAACGAGGTGTTTAACAATTCTTGCGACTTAAGCTGTGTTTTGGCGTGTACAGAAAGGGAAATGGCAACGGAAAGATCAAAATCCATCCAGTAGTGAAAAGAGACAGTGTTTCCATGTGCAGGGAAAGGGCTTTGCCGTATACATGAAAACGCAGCTTAAGTTTTAAGTAACTGTTGTACGTACGTCACCATAATTGTGATACCGACCGTCATGCCATTTTGTGTACAAGTTGTTTAAAATCTTGGATCCAGAACAAAGGGTCGTTGCAACATAGCTTTTATTGATATCTCTTATTGACGTCACCAGAATTGTGGTACAGACCGCAATGGAATGCTCTGGTGCCATTTTGAGTACAAGAAGTTAAAAACTAGGAGCGGAAATGACATGACGTCAAGTGAAACCAATTCGTAAGCCGCTCGTGGAAAAATGCAATCGTTTTCTGGTTTTCAATGTGTTAGAGGTGACAGGCTGTTATACATTAAGTGACAAATGTTAGTTAAAAACTAGATCATTAAGTATTGTATAATCTTTTGTTTTTTTATTATAATACATTATAATGTTATTATTTCTTGTCATAATTATAGTGGCATAAAGCCATGTGATGTCATAAAGTCGTATGCCATAAAGTCCTTTCCCTGTCAGGATGGGTATTAAGTGCTAAATTAAGAGTACACTTTGTTGAGGACATTAATGGTTAGTGTTCAAGTCCCCCCCCCCCCCTCCGCGCCCGACTGAATTAATGAACAGTTGTACAGTAACTGCTGACATCAATCTTTCAGCACGCCGACTCAATGCAGCATTTGTTGAGGTTTTGATGTGACAACTGCCGTATTGTGCGTATTATTCTATGGCAGTACTAATCTGACAAGAGCTGAAGTTCCTATCAGCAGTGACAGTTCTTGCATAATATTTGCTTTAATCCATTTTGGTCCTGGGTGGGAGAAGGGAAAGGGGGGGGGGGAGGGAAATGACTTTAAAAAAACAGTTACGTTAAAATGTGGTACATGTAGTTAAAAACAAAGAATCAACTCAACACCATCTTCAACTACATCTGCATCTACAGTGTAGAGTACTTCGAGAAATGTACTGGGTGTACGGGTAGAGAGTACCCTTGTTTTGATAACTGAACTAACTCGTTGGCTTATTTAAGTACCAATTTAACCTGCAATGTCGCCAAATCTGGATTTTACATGCAAAAACGAGATTATGAAGTTAAAAATGATATAACGAGTTTTCTAACATTATTGCAAGATTAGCTATCCTCTCCACTCCCAAGACCCTTTTCTTCCTCTCTCTCTCTCTCTCTCTCTCTCTCTCTCTCTCTCTCTCTCTCTCTCTCTCTCTCTCTCTCTCTCTCTCTTCTCTCTCTCCCCCCCTCCTTTAAAAGTGCTTTGTGAATTTATGTTGTTGGATATGTGAAACTGTGGCTAGATGATTATTGTTTCGCTGCTGACCGATTTTATTTCATGTAGGTATAGGGTATAGTACGTAATAGGTTTGCATATTATAGAGAAGAGCGAGCGAGTGAAGGAGGGAGAAAGAGAACCGGTCAGAGAGATTGAGAAAAGAAAGGGAGAGAGAACGATAGAAAGACAGACGAGACAGAGTGAGAAAGAGAAAGAGCAGGAGTAGGCTATAGGGTATGGTGCTTAATAGGTCTACTTGTTATGAGTTGCAGAGGAGAGAGAGAGAGAGAAAGAAGAGATTGAGAGAGAAGGAGAAAGAGAACTCGTCAGAGAAAGAGAGGAGAGAGCGAGGAGGTAGAGAAAGATAGACAGAAAGAAGAGAGAGAGAGAGAAGGATAGGCGCAAAATAAATATTTCAAGACAAAAGAAAGCTCGAGAAAGAAGACAAATAACTGGAAAGGGTCGGGGAAAACAGGGACGTTGATTGAGAGATTGCATTGACATCAAATTTTTATGAAGAAGAAATTGAAAACATTAATATAACCAATGTTTCATTTCGTGAAATTGATTGATCGGGGCAGACAGCATTTAATTAGGGCGAGTGAGAGAAAGAGGGAGGGGCAGAAGGGAAACAGGGTGAGAGGGAAACGAAAGGAAGGAAGGGGGTGAGAGAGATAGAAGTAGGAGGGAGGGAGGGAGGGAGGGCGGGGAGAAAGAGTGAAAAGAGCATTGAGGTAGGGAGAGGGAGAGAGGGGAGGTAGAAGCTGGAGAGTCGGGGGCAGTGAGAGAAAGAAAAAAGAGAAGAAAAGGAGGAAAGAGAGAAAGTAGAAGAGAGAGAGGAGGAATGAGAGGTGAGGAAGAGAGGGGGAAGGAAGGATAGAAGGAGGGAGGGAGAGCGAGAAATGAGAGAGGGAGAGGAGGATGAAAGATAGAGGAAGAAGAACAAGAGAAAGGAGGAGGCAGAGGAAGAATGGAAAGGACCAAGTAAAAGGAGTGGACACGTTGGCAGCAGGTTGATAGTTACGATATTTTATCTGGTACAAAAAGTAGCTTCGGCCTGGAGAAGTTAAGAAAATCCCGGTTTAATACAGTCTGGAGAAATGGGGAAAACATGACGGGCTCAGCAAGATTATTACGTGCATCAATACCTACCAATAATACGTGCAGAATGGCGGGTGTGAAACGCGTTGAGATAAATTTAATGCTTGAAATATAGAGGAAGGGACAAATATAATTTATATATGGTGAGAAGGGAAAAAAAAGGGCGGGGGGGGGGGAAGAAGAAATTAAAGCGGGCTGATGTTGCACAAAATATCCAGTACTAGATGAGCTACCGGACATTGCCCGGAATAAACAATCATGTGCTCCCCCCCCCCCTCCCCCCCTCTCTCTCTCTCTCTCTCTCTCTCTCTTTCATATAATAAAAGTAATAAACTACAGTCTTGCTTCAGAACTCATGCGCACCAGAACACTACACACCAAACTGAACGCTTGATACGGTTACTTTTTATGACATGCACGGTACTATATAATATTACGAAACAAACATGCAAATATACAGATGTTACAGAGCAATAAACATTGTTATTTTTTAAAAATACATGCTTGAAGTAGACACCTTTTAATTATAGCCATCATCTTCCTTATCTCAATTGCCACCTTCCTGCCAAATTTAAGGCCTGAAGAGTGTATAGTTTGGTCAGTTAATCATGCCAAAGGTTGCCAGTTACTGAAATATAGAATAGATTCACACACCTTGAGATTAAACCATTGGGAAAGAGGGAGAGGTCTGCAAAAAAATGCTGCGAGAAAAGAGAACGAAGTATATGAGGGAAAGAGGCGGGGGGGGGTGGGGGGGGGGGTTGGGAAGAGGCGGTTGGTATTGTACAAATTCTAAGTTGTGACACATTCACGCGTTCTGAGAGTGAGTACTTAAAATAAGTAGCAGTAAACAATACAAGAACAAAACACTGTTAGAAAAGGGAAGAAAATGTGCAGGGGCGTTTGAGAACGGGAGAAAGAGAGAGGGAGGGAGAGAGAGGGAGAGGGAGAGAGAGGGAGAGGGGGGGAGGGGGAGAGAGGGGGGGAGGGAGAGAGAGGGAGGGAGAGGGGGGGAGAGAGGGAGAGAGAGGGGGGAGGGAGGGAGAGGGGGGAGGGGGAGACAGACAGAAAGAGAAAGGGTGTGTGTGAGAGAAGGAAAGAGAAAGGGTATGATAGAGAGAAAGAGAAAGGTTATGAGAGAGAGTGAGAGAAAAAGAATGTGTATTTGTGTGTGTGTGTGTGTGAGAGAGAGAGAGAGAGAGAAAGAGAAAGGATATGAGAGAGAGAGAGAGAGAGAGAAAGGATATGAGAGAGAGAGAGAGAGAGAGAAAGGATATGAGAGAGAGAGAGAGAGAGAAAGGATATGAGAGAGAGAGAGAAAGAGAAAGGATATGAGAGAGAGAGAGAGAGAGAAAGAATGTGTATTTGTGTGTGAGAGAGAAAGAGAAAGGGTATGAGAGAGAGAGAGAGAAAGGATATGAGAGAGAGAGAGAGAGAGAAAGGATATGAGAGAGAGAGAGAGAAAGAGAAAGGATATGAGAGAGAGAGAGAGAGAGAGAAAGAATGTGTATTTGTGTGTGAGAGAGAGGACAGAAAAAGAGAAAGGGTATGAGAGAGAGAGAGAGAGAGAGAGAAAGTGTGTGAGAGAGAAAGAAGAAGAATAAAAAAGAAAATAAAGTAAGTGAAGGCTGCAACAGTGCAGAAACAAGTTAGTTGAAACTTGAAACTGAAGTCGTCTACCCAGCAAAGAACACCCCACTGGAAAAGCTTACTTAAGTGCAATACAGTATAAAAAATAGTACGCCTACAATTTTCGTGCCATCAAAGTAATAAATCTACAGTAGTGCAATAAATAAAAAAAAACAAGCCTACATTATAGTTGACTGCAAATTTTCCTTAAACAATAAACGTGGGTTGAAGTGCAGTGAAGAGTAGACGTAGGTGAAGCTGGGTTTGCTGTTGAAGGGTGCAAATGGGAAGGAAGGAACGAAGGGAAGGAAGGAGTAGGTTAAGTACGGTAGGGGAGGTCCAGAGAGATACATTGTTTAAGATGCAGACAATGGGCGCTGATTGAAGAGCGAATGGTGGTTCAAAACAAGAGGATTCGGGAAGCAAAACAGTCGACTAGATGTGCATGTACCCGGGAGTAGGAGCGGAAGAGGATCAGGAAGAAGGAAGTTAACGGATGGCACCTACCTTGGAAAAGCTGTAGGGTAGCTGCTGCTGTTGGGATTAGTGCAAAAATATTGTAAGGGCTAGTAATATACAACATTTTTTTGTTATATCATAAAAACCATAGAAAAACTGTGGGGTCGCAGCAGGGCTATAACAAACAAAGGGGGAGAGAGAGAGAGAGAGAGAGAGAGAGAGAGAGAGAGAGAGAGAGAGAGAGAGAGAGAGAGAGAGAGAGAGAGAGAGAGTTTAGCCAAACATTGAAGAAAAGAAAGATCGTGGAAATGCGCAGACTAACATGTTCTGACGCCACCTTAATGGTGCAAGGAGAGATTGCAGAAAACACGATTGTAGGCAGACAACAGTGACCGACAGACAGATGTGGCATGGGGAGGTAAAGAGAAACAGATATGGAGATCAAGGAATTTGAAATTCAGTATGTGAACGGGTGGGGGGTAAGCCGAGAGCATCTACTAACAGACAGATAGGTAAATAGATAGATAGATAGATAGATAGATAGATAGATAGATAGATAGATAGATAGATAGATAGATAGATAGATAGACAGATAGATAGATAGATAGATAGATAGATAGATAGATAGGTAGATAGATAGATAGATAGATAGATAGATAGATAGATAGATAGATAGATAGATAGATGATAGATAGAGCCAGGGCAATTGGTGGTGGGAAAGAGTGAAGGGAAAGAAAAACGGATGGGGAAAGATACAAGTATGTGAACTGACCTCTGACCCCGATAAAAGCGGGGGGGGGGGGGAAGAAACTTCGAAAAATTGTCACAGGGGTCAGAGTTGAATCATGCATTTTCATAAATTAACAAACGAGTGGAAGACAGGGGAGATGAGAAACATGCAAAGGGAGATAAATGTAGCGGTACTATGATGGATGTCTTGGACATACACATCAGCGGACCCGTTCAAGTTTTATTGGGGGGGGAGTCAAACCCAGTCACAATCAAACAGGGGGTTGCAATGCAGCTGCGAACAGAGAGAAAAGAATGAGAAAAAGAAAAAGAATAAAAGAAAGTCAGGATCTTGAGCGGGAGGTCGGGTCAGCCGAGGACAAGCAGCCACCAGCCAACAACCCCACACACAGGTAATTTGCAGGGTCACTCTGGGGTCATTGTCTATGTATAGTCCCGTCCCTGCGTCCACTTCCCCTCCCTCGACCCACCGAGTCATTACCCCCCCCCCCCCGCCCCTCTTCAACCACTTCTGGAACGTAAAATCGCCCACGCCAACGACCTCTTTGAAAAATGACCTCTCAGCTGCGACTGTCACAACCACTGCCGCCACCACATCTGCACGACCGCTGCTACCACCACCACCACCATCATCACACCCTGCCACCATTTACCATCAGATCTATTCTCACATGTACCATCTTGATACCATTATTCTCCACCATCACTATCACCATTACCACAACGCAAATTATCACGATCTTACATCTACCATCTGCAGAATACCACATGATCTGCAACATCAGAACTAACAACAACACACCGTCATCGCCATTTTCATCATACACTTAGAACCACTCATGATAACCACCATCGTCAATGCAGTCATTGCTATCATCCAGTGTATCTTTCGTGGGATTCACGTCCACTTACTTTCTTCTTCCGCATTTTAACTCTTGACATCCTTAAGACTCCCAAGCCTCGCTGTACCATTGAAGTGCCATCGAACTTGAGGACGATTCAACGTTCGGGTTTACCTAAAGAAAGTACAAGCCGTGGAAAGATTCATCTGTCGTCTATGTGATAATTTATAGTCAACTGAAAAGGGAGACTTTGCTGTTTGATTTTTTGCGTAATCCATCATTTGTCTTGCTGTCTATATATTTACAGTACAAGAACCTGGATGGGAGAATTTTCACTGCGCATTTTTTACCTGGTAACTAGCAACAGAAATGTAATTTAAGAGCCAAGTATGAACCCCTGTAATAAATCTATGTTTTACCTGATTATGTATGCGTCGATAAGTATGTAGATCTATGTTTAAATACTGGATTAATCTGTCTATAAATATAGCATAATGCTTAGGAATGTCGATCCCTTGGCAAATACATGGCGTGCATGGAAGGCTCTCTGTGCTTTGGCTTATTGGAAGTTGATTTCTTCAGTTTGACAGGGTTTGGGGACTTAATAACACATGGCATGATAATGCAAGATCTTGATTAGACTTAGATGGAGGTGGGGACTCGGGAAATGAGAAATTGTACTATACATAATAATAAAATAATTCCGTTTAAATGGAAGTCCTTTCGTCCCTAAATTTGTGGTCTGTGCCGGCTAGCAAGTTACATCTACCAGTCTGTCTGTTTGTCTTTCATTCGTCTCTCTGTCCGTCTGTCCATCCATCCGTCCGCCCACTCATCCATCCATCGACCCATCCGTCCCTTTTTGATCAGTTTATGTGCCCATTTGCTTGATTTTTTCAGCCAGTTGTACAACTATTCGTTCGTAGCTGAGGACAAAAATCGACTAAGTGAGCAAATGAAGGAACTGAACACTCGGTGGAAAAACTCGTTACTCCAGATGCATATGGGCGTGTAGAAAGAGTGTAGACATTTACTAAAGCTATAACCATATGTGCACTTGCTTGTTTATGGCAGCCACGCTACAACAGTGCATGGGGGTAGGGGGTAGGGTGGGGGAAGATCGGGCGCTGTGGGAAGTGAGGAGGGGACAGGGAGGTGGTTGACCAGTGCTTGACCCTACCAGGCAGCGAAAGGTCGAGAAACTTAGTTTGCCCGTTCATTCCTGTGTTCATTTTTTTTTCTTTCATGCCGAAGTGTTTGTGTGTGTATGTGATGTTAACTGTCAGGATCGTTCAATATCTTACTGCATGGAGCTCCCTCTCCCCCCCCCCCGCCCCCAGCCATTCTGTCCCTTTTTTTGTTTAGTGTCACTTTTATCAGTGTGAGGGGAGGGATGGAGAGATCTATCTATCTGTCTGTCTGTCTATCTGTCTGTCTGTCTATCTATCTATCTATCTATCTATCTATCTATCTATCTATCTATCTATCTATCTATCTATCTATCTGTCTGTCTGTCTGTCTATCTATCTATCTATCTATCTATCTATCTATCTATCTATCTATCTATCTATCTATCTATCTATCTGTCTGTCTGTCTGTCTATCTATCTATCTATCTATCTGTCTATCTATCTGTCTATCTATCTATCTATCTATCTATCTATCTATCTATCTATCTATCTATCTGTCTATCTATCTATCTATCTATCTATCTATCTATCTGTCTATCTATCTATCTGTCTGTCTGTCTGTCTGTCTATCTATCTATCTGTCTGTCTATCTATCTGTCTATCTAGCTATCTATCTATCTATCTATCTATCTATCTATCTGTCTATCTATCTATCTATCTATCTATCTATCTATCTATCTATCTATCTGTCTATCTATCTATCTATCTGTCTGTCTGTCTGTCTGTCTATCAATCTATCTATCTATCTATCTATCTATCTATCTATCTATCTATCTGTCTATCTATCTATCTATCTATCTATCTATTTATCTATCCGTCTATCTATCTATCTATCTATCTATCTATCTATCTATCTATCTATCTATCTATCTATCTGTCTGTCTGTCTGTCTGTCTGTCTGTCTGTCTGTCTGTCTGTCTGTCTATCCCTGTCAGTCTGTCGTTCTGTCTTTCATTCAGCCGTCCACTTCTGTGTCAGCATTATAAGCCCTCCTCCCTCCGTCCACTTGTTGATTCGCCCCCTCCATCCATCCCTTTTACGTCACGATTGCATTGAATCTGCCAGATGCACATATTTCACGTTGAAGCATCGAATTATATCGATCTGTGATCCGGCGTGGCACAGGAATCGACGTCGTCGCTCTGTGTGTGTGTGTGCTATTTGAGTGCTCACCCAGGCTTTGCATTCAGGCGCCTTGCCAACTGGTCGCGGGGTTGGGGTGGGGGCGTGGATTGAGGGGGGGGGAGGGGGATGCGACAGCAGCCAGGTCACAAGCTCTGAGACATCGATTTGTTCAGTGCGAAACACGGCCATCAGAGCTTTGATTCATGCTGATAGCGGCTATCTCTCATTGATCATCTATGTGTAAAAGGTTTCATTTGTTTTCAGGCCGAGAGAAGCTGTTTTTGTCACCTGCCCCCCCCCCCCGTCCCCTTCCCCGTTCCCAAAGAATTATAATAATATAAAAAAAAAGAAAGGTTGAAAAAACTGGGCTCTCCCCCCGCCCTCTTCCGACATTTGTAGGGGATCAGATCAGAAAAATGAGAGCCCCGCCAGTGGCCTGTAACAATGGCCATCCGCCCGGAACGCAGACTGAATCAACAAGATATTTGTCGTTATACAGGCTTGGAATTGCAAAAACATGAATGAAATAATAGATATTATGGAATGCGGACGGAACGAAAGAAGGAAGTAGCCTCAGTCCTCTCACGTGTGTCATGCAAGTAACTGTGTCAGTCTGCCACAAGGGATTTGGGGCAATCTGGAGAGAAGCGTTACCACACGGGACCAATCAAACGTCAGGTTGAATTCACATATTTCAGGGAATTATTTTTTTTTTCCATACTTAAGATTTTAAAAAGGAATCATTTTGTTGAGAGGAATGTAACCCAGTTGCATCATTGCGTGCGTTCAATTGTCAGATAAAAGTGCAATGATTCTATTTATATAGAACTTCAAGTTCTCCTACTCGGTAGACAAACGAATGTTTACATCGCAGCTTTCCGTAACCTTGCATCGAATCACAGCTTTTTCGGCTGCGTATGCCTTCGTATGTGTCAAAATTGGGCAAAAAGAAAAGGTTGTATGTTGCCTTCGTATGTGTGTAATGTTTTTTTTTTCGTGTACCTCTCATAAATATTTCGTAGCAATTTCGGTGGTGTATATTATTATTCCTCTTCCTCGTGCGTCATGCGTGCACGCGCCCGACTACATCCAGGCTGGCTTGGTTTAGGGTAGGGCACCAGGTCGACGTTATTGCAAAATGCAGGCGCAGAACAGTGCAGATCAAGCTCCAAGTTCTCTCTCTCTCTCTCTCTCTCTCTCTCTCTCTCTCTCTCTCTGTCTCCTCTCCCTCCTTCTTCCTCTCTCCTCTCCCCTCTTCCATCTCTCCCTTCCCTCCGTTCACATCAAGTGTTCCTTTGTCTGAAGTAAATAATGTTAACATTCACTTTGTCGTACACAGTACATGTAGTAGAAACCAAGTGGACGTATGTATAAAACACACACAAACAAAAAGGGTGTATGTATGCACTGATGCCACAATGAGAGCGAGGTGTAGATGTGCAGTTTGTACACCAATGTTATGTCCTAATTACATTACGTGTTTCCATATATTATTTAATTTCTTTTTTGCGAGAGAAAAAGATCTTGAGATAGAATGATGAGTGAAGGATGTTTGCAATTGCGAATATGTGAGTGTGCATGAGAAAACCCACAATATGTCGCAAACATGACATTTTGAGTTCTATACACGTAATAAAAGACAAGACATTTCTGATAAATTGAAGTCAGTGACTCCCCTAAAACAAGATTTTGATAAAACGGCATTTAATCCTAAAAGTGGCAATAGCTAATTGACCCTTCAATATTGGAGTTATTGCTGTTAGGAGACCGTAGTCTAATAACTAAGCCGTTATAGAGATCATAGTGAGTAGTGTTCACTGCTCATCTACAGTTTACCCTGTAACATGCCACGGTCCCCTAAACAACAGGCAAGTCGGAAGTTTTTGGATCTTGTTAGGAGACCGTAGTCTAATTACAAAGCCTTTATGGAGATCATAGTGAGTAGTGTTCACTGCTCGTCTACAGTTTACCCTGTAACATGCCACGGTCCCGTAAGCAACAGCCAAGTTGGGAAGTTTGTGTCGGACCCATATTTTGACTTCAAAGCCGTTTTTCTCAAAATCAGCTCTTTCGACATATTGTGGGTTTTCTCATGCACACTCACATATATTGCAATGAGATCATGATTATAAAAGAGCTGTCAATGAGAAATGAGATTAAACGTCACAGTTTCGGTGTTGCTGAAATAGCTGTGAAGTTAAAGGTAGTTGAAATGTTTAAATCACTGCTTCTGGACTCGAGAGGGGGTTGGGGGGGGGGGGGGCTAAAAAATGAACACTAAAATTTTCACAAATGTGCCGACAGCAGTTTCCTGCATTGCATGACTGTGCGATCTCTCTTTTACAACGATGTGAACGTTAAATTGGATCACCGCAGAAGGAAAGGTAGGCTGTCTAAACACAACTGGTGTGATATTATGCACGATACACCTTCGGATCGAACAGTCTGTTGTTTTGAAGACATTTTGTTTTGGAGGTAATTCCTCTAGCTGGGCTCTGGGTGCACGGAGTGGGGTGGGTGGCGGATGCTTGGAAGTAGTGGTACACTGATCAGGAGCACTTTCTCTTTGTGAAAGTGTGTGGGTGGCTTTTGGGGGGTAGGGGTCGGGACGGGTTTGGTTTGGGAGAGCAAAAGAGTTTAGAGAAAGAATGGATAGGGTGGTGGTGTTGCGGAGTGAAAGGAAGGAAGGTCAAAGGAATAAGAACTTGTTTTTGTGTATATTTGTCTTTTTTTGTTCTCAAAGTGTTGAAATCGGTTGGAAATTTGTGAAAAAGAATACGGATTTTTTGTTTGTTTCTTTGTTTTGTTTAATGGACAGGCCGTTGGGGTGGGGGAAGGGGTCTCACTCTCGTTCCCCTCTCTCTCCCCCTCTCTCGCTGTCTGCCACTGTCTCCCCACCCCCCTCCATCCTCCGCCTCTGCCCCACCCGCCCTAGTCATAAGTGATCAAGGCGCTATTTTTGTTCTCAATACTTCGACTTTATCTTAATTTGGGGGGGGGGGGAGAGGCGGGGGAAATGTGGGGAGGGAGGGGCTGTAAAATAAGACCTGCACACTGGTCATAATTTGCTTGAAGTAAAAAGGGTCCCCCCCCCTCCTCCCCCCCCCCCAGCCAACCCTAGGGGAGGTATGCCCAAAGCCTTACCCTAGGGGAGGTATGATAAAATGCTTGTATTATTGAATAAGTTACTTTCAAAGCTGCACTAAGCGTGTTTCGTGGCATGATTGAAATGTCAGCGGATGAAGGAGGGGAAAAAAAAAAAAATACAACATAAAACACAAAAAACAAAATGAGAGTTGAGAGGATGAGACGAGGTATGCGCTGAGCTAGAAGAGACAAGACAAGCTGAAGGAACGCGCAGCTTTTCACTCCCAACAGATTGCGAGTGGTTCCAAGCACACTTGTACCCCACACACAGCGGCCATTGCACCATACTGTTAAATACAGTCTTCCTCCCCCTTCCCCTTCCCTTCCCCGTCTCATCTCTGGCCTCCCGCCCGACCCACAGAGTCCAATCCTTGTTTTCCGGTGTCACTACCCCTTTTTCCTACCACCACCATTCTCTTTTCCTCTCCACCACCCCCCCCCCCTGGCCCGACTGTCCAGCATTCTGCAGACCTAACCTTGACGCCGGCTTCGTAAAAGCAAAATATTTAACCTGTCCAATCGATTGTGGAAATGACCTATATTCACAGCACTGCACGATTAAGCAATGGTGGCTTTTTGTTTGGTTAAGGCTTTTCTTTTGCTGTGTATATTTTATATTTTGTCCTTTTTACACCAGGAGATGGAGCTTTGGCGTGTGTGTCTGATTTTATTTTATGTTATAGTGGGGGGGGGGGGTGTTAAAATATGGTAGGGGCAGTGCTGATGACTGGTGATGGCTTTTGTGACGCCATTGTCAAAGGTGGGTTTTTTTTGCAAATGCGAGGTATGGAATTTGTCGCGTTGGGCATATTATTAATACATTCACATAAAATAATAGTAATCATAATAATGAAATTAATAATACATTTATTTTGCCCACCTTATGTGGTGGTAGATGTGGGCGGATGATGTGATGTGATTGTACGGATGGGTGGAAATGGAGGGGGGGGGATAATATAATATTATCTTTCCTTGAAAATTTGGAGTAATAATAATAATAATAATAATAATAATAAGAGGCCTCAAGGCGCTTAACATTGTCCACCATACGCGCACACACACATACTAAAGAACGGTCACACTCACACAAATCATTTATCTAAATATTTTTTAAACAGGTGAGGTTTTAGTTGTTTTTTAAAACTCTCTACACTGCATGCTGATCTCAGGGAATTTGGTAGTAAGTTCCATAATGCAGGTCCAATTTTACTAAATGACCTGTCGCCGAACGTTTTGAGGTTGCACCTAGGTTCCACCAAGAGCCCCAAGTCTTGAGATCTCAGGGACAACCAAGAGAAAAAAAACGGGAGGGAGGGGGTTTGGGGGTCTTTGGGAAAGTTTTTTTTTTGTGTGTTTTATTTGCGCTATATGGTGAGCATTTAACTAGGTCAAAGCTCCCTTCCGCCCTGTTGGTTGTGAGATCACAGTTCAGATGTGGACAGATTAGCTTAAGATGCTTGGAGTTATTGACATTGCCTTGCTGAAATAGATACGATATGTATTAACTCTCGTTTCGTTTCGTATGACTTGTTGTTTTGTTAACCTGCGGACAGTTTGTAGAACAACTGGACTGAACATGATATTTCCTGTGTCGTCAAACAAAATAAGTGCTAACCTAGGACGTCTCTGTAAACAAGACGTTATTACTAAAGTAATACGTCAGAGTAAACATGACATTATTACAATCATTTCACTGCCTTTTTCCCCACCACTTCTTGTTATTATGAATTTGCAGGCTCGTATCTATTTAGTAATAAACTTCCTGGTCTGGTGTGGGCTGTAGGATTTTTTATTTTTTTTTGGTATACTTTTGGCTGTCCTTACTAATTATCCCAAGAGAGGAAAATAAACTCTACAGTGTTGATATGGGCTTACGTGGGCACATCAGATCTGTTTTGGACAAAACTGAGACTTGAATATCCTTGGGTATTTGCTATTTCGTTGTTTGCGACATTTTGCAGATTTTGCGGTTTTGGCCTGAAAATCATTCTCTCACTCCTAATTTCATTATGTCTACAGACTAAGTGTCGATCCAATCGATTAAAAAAACTTTTCGAGGTAGGTGTTTGTGACAAAATGTTCTCCACTGATTTTACCCAACTCTTAAAGTTTCAATCTTTATTTTCTTGAAAAAACAAAAATGCACATACAACAATATAGAAAATATCCGACGATGTTATTGATTTACGATTTTTTTTTTTTAGCCGAAAAATGAAGAAAAAACGCATTTTCGTTGGGTGAAATCGAAAACTATGATCGGAAATTTCGTGCTTCGCCACTCTAGCGAGACATTTTTTGCAAGGGTTGACTAGCTTTCATAATGTGGCTACTACTGTGTCAGACTGTTGCAAAGATGTTTGCGAAGTTTATGATGGATGAAGGATTATCGGTCTGCAATATCCAATGATAGAGTGCTGACTTTCTCCGGTGCATGCTTCCTACATTTGCCAGCACTCACTAATGGAACTGTCAGAAATTCATAATAATATATTTGCAGGGACTTTTCTTGCGGCGAGACGATGAGAATATTGGCCGAATACTCAACTGTAATGAATACATAAGCAGTGGCAAAGAAGATAATAAAAAAAAACAACAACGAAAATTAAAGCCGGATTTATCTTATCCTGTCAGTAAACGGAATTGACATCGAGCAGTTTTTTGCTTTGGTATTCTCGAGAAGATGACATTTACTCTTGTGTGTGTGTGAAAATGGATTTTTTCCCACTGACCTCATTTATTAAAGTACAGTTATGTAGAGTATAAAATATAATAGTGCGTATTATGCATTAACTTTAAATATTGACCCATATTCCAGGGCAGACATCTCAGCAAATAATTACCTGGACTTATTTTGATTAATCTGATGCGTAATATGTAAACGTAGAATTTTGCGTTGACAGTTTAATTTTGCCTGCTCTAAGATTACAAGTTCTTCAGGAAAACAATTGAAAGATACTTCTTTTTTTTTTCTATCTTTTCCTTCTTGTCTTGCACAGACATGCGCAGTGGAGGAAAGACAGTTTTATTGCAAAGGTCGAGGGGGAGAAGGAACGAAGTCCAAGCTTAGCGCAAATTAAACGTTTGGCTGGTGAAGAGCTTGGAGCGGTTTTAAACTTTTCCACATGTAGTGTTTGAGAACATGAGACCTAAATACATCAGTGCATGCTTTTTATTGGTTATAATTTTCTTAACAGTATTGTTATTTTTCCTGGTGGAGAGATAACAGCGCAGATGGGTGCGAGTTCTAGTAACACTAATAAATAATGTGAGATGTCTGGAAAGTGAAAATGAAATACTCATATTGGGAAAAAGAATATTCTGGCATTTGAACTGCGCTTTTGCCATTCTCGTGACGTGTTCTTATTCTTCCTTGTTCTGTCGTTTTTTTTCTCTTTTCTCTGTACATAAAACCATGTCTCAAATACACTCGAGCCAAAAAGTTAAGCAACCTTCACTAACAAGATTTGTGAACTCTTGCCATTCAATTATTGACTTTTTTGTTTTTGTATAAAAGAAAATTTTGTTTAAGTCATTAAGCCCCATTTTTGGGGTGGGTAAAATGAAATTGACTGTGATTTCAGACTTACATAACAATAAATTGATTCCAATGAACGTGTTTGAATTAATTGAAAAATAAAGTTGTCAGTTCTGAGCATAACCCAGGGTTGCTTAACTTTTTGGCTCGAGTGTATATATTATTCGTTCCTGTTGTGTTTTGATGTGTATTGCATCATACTTCTTTTTTTCCTCCTCCTCTCTCTCCATCTCTGTCTATCTCTCCCCCCCCCCCCTCTCTCTCTCTCTCTCTTTATTTATCACTCTTCTGTATCTGTGTTTCCCTGTGTCTGTCTTTCTGTCTGTCTGTTTATAACACAATTTTTTGCCCCTATGTCCGTCTTTATGTCTGTTTGCCTCTTTGGGTATCTGCGCCCGGTTCTCTCCCTCTCCCTCTCTCTCTCCCTCTCTCTCTCCCTCTCTCTCTCTCTCTCTCTCTCTCTCTCTCTCCCTTCCCACCTGTCCCTCTGCTATATTTTATAAGACAGCCTTTGTATTGACATACATGTATTTGACTGTCTGTTTGCTGTTTCATGTTCGCCTTCCTGTCACTTTGTCTCTCTAACCTTTTTTTCGCGAGTCCTCATTATTTACGTTATTTGCTCAGTGTTTCCAGCGAGTGAATGGGGGAAGAGTGCGTGCCATCATCTTTCTGGATTAGCATTAGTATTGATTAGTGACCATTACCTGACCGCCAAGCATCTTCTTAATTGCATGCGTGCCAAAACACCTATAGTACTCATACGTAATTATCCGTTCACTACCAGTATCATCCCTACCCCGCTTTCTTGACCAGTAGCATTTATTGAGCTTTTTCCGCCACCCCCTTTCCTCTATTCTGTCCACCCCACCGCCCACCGTCTCTCATGGCCATCTCACCGTCTTAATCCTTCTGTCTTTCCAATAATGTCTCTTCAGTCCACTCTTTCATCCCTCACTTCGTCAAATGTATAACATTTCTTTCACCATTTTCCACCAGACGCTTCAGTCTTTCTGTTTTGCCCGGAAAAACGTAATGTTTTTGCCTATCGACTTTATAACATGTTTATATCACGGTATGTTAAGTGTTCCACACTTTGAGCCCAGTTGTATTATCTGTTAAGGACAAGAGTCCGTTCGGTGCCACGCCGAGGCTGATGCCTTGTGAACGGGCACGGCACGCATACGTTGTGCACTGGAGAAAAATATTGCCTGCTTTCCTAGGGTTCTTGGCCCATGAACCCTGTCCGCTGACCGGTCATTGCGCCCCTGTTGGCAAGGTCCAGTGACCCACACCAACCCCCTGGGTCCAGCGCCCCCCATCCACCCTCACCCCTCCTGCCCCCGTCCCCGCCGGCAGTCCACTCTGAGGCTCAGTGACCGGACAGCTGAAGCAATACACCTTGCTGTACAGAGGCGCTGGGCGAGTTTGATGAGTGCTCGAGTTTTCCCTCTTTGCCAACCTCATTCACACAGCCATATTTACATTCATTCTTCATATTGTTTCTCTCTCTCTCTCTCTCTCTCTTTCGCTCTCTCTCTCTTCTCTCTCTCTCTCTCTCTCTCTCTCTCTCTCTCTCTCTCTCTCTCTCTCTCTCTCTCTCTCTCTCTCTCTCACTGTTGTTCCTAACTAACTCTTCTTTGCTCTGGTTTTCATTTACCTTTGAATTATACATGTTATTTTTTTTTACTCTTTTTTTTCATTCCTCTTCATATCTCGTCACTATTTTTCTTCTGCCTGTCGTTCCTCCACCTTTTCATTCTGTATTATTCTCTTTCTCTCTCTCTCTGTTTCACCTACCTTACCCAACTCTCCCCCACCCTCTCTGTTCTTCCTCAGCCTTTTCTTTCTATGCTCCCTCTCTCTTTCTCTCCCCCCCCCCCTCTCTCTCTCTCTCTCTCTCTCTCTCTCTCTCTCTCTCTCTCTCTCTCTCAGAAAGGGGCTAAACAAGAATTTTCTCGTAATTTTATGGTTACTGCTCGTCCTTTTTCCATCCAACTGTTTGTCTATCTTTTCTCTCTGTCAATCTATGTACCCATCAAGTTGTACCGAATCTTACAAAATCTGATATTTTGCTGTGTTCCCAGCCTTTATTTGCCCAGCTCTCTTGCAATCTTAAGTACTTCCTTCTCTCCTTTGTTTCATTTTTCATATTGAAAGTTCAGCAGATCAAAGATTCCAGTTGATTTTGTTGCTCGCCGATACCTCGAGGTGTTTACACACCCAAAGATTTCCACTCATTAGCTCCCCAGGGCGCGCTCCGCTCAACAACATTGCACATTTATACAACAGTGAACAAACAAACAAAGAGACAAAACAAAACAAAACAAAGCCAAACCAAACCTCAAAAAAAGTGCCAGGTCGAGAGGAGAGCCAACTGAAGGAGCTCTCCAGCCTCCCTGGCCCACAATAGCCCCGAGGTCCCTGCAGCGATTGTCCGTGCCATGCCCCCATGTGCTGACAATGTCATGACAAGGGGCCGGTTCAATCTGTTTCTCCCCTTACTCTCCCTCCACCTTCAGCTTGATTATGATGCACATTGAGAGCTCTTCTTGTGCCCCCCCCCCATCCCCCCCCACACCACCCAAGTTTGTATCCTCCGGGGGCCCTTGCCTCTGTGTGCAGCTCGCCACGGTTTCCACTCCAATTTTAATGTGCAATAAAAGACAGTAGCTCATGCACGGTCAAGTGTCTCTGTTTAGAGAGCAATCTTTCTTCTTCTTTTTTTTTTCCTCTCATCTCTTTCCTCTTTTTCTGTCTCCACTCCTCATCTTCACTTGCGTTCTATATTCCTCGCCTTCCTCGTCTGCCTTGACACCAGCCATACCTCTGTCCTCCACAATCCTATTTTGTTTTTGTCTGATCTTCATTTCCCCCTTCCTTTCTTTCCTCTTTCTTTCTTAGCCTCCGGATCTTCTTCTTCCTCTTCCTCTTTCTGTCATTCTTCTGGAGCTCCATACAATTATTGATTGCCATTTCCTTCTTTCTTTCTTTCTTTCTTTCTTTCTTGTCGGGAAGAAAAAAAAAGAGGGGATACGGTATCTTATTCAGTCCTGACTCTTCTGCTGTTTTTCTGTCTTCTTTCTGTGTCATCCACATCCTTGTACAAAGACATTAAATTTCGATCTACACCCCTTGGTTCAAAGAACAAACACAAAATATAGCTTTATGTGCCATGACTTGTGCGGCAGAAATTTTGTGTATGGAATTATCAGCGCATGCCATGAGGCAATAGGATGTTTTTTCCACGGAAGAGACAAAAAGACCACACCTCGGCGGTTGTCGATCAACACACAACTGGAAAGGGAGTACTGAGTTGTAAAATTTAAGGGTCATCTGAAACCAGAAAACAATAATGGCACCCCATACTGATATGAAGCCTTGGATGTCCGCCTCTGGATTGCTCGGAACAAGTTACCCGAGGGAGAACTTTATAATTATGTCGTGACAGACACTCTGTCTATACTGCCTATCTGTCATGGCAGCGAAACCAAAGTATCAAAACAAGATAATTTTGATGACGTAGTTTTACAATGATCGACATCATGCTATCATATTGCGATGATGATACTGTGGTACCAAGGGGTTATCTAAAATGTGACAGAACCACCAGTTATGGGCGTCATTGTTACAGCTTCGGCCGTGTCGAAACCGCCCACATTATGAGCAACAGAAATGTTTCTGGTTCTTTGTGGTACAAGTAAAGAAATTAATACACAACGGAACATCCGAACATTCAAACTCAAAATGTGCACGCATCGGAAGAAGGATGGTGGACATGCTGACGTCACAGAAGCATATTATTGCGTTTGAATCTCCCATGCCATCTTGTGACATCCGGACCAGAAGATGACATAGGGTGACTATCTGGGTGAGTGAGAGTGCCCGACAGTCGCCTGACTATGTAACTAGTGATGGATGTTTATCTGTTATTTGGACAAGAACTTCGTATCTGAGAGAACAATAAAATAATCTTAGGTTTCGTAAATCATAGGATAATGAAGTCTTATAAGGCAATTGACCATGTTTGTTTTTTAATATAAACAAAATATACTTCATAATTATCTAAAAGGCTTAAGAAAAAGCCGAACAAAAAAAATCCTGAGCAGTCAGTACAGGTTCTTTGGTACAGGCAGGGTTTTCCCTGGGAGTTACGGCGCCGTATTATCTGTGTTGCCATAGTGTTTTATTTGCTTCAGATCTTGACGTTTTTTGTTATCTCGGGGTTGGGGAGTTGTCAAGGAGGTGGTAGTCTCTCTGTACCTTTAGTTGTGCTGTCTGCCGTTCGTAACAGGGCGTGAACTCAGTACAGCAGTGATAGGGAGGGAAAATAATGTGCAGTGTTACCAAATACACTGGACTGTTTGTCTGTCTGTCTGTCCCAGTTTCCCCAAGCAGTAATTAATCTCAGCCGATGTGTGTGTGTGTGTATGCCCTACTACATGAGCCTGAAACGGCTTGTGATACACGGCAGATTAACAACACAGGCTGGTGCGCGAGACAGTTCCGTAGAGCGACCTCGACACTAGAAAATAACTCAAAGCATTTTTAATGCAGCACAGTCATGTTGTTCAGAGCGGGTTGTCAATGGTGGTATAACGTAACACATAACGTAACGCATTCCATTGCTGTTTTTTTATGTTCGTTTTCCCACAGGCATTTAAACACAGCGACGTCGCTTCCGTAGGTTTCCTGTGTAATGTAATGTAGTGACGCGTCAAGTAAGCAACAACCATTGTACATGATCTCTCTTTCAGTGATTCTGTTCTTATTTTCGTTTTTATTTGTTTGCGTCATTGATACAAAGACAAACCCCTGAAAATAGGTCGTCTTGGGTATTGTTAAATATGACTGTCTAACAAGGAGATATTAATTCAAGTCTGGCAATGGAGAAAGAGCTACCTACGTCCCGACCACTCTGGATTCGAACAACATTGGTTTCGGACAAGAACAGAGTTAGGGGTAGGTTTAGGGTCAGGATAAGGTTAGGATGAGGAAAAGATTTAGGGTTAGGAATAGGGACGGAGGTTGGGATAAAAATAAGAAAAAAACAACAACACTATTTCAGTATATTGACTGGATGGTATATGGTCGGGAGGTACGGAACTCCTGCTGTCGTGGGCGGGCGGGCGGTACCTGTAGGCAGTGCTGAACATTGTCTGTGTTAGTAGGAAATACCCAAGATTGTTTTGGTGAAAATGCCGGCAGTGCACAGCTAAGCATAGACTTATGAGGCAGGGGCGGTTGTTTAATTTTCTTGTTCGCGGGAAGGGGTGGGGGGGGGGGGGCAATCGTTGTATTGTGCGAGAATATTCTTTCTGCGTGACATGAAAAAAATGTTCCTCGCACTCGCTTTTTCCTTACTATGCCACTCTTTCTCAGACACAGATAAGCGCATTATCTATTTTTGTTTCTCCTCACAAAGGAAGAGTTCCAAGCATGCAGTCTTATAGGCCTATTTGTGTGTGTGTGTGTGTGTGTGTGTGTGTGTGTGTATGCAGTCTTATAGGCCTATTTGTGTGTGTGTGTGTGTGTATGCAGTCTTATAGGCCTATTTGTGTGTGTGTGTGTGTGTGTGTGTGTGTGTGATCATCCTGGGTTGTCACCTGATGATGTCATCTGTGTTTTACGTTTAGATTTAACTTTTGATGTAGCTTTCTTCCTTTAAGGTTCCGTGCTGAACACTTCGGGTTACAAGGGGTTAACTGAGTTTGTTTTATGTTTGTTTGTTTTTTCATCTTACTCCGGCTGGTCTCTTTATGTTATGTTATCTATTATTTTTATTATTTACTCCATGAGGATTATCATGCGTGTTTTTCTGTTATTGGGATGGCCTCATTTTTACGGCCCTTGACCCGCCCACCTTCCACCTCCCAAACCTGGCCCACTCACTCTGCCATGGTATTAAACAAACAAAAAAAAAAGGCCGTTTATGTCAATCCAGGCCAAATGCCGTTTTAAAGATCGTTTTAGAGAAAGAAAGGTGCTGTTGTGTTCTATGTGGGGGGTAAACGTTTGTACGACTTGCAGTGTCTTTTCGTCAACGCGTAGTAGAAATTGAACAAAGCCTATGGCAGGAAATGTTTTTTTGGTCTTTTGGGTCTCTTGTAAAAAAATTTTAAAAATGGGGCGAGGGGCGTACACAGTGTTTTTCCATCAAAGGGCAGACCTTTCCTCCGTCTTTATCTACCCACCCCCCCCCCCTCTCACCTCCCCTCCATCTCCCAATCTGCCCACGGTCTTCACTTGCTGTGAACACCGCAATTATGATTACATAGGCATGCCTTTAAGTCAACCGTATGAAGTGGGCGGTGTGACCAAGTTAAAGATCAGGTTAGTTCATAAGGGGGGCACGGTGACCCCTTGGAAACCTGCGTGTGTGTGTGTGCATGAGGTCAGTGTGTCCGGAGGCGGCCCCCAGGATAAGACGGGTTCAGCCAGACCAGGCTACAAGCTCAGCTGGCTATAGACAACAGGTTATCTCACCATGTCCTGGGTTACAATCATCTTAGCGCAGGTTTGGCCATTGACAGATAGACAGATGGGGGATGAGAGAAAGACTGGTTGACATTTTCACAAAACTGTAGGTAGGAGAAAGAGGGGTTAAGAGAGGGGAAAGATTGCGGGAGGGAGGGAGAGAATGGTTTTGTAACCAGGCAGCAAGTCTGGTAAGGTCAGTCATATGGGAAAGAAAACACTGATTAATTGTTAAAGAATGAAATACGATTGGTCATTCATTATTTCCGTGGTGTATTTCGTGTTAAGATAGTTTTACGCCTAGTGTAGAATGGGGTCCTTTTCTTTTTCCATAGAAGTTAACTCAAATAAAGCGTGAAGTTTTGTGGTTTGTGCTCAAAGTCATAGCACAGTACTGTTAGTAGTTGTATGGAAAATGATTTGTGAAAAAAAGATAATATATCGTGAATTCAAAGATGTCCAACATCACCCACTTCTCAAAGTGAATTACATAGTTTGGGGATGACATTTTATATTTTTATTTGTTAATTTAGTGCTGAATGCCCGAGCCCATGTGATAAAAGAAGAGTATCAACATTACCAGCATCATTATCGTCTGTAGTTTAGATTAGACAAGAAAACGAGGACAACAACAAACCGCTGCAGTAACAACAACGTCACGACGACAACAACGAAAACTACAATATCAACGACAATACAACAACGGTAACAAACGATTGCAATGACAGGAAAAAGGCGATAGCAATGACAACAAGAAACAACTTCAATAAGAACGACGACAGTAACGAACGACCTTATTAACAACTGTAGTAGCTACTGCAACAGCATTGAAGAAACCCAATGACTACATCATCAACAGCAGTAACGAACGACATCAATAACAACAGCAGTAACAACCGCAACAACAACGAAGAATAGCAGTCACTATAACAACCAGAACGAACGACAGCAAATAATGCTGTTGATAACAGTTTCATTCTGACCCCTGAGTTTGAGTAAAAGATTTCCCTCTCTGACAATCCCCTACAGATATAACGAGTGAAGGCCACGACACCTTCATTCAAGCCTGAGTCATACTGCACAAAATATTGTATTAGTGATCTGACGCAAGATGAAATCCTAGCAGTATGCAGGTGCCCATGGACATTTCCACAAACACACACACGACGTCACATGAACACGGAGAAAAAATAGTTGGGATGGGGGAGGGGGAGGGGGGAATAATTTGCGAGTAAGAGAGAGAGCGAGAGAGACAGAGAGAGAGAAAGAGAGAAAAATCGACCTCAGTTGTGGGTCCTCTCCACGTTCTCAAATTATCGAACCCGTCTAAGGCCACGAAAGTAGGTCATTGGTTTGAGTGACACATCAAGCTGGAGAGGTTTATAATTCAAGTATCGATACCCAGAATTGAAATGTTCATCTTCAGTGTTCGTAACTTGTCCGATGTGTTCATACTTAAGGTCGCCCAGGTTCATACTGTCAGATGTTCAGTTAGTCTGTTTACACTAGACAGTGGTCTTTCTCTTTTTACATCACAACATTGGCTGTTCAACTCGTGCATTCACAAAATTGCATGTCATTTGTTTGACTTCCGCGGCTTTAACTGTCATTTTCCCACGTCTGTTTTTGTAATCACAATATCAGAAATGTTCAGCCAGTATGTTTACACTAAAGAGTGTTCATTTCTATAGTTCATATTATCGGATATTGCACTCCCGTGTCTCTATGAATTTATCAATTTGATATATTTAATTCATGCAATCTGGCCATCTTTCAGTGTTTTGACAAAATATTCTAGAAAAAAAAAAACAGAAAATCTTTTTGCTATATTTTGATTTCAGAATGTTTTGTATGTCTTGCTTATAACCTCGATGTGCTATACTTGTATTCTTTGCCTGTGTCTTAAAATGTGCTGTAACAATTATAATATGTTTATGTAATGTAATATGCGAATGCAATTGAATCTAGAATCTGTACTTTCCCAGTTCTTCTACTTTCTACAGCAGGAACGAAAGAAATAAGAAATTTATGTATGTGGACAGGGTTTATTTCTTTTTTTTTTTTTAGTTTTTGAAACAGTAAGACTTTATTGTTATGATAAACTTTCTACCCTTGATCCAGTTGTTGGCTCTACTGCACTCTAAGCCTAAAGCCTCTGTTCTTTTATGGAATGGCCACTCGGGTTTCCCCCTCTGTAAAGGTAATCACTTTAAAGTCTGGGTTGGTGAATTGATTGGACATTTCCGTGCTGCTTTTACAGAAAAGAAAAAAAAATATCCCCGGGACTTTCTCTGAAAATCGAAACTATGGTGGTGATGAACTTAATGCTGTTTATGTCACGTCTTTGTGTGCGTGTACGTCGTCATGTGTATGTGTGTGGATTAAAATTTGTGTTACTCTTTACCCGGTGTTAGTTTTTAAAGTGTGTGTGATGTAATGCTGTGTCAAGTTGTCCTCACCACCCACCAAGTGATCTGCTCTTGCCCTGTCCGAGTGCCCTTATTTAACAACCAATTTCTCCGCCACAGTTTGAAAATCCACCCCTCCTGCCCCCTACCCTCTCCCCGGCCCCACCTCTTCAAGCCTGTGTAGCTCTCGGCCGACCCGTATCGATGTCGTGTGGTATCGAGCAGTGGGCCAGCCTGGAGCACGCGGAGAGATCAGGGCTAGGGTGACCCCGACCCCAAGCGCGATTCGCTGTGCTGCAGTCTGGAGGACTGGGCCTGCCTGCATGGCTGACCTTATTTGCCCTCGCTCGGAGTTCGTGTAAGGTTGAAGTCACGCTGGCATCTAATACTCTCTACTTGGGACAATAACAGCAGGTTTTTTGGGGTTCCACAAGAAATGTATTGACCCGCCAATGACTGGAAAAAACAACATTTGACATTACCGATATCGTATTGTTTACAGAAGTTGAATCAATCTTAAAGGCTCAATGGAGGCCTGTCACGTGGAATTTGATTTGAATCACAATGGAAAACATTGGAAATTCAGTTGCTTAGTCAGTTGTTGGGGGCCTGGGGGTGCTGAGATCTCGAGAGAAACTGCGTCACATGACACGATTGTTTTTCAAGCACTACTATCACTAAATAATATTGTATTCGGGGACACGGTGGTCTAGACTCAAGGTGCTCGCCTCTCATGCCGAAGGCTCCGGATTCGAACCCCGGCCGGTGCAGACATGTTGGAATTTTTTTCGGGGGAAAAACTCCTGTCCCTGATCCTATGGTGGGTAGGATCGAGCGCCTAGTCTTCTCGGATAACGACGAAAAACTCGGAGGGCCCGTATGCACGTTGCGCACGTTATAGATACCGTGGCAGTTGAAAGTCGAGGAGACCAGGCCGAACAAGGCCGCTGCCCAGGCAAAATTCTAAAAAACTAATCTCTACCGCAAAAACACACAGAAACAAGAAAAAGTATACATGTAATAAAAATATGAAAAAATCAAGAAAAGTGAGGTGTAAAGGTTTAATGGCAGCAGCGAACCTCCTAAAATAAAGATCTATACACACCCCGAAACAATATATAACTATATTTGAAAGTATCAGTGATTGGTATGTGCGGGAGAGGTCGGGGGGGGGGGCTGCCCCGCCCCTTATTCTCGGTCGGTTTGATTCTAGCGGCAACAAAACAGGGGAGTATTATTGTAATTAATTTTGTTGGATATGTGTACATTGCATGGAGCATTGTACATTGTGAATCATTGCGACTTCTTTATACCTGTAGACCAAAGAGATTTCAAATAACAGTAAGTGACAGCCTTCCATTAATTTGATGAAAAATTAAATAGTCAGTTTTATGAAAGAAGAACTAAATAATGACAAAACGTAAAAGGCTAAAATCAAATAAACGTAACATTTAAACAAGGAAGAGAGATAATGTCATTGCACAATAAAAATGTATGATTCTTTCGTTGCTTTTTGGAGTTGTTGTTTTTTTTTTCCCCATGTGTTTCATGAATTTATAGTGTTTACTTCACTGTGGCCTTCGAAATTATATATGCAATAAGAGATCTTTGTTCAATTTTTATGATTATAAAACCTGAAGCTTTGGAAACAAAAGCGCGAAAACGCAGAAGGAAAAGGGCACAAATATATTCTACTGAGTCATGTTATTGAACAAAACCGGACCCCCCCCCCTCCTTACACACACACGCACACAAGAGCGTAAATTGTCATGTTTACATTTGTCAGGTCACCGCCCATAGGGCTTTGCATCATTAACCTGGTGCAGGTGCACCTGTGTTTTGAATATTCAATCCGCATTCATTGAATCTGCGTCAATGAATTCGAGAGCAATTCAGTTCAGAATTATGTTAATTTGCTCGTATTCATTAATGCACCTGAAACATGCCATGTGCATAAGTTATTGGAGGCTACTTTGTTGAGGGAATCATTGTGTTGTTTGTGAATGGACTGGGAGAGAACTCCCCCCCCCCCCCCCAAATAATTAAAAATAGGTATTGGTGTATGGTTGCGGCGGGGCAAGAAACACGAGTTTTACGGTAATTCTCCATGTCACGTGAGCCAAGCAGATCGATAAAGCTCAACCAACCTACAGAAATTGGATGAAGCAAAAAAGGAAGAGGAAGGGGAACTTGTATGGTGTGAGAGGAATTCACACTGAACGAGTCTTGGTGCACTTTTAATTCCGCCACCGAATTGTGGCATTTCGTTTACAAGGAATAATCAGATAGAAGACACGCGTGTTTTGTAAACTTTTTACAGTATTTTGATTTTAACTGTCGGTATTCTTGAGTACTTAAATGAATTGACTTTATAGGGACTGTATAGGATAATAGCAAATTCTGAACATAAATTAAAACGAAACAAACCCAAATATGTTTGAACAAGGTCAAGTTGTCACCGTTCCCCCAATACTGTAGTAACTGGTTTTGTCTACTTTTCAGTAGAAGCAAAAAACTGTTTTTATTTTAGTAGAATGAGTCTGTTGACGATGACTTCTTGAAAGTTTGCTATTCGATTATTTTTCGGCGTAGGAGTCTAGAGCCAAGACCATCCGATGCGGTTTTGAATGTAGCCCAGGTCACAAGTATATCAGACTTGGTTTTTAAAACTTTTTGAGTTACTGCAGTCTTAGAGACGGTGACAAAATATTCTCCTGCTATTTGTAAACATTTTGTGATACTCCAAGTAAAATAATTATGTATCAGTATTCTTTGCGCAGTCAGTACAGAGCTAAACTTCAAGAACCAGCTGTGTCTCGATAGTGGTCCTAACGTGGCCATGTAGTCACTGTAATACTCCGGCTCATCACTAATTGTGAATCCTGCTTATTGAATGTCGCTATTGTCCACACATTCCCTATATATGCAGTTGCACTTTGACGACATGTATTCTATTATGTGCATGCATTTAGGTTTATCGTATGTTGCTGTGATTTACTGACCGCCAGTACGTCTGTATGCAAATCACCAATCACATTAGGTGGGATTAAACTTGAAAGTACTGCATGCATGCAAATCACACCGTGCCAGCTGTGTCGATCTGGCCTTGCAGTCAAAGTGCTGTGCACATTCCACGAACTCCTACGCGTGCCCAAATGTGGACCATCGAAAATAACAACAAACAAGAACCATTCCGTTGCAACGAAACAAAATAAATCAGAAAAAAAAAACCCCAGAGTGCACAAGGGTCTTGATCATGTGATATTGCTTAACCGTGCACCATCATTGCTGGCGGCTTCACTTACGTCTCGATAGCACTTGGTCGTCAACAAGCGTAAATGGGGAAACTCATTTAGCGTTTGCTTCAAGTAATGTCGTAAACTGTAGATCACTTAATCGTTGATTGTTTATTTCGGCCCTTTGAAGTTCATTCTGTTTTTAGGGTTGGATTTGGGGAGAGGAGGTACGAGTCGGGTGGGGATAGGTGGGGGAAGGAAACAAACAAGCAAACAAACAACGGAGAGTGGATGAATGGGGAAAGGGGGTGGGGTCAGGAGAAGATTCAGAACGGGGGGGGGGGGGGAATTTTTTGTTTTTGCTGCTGTTTATTTGAACGACGTGTTTGTTGGACCGTATTGCATCAGGTCGGGGAAACTCTTGCGAAACCAGTCGTGTCATATATATTAGAGGAAGTGACCCAGGTCACATTATACTTTTTCTAATATCAAGAGAGCTAGCTATAAAAAAAAACAGCAGGGTAGATCTATATCAGTTACGTGCGGTTTTCCCCTTTAAAAAGTATATTTATTATTTTGTCCCAATTCCTTTTTGTTTTCCCTGCAAGTCAGTTGATCTCGTCTGGGTACAGACCATGAAATTCACTTCGCACCCCGTCCTATCCCTTTGTTCCCACCCCACACCACCTCCCACGTGCAAGTCTGTGGTTTTTGTCCATTCAGGACAGTGTCTGGGGAGTTTTCAGTGACAACATTTTCTTTGTTCGTTTGATTGTATGTTTTTCCGGAGATACAAAAGACAAACACTGACGAGTCAATTTATCGGCTTCCGCATATATTTCAATTTTTACCCAGAAATTCCAGCAAATCATCTTTCTTATTATTACTTGGACTTTTTTTTTTTTTTTTTAATGTTTTGTTCCCCGGGGTAGGTCGAGATATCGCATAAATTTTAGGATATCATAGGCAGCTAGACTCTAGATGTAGAGTGGTTGTGAAAAATGTCCATGGAATTTTAGTGGGCGGTAAATTGATGGGAATATATTATGGGAAAAGGACAAAGAAATCCAGAGGGTCGGGGAGAGAAGAAGGAGGTGGAGCGGGTCTGGCTTTATTGGAGGTTTGTGAACTGTCGCGCCACACAATTTGAGCGAAAGGTTACTTATACTTTTTCATTGACTGACCTCGTATTTTTCTTTCTTTTGCCTTGCTTGTGTTTGCCAGAAGTTGTCAGGGTGTTCGTCTGGCTAGAGATGGAGCCGTCGAGGTCAAGGTTCCGTATGATTGTATTCTCTGGCTGAGTTGCCATTTTGGTCAGTGTCTGACCAAATTTTTGTTCCATTTTTTTTTTCTCCCCGGTTTTTTTCGGAAAAAATTGTATGCCGTCATTTTTGGCGATTGGGGGTCGGAGTGTCTTTGCACTGAAGTAAAGAAATAAGAAAGCAGTTTGAAATCTGTTTCAACTTGAAAATTTCAGCTTCGGTATGGCACACGTGGATCAAACGTAGAATTTCTTTGTAAGTAATTGCTGAACTGAACAAGACACGTCAGACGACAATGCTTAGGTAATGACTATCTGGCCAAAGTGTTCTCTGGTTGGGCAGCTGTGATGGGTGTGACGTAGCTATCTGCCTCTGACTTCTCTGTCACCAGTCGCCCATTCATCCATTCGTGAATGTCAACATTACAAATCATGGAACATTCCAGCCACAGTTACGTCAGTTAAGTACGTGTGCAATGGGGCTTCTGTTCCCAGAACCTCGTCTAATCCTACACACAGACCATTCAGATAAAGTCATGGATTTGTGTTCCCATGTTCAAATTATGTAGACTCTCCAAAGTGTTCCCCATCCCCCCCCCCCTCTAAATTCAGCATTTTTATGGTTATGAAAGATGTCATTTTACTGTTTGAACTGAATGTCAAAATATGCAACGGAAGTATTCAAAAGACCTTTATTCTCTATGAAATAATTTGTTGACATGGGAAACTTTTAAGAAAATACTGCAAGCGTGTGGCAAATAGTTACTACACAAGTGTTATGCAGACTTCGCCCGCTGGGTTTTTTCTTCAAGTCAACAAGATAACCCGGGGCACACTACACTGTATGTAATACACAGTTTAGTGACAAACCGCACGCACGCATACACACTTCAGCGAGACGTGTTTAGTAGGTCAGTGGGCCAGGGTCATGGAGTGAGGGAGACAGGGGCATGATCATCTCAGGGGGGGGGGGGGGTGAACGACTGGCACGGGGGGGGGGAAGAATCCCGTGAGGGAAGGGGAGGGAGGCAAAGGGGAGCCAGGCGTCACACAGTGATATTCGGCGCGGCGGTTGCACAACTTGCAATCTTAAGTATGACGCATTCTCATCTAACTTTAGTGGGGTACAACGCACTGCACTATTTCACCTACACGGACGCGACTTGGGCGAGAAGGCCGGTCTTTGCAAATAATATTCCATTAATTTCTGTTAAAGTTCTTTCGTAACAGAGCCGTAAGTTTTCGACGACCCGGTATAGATCTGTGTCCAAAATAGATGTAGTCACGTGCCAAACTATGCTAAGTTCGCCAACAAACGTGGGTGTCCTAACCCGCAGGCTGAGTTCGCCAATTGTGATTTTCCACTAGCTAGTAGTACTGAGTGATGAAGTATTTATTTGGTGCGGTGGTGCATTTCCAGACAGGAATGCGATACAATCAACTGTGTTAATAGCTTTTCTCTCACCTTACCCCCTTCCCCCATCTCAACTCCCCAGCCCTCCCCCACCCCGCGTCATTCTCGGCGTCCCCTCCCCCCCCCCCCTTATCAGGTTCTTGTTGTTCTCATAGCTTCCATTTCACGGTTCTGGCGAACATTCTTTCCCTATGTGTCATAACTCTCCTTGTTTTTTTATATATTTTCTTTTCCTCTGGCCTTGATTGGTTTTCACGAGCCGTGCGGACGGATGATCAGAGATCGATTGATGAAAATTCTATTGGTGATCAACGAGACCAGATGAGTATTGGTTGGAGGGGAGAGATTAATGGTGATGATTTAAACTTCCAGTGGGAGGTGAGCAAAGGGAACAGAGGTGGAAAGGCCTTCATTGAGAATATTTTTAAAGTTAGACCCCTTTCACACGGCGCGGGTCCACCCGCACCCGCACATTTGCGTGGGGTCCACCCGCACCCGCATACCCTTTCACACGGCGCGGGTGAAAATCGCACCCGCACTTAGATCTCTCCAGTATTTTTATTCTATTTTACACTGTACAGTCGTGAAATATGGACAGTGATCGGTTTCTCCTCCTATATCTTGTATTTGCGACAAAAGAGGAGACATAGATGTACATTATCAGTGTATCCTTTGATTGGCGAAAGAACTTGCTCCACATAACTAGTACTAATGATATTAGCAGTTCCATATCAATATCTGCATCCATACTGTTTCTGCAGATAAAAAAAGTCACAATCAAAAGGAAATACGGGATTAAAGCGCAGCCAAGGACAAATTCCTGCATACGGTGTACAGTTTCAACTTCGCGGGTGCGGGTCCTAGGGGAACCCGCGCAAACATTTCGCCCGCAAACACGTACGACCCGCACCCGCGCCGTGTGAAAGGCTCCATTGAAAACCTCAGCCTTAGGTTTGCGCGGGCCCCGCACATAAGTGCGGGTGCGGGTTGACCCGCGCCGTGTGAAAGGGGTCTTACATGCCCTGTACTAGATGTTTTATATGGACAATGGGAACGTTGATTGAGAAGAGAAAAAATGCTGCGTGTTGTCATTTCTGCCACTGGTTCTGTAGCCATTCCTAACGACTTCGATTTCTAACTGAGCGGTATGATGGGTAGACATAGCGAGATATCATAGATTGGAGGTACGTTCATTTGAAAACGATAATGATGATTCACATAGAGATAGATGGACAGATAGATAGACAGACCGCCGTACACACAACAAAAAGAAATAAGTCATATAATGAACCTAGAGGATGAACATCTACGCACCTAAAACAGAGAGTATAGATGTATATGGAGGTTTCACTATTGGTCGATTTTCACTGCGAGATACGGGAGGCCCCGCGAAACCACTGTTAGCATGGAGCGGAAAGTAGGTCGCTGCAGTAAACAAGACTCATTTGTGCATTTCCACGGGGCGTAAGAGCTTACAAACGGCTCTAAATAGTTTCAATCAGCCCAAAAATATGAACAAATCACAGTAAACAGAAACGCACGCTATCTTTAATGAAGACGGTGTCTTTCAATTCTTCAATTTCTTGTTTACCGCAGTGACCTAGTTTCGCGATTTGGCGGAAGTGAGATCTCTCTATACTCCCTGCCTAAAACTCTGTGACCATGTGACCAAAAATGATGAGATTTTGTGTAGGGCCTTAGTTAACTGCCTTAGTTTTTGATAAGTTCCATGGAAACGTCCGTTTTGGACCAAAATTCAGTCTTCAATATGATTTATCCACAGTTTTTTGAGCCTCAAAATAGAGACGCACTTCGCTGAGTAGAATAGAAAAGTGAGATCGGAATGTCATTGTGACTTTTTGACAGCCGTAAAATTTTAAAAAATGAATAAATAAATAGGTAACTACATAAATAGACAAATAGATAAGTAAGTGAATAAATAATAAATAAATAAATAAATAAATAAATAAATAAATAAGCAGAAAGGAAGAAGCAACCACTAAAATGACGAAGTCAACGAAAAAAACAACAACCACCAAAAAAAAAAGAAAAAAGGAAGAGAGACCCAATTCACCATGTGATGTTGATGACGTAGAAATATTCTGTGTCTATAGCAAGTGGCAGGAGGAACGCGAAGAAACTGTTTAACCCAGGGGTGATTGGATAAGATGAAAGGAAGGACTGCTGAATAAAGAAAAAAATGCCGGGAAGTAAAGTATTGCCAGACTGGCGCACTAAGTCTGGGACTACAGCTAAAAATAACAAGTTTTTTCATTGCATTGACGGTAAGAGAGATAATGAAACACAGCTGTGTGCACTGAAAGCGTTAAATGTAATTTTTGTGTAGGAGGTTGGTAGTTTTTAAGTTTCCCGACAGTTGAACCGAAAAAGTGTCGGTCTGTCTGTCCGTTTGTCTGTCTGGCTGTCTGTCTGTCTTTGTCTGTTTGTCTGTCTGTTTGTCTGTCCGTCCGTCTGTCTGTGTGTCTGTCCGTCCGCCCGTTCGTCCATCTGCCTGCCTGTCTGTCTGTCTGTCTATCTATCTGTTCAAAATATTAATTTAAAAATACTCTTTTCTTTCTTTCTGCTCAAAACTGCCTTGTATCGTGGTGGATTATAGTTTATCATATTATTTTATCATATTTTATTTTATTCTATTTCGTTCAATTTCATTTGGAACACAAAAACTTTCCGCGAAGTAATGTAATTTTGGAGGTCGAGTGACTTTTTTCTTTCCCCTCACGTCCTTATCGATCCAGCGTGAGTACTGATACCCTTGTCTCGTAAAGGGTACTGTGACGGTGATGTAGTTGAGCATTTTCTCTTTCTTCTTTCTTTCTTTGTCTGTCTTTTGAAGATTCTCACAGTCTCGTTGGTCTTGAGTGAATTCGTTTCTTAAACAAGGCTGAAAATAAAAAAACAACAAGAATCTTCTCGACGAATCATTTGTGAGTGTGTGAAAGCTGTACTCCTTGTCATCTCGTTGCTGAAAAGGCCGTTGGCATCAGGTTTGGTGATACAGGTCTTTCTGAAAAAGGGCAATTGAAAACTCTGAATTAAATAAAGTACTCCCCAAGTGTCAAGTGTGCCATATTTTTTGGGGGAAACATCACCTGATGTCCTATGTTTGCCATTTGGAGCACTTTCTAATTTACCATGGGAAAAATTATCCTCAGAAATATCGATTTTAATTCCGCTCTGTAATGGGTCCGATGCCCAGGATAGACCCCATAGACAGTTGTCTATATTATATATATTTACTTGTTTATCTATATAATCTTATACTTATCCATTGATTTACCTAATCCTTCGCTTCGAATCCCTTCACGTACGTACATGCGAACACATCTTTATAGGTATCTAGATGAAAATTTAATTAGTTCATCTCTGTTGGCTTAATTATGTACCTTTTATTTATCGATTTATTGATGCCTAATCACTGAGCCATGCACAGAATGAACACATTTCAAAAAGCATTTCAGTCTGAGCCCTTTAAAAAAAAAAAGTCCGTTCTGTAAATATCAGAAAATTCCTTGAAACGATCGTCTGTACCACTGCATTATGATAAAGAGGCCGTATTCCCCAGTCCTGCCATGTTACAGAAAAAGACCGCCCATATCCATGTAGACGAAATTCACATTTGACGTCATTTTACAAAATGAAATTTGCTCCATCTTTCTTTCTCTGTTATAATTATTTTGTGGGTCTAATTGTTTCTTGTGTTCAGACCCCCCCCCCCCCCCAAATGAAAAGAGGGACGCAACGCGAATTGTTTTAAGGTCTCCAGTAGAATTTTGTTTTCAGCATGTAAAGGATCCTATTTCGTAATCTAGGTCAAATTACCCACACATTACCACATTAGCAACTGGGAGGTCCAGACCAGAGTAAGGCAAGCCATTGAACCATACGAAAAGATCTGTTGTCCACATTGAAAAGAAGGAACATGAGATGGTATGGTCATGTATCAAGATCAACAGGACTTGGCAAAACCATTCTACAAAGAACAGTGCGAGGAGGCAGAAAGAGAGGCAGACAGAGAAAGAGATGGGAGGACATCAGTGAATGGACTGGCCTCAAACTCAGAAACTGCCTAAGAGCGTCTGAGAATGGGGAGGAATAGAGGAAACTGGTTGCGAAGTCTTCTGTGACGCGCCGACGGTCTTCTAAGACTCCGGGATATTCTATACACTGTGTAGAGAGAAAGAGGTCAAAATAACCTTTTTTGGCATAATTTTAAAGCACCAAAATTAATGCACTGTATCATTTGCATCTGGGTAATAATTTTGTACGACTGACAGTTTCTTCTGATCATCAGGATAAAGAAATTGAACACAGAATAAAGCGGGGTGCAGTTTTTTTTTTCTTTGTTTGTTTGTGTTCTATACAATTTTGTTCTTGGCATACGGTTTTCCCCACACCTTTGGGTTTGTTGGAGTTTTGGTTTTTATGGCGAGTCAGTACGATAACGGTCACTTTGCCCTTCACGGTCTATTTGGCTACACGTTTTGTTTTTTAAATTTATGGTTCGTATTCAGGGCTTTTAAGTTTAACATAGAATTAAATACATTCATTCATTATAATTTTGACACGTTGGTGAAATTGTAGAAAAGTTGTTTTGTATAGATCTGGAAACAGTTTTGTAAACGGGTATGAAAGTTATGAAATCAAGTTGTAGATCGTAGCCTCTCACAGCACGGCCGTATGTCTGGGCAGTGTAGGATTAAGGGTTGTTGTTTTTTGTTTGTTTATTTGTTTTAAATTCAGCTCATAATTATTTTGTGGAAAAGCAGGAAAAACTGTGTTAAGAATAGATTTATGTTTGACTGACCCGAAAATGGTTGACTGACCCGAAATGTGCATAGGCGGAGTTTGTACGCGAGTGGTTTATTTTTAAGAGAGAAGCCACACTGACATAAGGCAAGACAATGGTGACTGTCCAACATTGAAAACAATGACTTTGTACTGTTTGTGGTAAGGGTGAGCTCAAGGATGCTAAAATATCCCCTGACACCCTTGGTAATGGGACATAAATGTACAGCTCCGCCGGAGACACTCAAAGTATTTCTCGTGAACTGCAGAATCGATGGGAAATGGGTCCCAGAGGTGCAGTTTTTTGTCGCAGTGAAGTGGAGGGGGCGAGTAGGGTAGATGTGATGGTGGGGGAGGGGGGGTTTGGCCGGAGGGGGGGTTGGCCGGAAGGGGGGGGGTCGTCTGGCCCCGCGGTGGCACACAAAGCAAAAACCCCTAGTCCATCGTTTTTATTGCGACACCCCGTGTTCACAGGCGTTTTCTGCAACAGATCACCCATCACCCCCCCCCCCCACCCTTTCCCCTCCCCCCCCCCCCTTTCTCTCCACAGTATAAAAAAAAATGTAGGAAAAACTAGGTCCCCTCAGATGGGGCCGTCCTTGGGGTTCAGTCGCGAAATAGGGTGAAGAGCGGGAGCACCAGTCGCCATTCTCCGGGTCTGTGCTGACCCACGAAGTGTCCACACCCATCTCTGCCTTTGGCTACTTGCTTTGCCAAAGGGGGTTGGGGGATGTGTGGGCGGGTACGCGAGGGGGCGAGGGGGGGGGGTGGTAGGGCAAGAATTAGGTCTGTAGCGGGCAGGATGATCGGTCCTTGCCTGCTGAGTTTAGAAGCTCCACCATCGGCCCTCGGGATCGCTGACCTAGATTTTACTCTCACTCGTTTTTTTTGTTTTTTTCATTTTTCTCACTGGGCTGCCAGAAATCAATTGGCAATGCCGTCTAGTTCTGGATTTAGACCCCGCCGTTTTTTCTCTGCCCAGAACCTGGCCCAACCCCCCCCCCCCCTTATGCCCCAAACCCCCGTCATCCATCCTCCCAGTGTTGAATCACCGAAAAGAAAAAAGGGCAACGATGTAAATACAAAAAACACAAAAAAAAAATGGGAGAGACAAAAATGTAGGAAGGAAAAACAAAAACAAAAAAAACCCAACACGGCGTAATTATAGAATGCTTGATCGATACACATCCTGCTATCGTTTGCACAAATTGGTTCATGTTGCACATCTCTCTCTCTCTCTCTCTCTCTCTCCCTCTCTCTATCTATCTCTCTCCGTTCTTCATGTTATCTTCTGTGCATCTCGAGTGGACTGTTTTATTCTCCCTCCCGATAATTTTACTATTCGGTCGCAAGGCAACCTCCCCCCCCCTCTCTCTCTCTTTCTCTGTGTGTATCTCCCTCTTTCATTCTGTCTCTCTCTCTTTCGTCTTCCGCTCTGTTTATCTCTACTCTTTCTCTCACACATACACGTACAAACACAACTTTATCCCTGCATCTTTTTTTTCATTTCGTTCTTCAGTTCCATCGTAGGCCATGTTGCCACTATCATGCACACTTTCTCTACTGTTCTGTTCCTTACAATACGTGTTTCAGCCTTTCTCCTACTCCCTCTCCCTTCGTCTTCCCGCATTCCTTCTACATTTGTTTATCTCTCTCACCGTCTCTCTCTCTCTCTCTCTCTGTCTGTCTCTCTCTCCTTCTCTCTCTCAATTTCCTCCCATAAACGATTTGATCATTTATACGCGCCACCCCCTCATATTGGGCGCTGTTTTTCTCTATCCGATCTTACCTTTTCGGGGCATTTACGTACATACACACCACACATGCTGGCAGACATACACGGGATTCATTTTCCAGCTCAATACTCTGTGTTGGCAATGCACACAAGGCGCCATTTACATGAGCTGGCCCGCTCAGTTCCCTTCCTGTTTGATCCTGTCCTTTCATAATCTAACCTTTGTTTTCCTGCTGTTGATGTCGTTTGCTATGTCTGACGTTATTTTCATCATCATCTGTATCATCGTTTGTGTTGTTGTAATGATTAATATTGTCTATTGTGGTTGTTATCGTGGTTATGTATGTCGAGGATGTAGACGATGGGTGTTTGTTCTCTAAGCCATGTGCGAAAAATGTTGATGATGTTGTTCTTGCCGTTGCCCGGAATGTTTGTGATGTCGTTGAATTTGCTTGCTGTGTGATAATGTTCTGGATGAAGCTCGGGGGGGGGGGGGGGGTACTGGTAATGTTTTATGGCTGCGACTTGGCTGGGTCAGTGAGCAGTGCTCCGACTTTGTAAAAGAGAGATCTCTCGCATATTTTTCTACTTGATGCCATTCAAATGAATCTTGTCGCGCCCCGGAGAGAGAAGGAAGGAAGGAAAGAGACAGCCTGATATATTTTACCGAAATGACTACCCTCGTTGGAAAAGGAGAGCAGAATAATGTATATGCTTTGTTTTCTCATAACTCAATTCCTTTGGAAATAGGAAGTCAAGGGCCGTAACCCACTCACTTGACTGGGGTTGTCTCCCCCTCAAGGTCTCCTGTAGTCTCACTCTCCCAGGAATTTCAGTCTTTCTTTTTCCCTAGTGGGTGGCCTCCATTTACATGGTATGCAAGCTGTCTTTCCACTAGCAGCATTATTGAAATCGCTTATGGTGTTGGCGATCTATTTTGAAACCTTGGAAGAAGTTACACTTCCCCAAAGATCTTTTGCCATACACCTTGGAAATATATCCAAGTGAAGCATAATTATGTAGATCTTTGTTTTTGGGCGATCACTGCTCTGGGCAGCTACATCTGACTTTTCTTGGTGTTGTTTCTTCTTGTGCACTCGTGGCTTTTTCTTCTTCTTCTTCATCCTTCTTTAGCCCTGAGAAGGGCTCTTTTTTAGTCCTGAAAAGGGCAATTTTTTGGCTGGTGCCAAAATGTGCCCAAGTGAAGGATGGCGAACTTGGCAACACGTCATGACTCTGGTGTCGGTCGTGATTCGTGAATGGCAGATAATATTCTGTTTTCTCTTTTTATAAATTAATGAGAAATAGCAGAAATTGGGTGTAAATACTTAAGTAATCAATCTTTTTTATGTTGGAAATCAGAGGTTATAAGGCCAATGCTGTCTCAGATGTCATGTTTCCCAAACGTTTTAGCCCCACCGAGACACATTTCCCTCTCTTTCGTCTCTCTCTCTCACTCCCGTTCCCCTCCAGCTCACCTCCCCCAATTTCCATCTTCTCTCTCTCTCTCTCTCTCTCTCTCTCTCTCTCTCTCTCTCTCTCTCTCTCTCTCTTCTCTCTCTTTCTTTCTCTCTCTCTCTTTCTCTCTCTCTCTCTCTCTCTTTCTCTCTCTCTCTCTCTCTCTTTCTCTCTCTCTCTCTCTCTCTTTCTCTCTCTCTCTCTCTCTCTCTCTCTCTCTCTTTCTCTCTCTCGTTCTCTGTTCCTGTGTCTCCTGTTTCTCTCTTCCTATGAGTTCTGCCGTAAACCATCCCTTACCGCTGATTGGATCACGGGGCAATGCTAGATTCATTCAGTCGAAAAACCAAACCATTCATTATTCATCCTGGTTTTTGATGAAACTCAGAAACAAGACCCATAGAGCTTGAACTCTGCAGAATATTGAAGATTTCAGGCTTTTTACTGCAGATGCAGATGCCCGGGAAGTGCTACGACTAGGAGTCCTTTTGAATTAGTCGGTGGGCTCTCATTGCCATCCCGTGAGTGGCGCAGCGTAGAGCTGAGAAGAATTTGCGTCCCATCATCAGTCCCAGTAAAAAATTTACAAACAGGAAAGAAAGAAAAGAAAACGGGAAATGGGAAGTTATCTGCTCAGAGGTCACTTTGAATTCCCTTAGATTAGTTACTCTTGCTTGTACTGGTTTCAGAGACTGGATACGCTTTTTCATGGAAGTTAACACCAAAAAAAGACGCATCTACATCCCCGAAAATCTAACACTGAAGCAAAATACTCCAAATAGACAGCATCGTGTACGGCAGCCATTTTGAATAGAAATGGAAGAAGTAAGAATGTTAAAAAAAAAAAAGCCTGCCTTAATTTAGTGGGTTTTCTTTTTTTTATTTAACTTCTCTTCTTTCCTGGCTTTTTGGTCAACTTGAGACACAAACAGAGCTGGATTTCACGAAATGAACACCCAGGCCAAAATGCCAAGTATCAACCAATACCCGGGAACAGAATTGATGATCTCTTTACCTTCGTTACAGGATTGTTGGAAAACATGCTACGTCTCCTGTTTGCGTCGACTTTGTTCGGTGTTTGTATTTTCATGACTGCCTAACCAATTTCTAATTACAGTTATGTTCTATCAATGTACTCACGTGCATGTGTTGAGTTCCCCTACTGTAGTTTGTCCCCAACGTTTTCACACGTTCCTAAACAATTGTCATTAATATTTCTGTATAATTAATTGCTGGAAAGTGATAGAGGAATGTATGTTGGGTGCCAAAGTACAAGGTAACTCACACAACTCACGACAGGTATTACAATGATAATGCCATCGAACTTTTCTGCACTGCTCACGTTCAAAAGCTGACATTTACTGATTTATTTACCTGCCGTGAGATATTCCGACATCAGATAAGACGTCTTTTGTGATTGGACATGTAGGAATATTTGATGAAATTGGGAGGAAGGGATGGTGATGTCATTTTTTGTTTTTGTTTTTGGTAGCTGGCCATTCGTAGACAGAAGAGGAGATTGATTACAATTTCGTTATCAAAGAATGAAAGTTGCTCCTCTTGGTAGATGTTCGATTGTTTACATTGGAGGATGTGCATGCCATTTGAGAATAACCGTCACCGTTCCCCGAAACTGTAGTAACTAGAAAATTCGCAAATCAGTTTTTACATACTATGTTCAGCTACACTCAAAGCCGCATCGAATGATCTTCATTCTAGTGTCTTAAGCCGAAAAGTAATCGAATAGCAAACTTTCAAAAGGTCATCGTCACTCGGCCAGTCGTGCTAAGAAAGAACAGTTTCTTGCTTCTCGTGAAAAGTGGTCAGAACCAGTTACAACAGCAATGGGCAACGGTGACAATATGGAATTTGGGGCTTTTACGATAGCTGTTAACTGAGGAGCAGGGAGAGGCTTGTTGCAACGCCGTGAAGATTCTTATTAATTAAGATAGATAGTATAAGATAAAGAAAAAGAATCATTAACATTATCCTTTGATGGACGGTCATTTTCACAGAGCGTTAAAGGCCACATACGTCATGCACACATCTTACGTAGTATTACAACGTGTCATTAACTCGATAAAAGACATAACACATGAAGTGACATTAATGCAGATAATTAATGTAAACACTAGACTAAAACGCGGGAAACTTATGAATTTATGATAATCAGTGTCGAGTGTTGTATCTTGTTATTTTTCTTGTTGTACATGTGGTGGTACAAGTATATTGTATGTGTTAT